>RCWM02000374.1:600000-1094001 GCA_003667255.2 Euschistus heros | reverse complement strand
TCAAACCATAAAGTTAGCTACAATTTAAATGTATGAAAACATACGTTACATAGAACGCATATACTACATATAATTTCAAAAGATGGGAGGAGTAGGAAACTATTTATAATGTTACTGGTGGATATGCTATTGGTATCTACTACTAAATTATAACAATTCCAATACACAGTTGAACTGGGAAATTTAAAATACTCTTAATACATTTTATTTTTAATACGTTCAGAATAATATACATTTATATTTATATAAATCATTATTCAAATATATATTACACAGGAATACGGATATCCTTTCTACCTGTACCTGGGAATTCCACCAGTTTTAGAAATACCTCTCAACTCTTGCTTTTTTTCAGAAATTTTCCCAGTTCAGTTGTGTATTAGAATTGTTATATTTTAGTAGTCGATACCAATAGCATATCCACCATTATCATTGTAAGTAGTTTCATACTCCTCCATATTTTGTAATTATATGTAGTTAATTATTCTTGGGAATGCTTTACAAACTTCGTGATTTCCTACCTTCTACCTATTTCCTTATTCTCCGCTCATACCTCAGTGATAGAACTTTTAAAGTTAATCATAACTTTTCCTATTCCTCTCTCTTTACCCAATCTGCAAGTGATCCTCAAGGAACTATCCCAGGTACAATCCTCTACACGGTGTATACAGCTGGCACGCCGACAAATCCTAACCCCATCCTCACCACGCATGCTGATGACACTTGTGTGTAATCAGTAAACAATGATCCTTTCATTGCTTCCCAGACACTCAAATCGCATATCATAAACCTTCAAGAATGGTTTAAAAAATGGATAATCAAAATAAATCCAAGTAAATCCCATCAAATAACCTTTACCCTTCGTCGTAAACCTACGACTTCCTGTCCTACAGTACTCTTTTATCATATCCCCGTTGAACAAATCCGCTACTTAGGACTCCATCTGGACAAACATCTTACTTGGAATCCACATGGAAGACTAAAACGACAAGAAACTGCCCGTTGTTTTCTACTACTTCAACATTTACTTGACAAACGTTCAAACCTTCCACTTAATTACAAAAGACTCATTTACATATCAGTAATTTGACGGATTTGGACATACGAAGTTGAGCTTTGGGGCTCCACTAAACCATCCAATTCATCTCGTATCCAATCCTTACAATCCTAAATCCTTAGAAAAATGCTAAATGCCCCATACTTCGTATCAAACAAACTTATCCACAAAGATCTTAATATACCTTACGTTTCCGACATAGCTCATACCAGATATCTATCCTTTCATAGAAAACTCCACAACCATTCAAATCCATTAGTATCACGCTCCATTCCAGATAACCCTCCGAGGCGCCAAAAAAGAAGATGGCCTCGGGACCTTCTAATATAGTACTTAATTATATAGAATCTTTATAACTGCTACCAATGGGTAGTTGCTTTAAAAAGAAGTGACGTGTCATTTTTATCATTATCATCATATTTACTTGGTGTATTATATTTGTATATACAGTTGTAAATTTCAATATATAACTAAAATAAAAAAAAAAAATATTCTAACGCATGTTCTTATTTAAATTGTAACTAACTTTATGTTTTGAAATAACCTTTTTTCAACTCGAATTTTTTCATTCGAACCAATAGAGCTTCTAAACGGTAAGCCATGGTGACAAATGTTATATAACAAAAAATATTCTCCACTAAATTTCTGATAGGCGAAATTTCGTTCCAAGCAACACCAACAGAGCTTGAGCCTGTCATAATGTTACATTTTTTGACGGTGAAAAAAATGTTACACCAAAAAATACGGCTATATTGAAGAACCTCGGCCATAAGACAGAAAAAATATTCATTCATAATCAGTTATGAAAACATACAAAATTTTTAAAACATCAGAATTTTGTAACATAGTTTATATATTTAATTTTTTATAAATGCAAGACAAGAAATACCACTCCCTACAAAGGTGAACCAAGGGGTATCATATACTAAAAATTTGGAGGTGCTAGACAGTATTGTTCAGTATATCCTTCAATATCAAATCGAAATATAGAGAAATAATAAAAAATGACGGTATTTTACGTGGCAGATGTAGATATACACAAAGCCAAAATAAAATAAGAATAAAAATAAAAAAAATAAATTAAATATATTTGTACTCACCTAAGGAGACAAAACGAATAAAATTAATTATTTAGTAAGCAATTATTCTTCGAATTGAAAAAAATCCAATAAAAGTGGCCAAAAATTCATCAATCATAATAATTTTATTTTTATAATGTTATGATTGTTTTCTCCAAAAGAGTTTTATAAAATCCGTTTAGAAAAAAAAAAAAAAAAAAAAAAATCAATTGATTTTGACCGAAGTGAATATAATCCATAAAGCCATTGGATATTGTATCAACCGATCTGTGAGACAAGCAGGTATAAACCGGATTATAAAGTTCTACAACAGTAAAACGGTTTAAGGATCAACTTTAACTAATACTTCTGCGGACCAACTCCCACTCGCATAGAGCTAACACCGGCAGCCAAAGACAATCCAAGCAGACTCAACAATAGTTAATGTGTCTCCTAACTCGAGGGCTGGTTCAACTTGCGGTCCAAAGTTTAAATTGGCTTCGGTTTAAGACCTGCCCTAGACAAAGTTGCGCTAACTTCTTGAGCTGGTCCTGTCCTCTGCCAGCACCCTTCCGTGGAACTGTCGTTCGTCTTCTGCCACCGGTAGGTGACGATCCTTTGATGGCATTGGAAGACCTGGTCACGAGAAATAATGAGAACCTTGAAGCCCTGTGAACCGTAACTTTTTTTTTCTCTCTTTAATATTTAAATCCACACTTATCCTGTGACAACTTGTAGATGTGATGCTTGAATGTAAGATAATTGGCACGTCAGGAATGAGGAAGGTCAGCACCCTAACATGATATTTAATTAATTTAAACGGAGTAGATCTCTCAACCAACTCTTTTTTAGTCTTCTTTGGGAGTTCTCTGGCATGCTTCTCGACGCCATAGTTTGTATTAACTTGTTAATATCTCGGTAGTTTTTGTCGTGAAGTCTGCATGTGATCTTGTACCATGGTTATGCGTAAGTCAGTTTGTAATGTAATATTTTTGACATATCAGGGCGATTGTGTAATGAGTCTTCAAGTTTTGGACTGGGAATTATGTATTTTCTGGAAGTGTGTTTTTTTAGCTATTCTGTAAATTTGTGAGGCGTACGTCCATAGAGGTTTTAATAAGTAAGTATATGCATTCAGTCTTGACGTCATTTTCAATTTTGATCGCTTATATAGAAGTGGATATAAATGTATCAGTCTTTATATAGGGTATGTCGTGTGTGTAAATAATGTATAGCAAAGGCGCAAGAATAGATCCCTCCGGTACTCTAGCCCTAATTGTTATACGAGACTTGTCGAACGGAGAAACATCTATCGGAAAGGAAAGAGAGAAGGATAAGATAGTAAGTGGAAGGAAGGAATGATTTAGGTTTAAATTGAAGTGAATCGTTACTACATTTTTTTTTACTTGGGGGACGCACGATGGCTTATATCTATCAATATATTCCCAGATATATAAATATCTACAAAAATATTCCCTTTATCTAGCAAATCGCTTTCATCTACACAAAATTTCAAAACCAAAAAATAATTCGATAACAACTGGGCATTTCGTTTGCGGGAAAAAAAAAAAAAAAAAAAACACTGTAGTGCAGTGATTATTTATTTGTGACCAGTAAATTGAGGGGTCATGAAGAAAAAGCATGGTAGTGGTAAGTGAGAATAGGGATAGTATTCTTCAGTGGATTAGGATTAATAAATTATTTTTTTATTTGAAGAATAGTTTCGAATGTTAAAGATTCATCTCTCAGTTCTAAAAAATACAAAAATATTTTCATAATATATAGGTAGCACGTGTGTTTCAAAAGTGACACAACTTAAAAACCTGCAGTAAAGAAATTTAAAACTCTTACAGTCTTGTATGAAATATTGAAAGCGTATCTGGATTATCTTTTAACCCAACCACAGGCACGATTTAAAGTTGATTCGATATTTTTTTTACATTTCATAGATGAGTATTGAACTTAAACATAATAATAAATTAAAAATACAGATTTTCGAGTCACTTTAGAAATACGTGTTCAATACATTTTAATATTTTTTTTAAAATATGTGGCAAGAAATCAAACATGTCGATACTTACTCATAGGAGGCAAAATGGAAAGGGCTTATTTTAGATATCAAGACCTAGAGACAGATTAACACAAAAGACGAAAGGGTCAGGTGGAGATGGATTTAACTTTAGGATTTCCCTATGTTTGGTTTGTTTTTTCTGTTCCTACAGGAAACAGAATTAAAATGGGACTACTGGAAATATTTTTTCTGGTGGTTTTGAATGATTTTATTAATTCTAAGGATTCATAAATATTAAATTATATTCTTCAATGAAGGAGTTAGATATATTGATAAATAATTGTAATATATAAAACGGACACAGATAAAATAGGATCTATATATACTGGTATAATTAATAAATTAATAATATAAGATTGGTCAACTTAGTACTAATAACAATAGTTAAGATTAGGATTGACCCTTGTACCCATAAAGTAGAAGAGTTATTCTATTGACAATGTAAATGAAACTGAAACGGTGTGTTAACACCAAGAGATTGTTTTAAAGGTAAATTTATAATGAGATATATTGTAGTAGATCGAAATTAGAATTGTATTGTTTTGATGTTAGAAAATGTAGTGAGATTATAGTAAATTGTAAATACTGTTTCAGTCTGATGATGGGACCTTGTTTCCCGAAACATGTCACATGTTTTTAAGATTAATAAGAGGAGTAAATGCTTTGTATAATACAATTATTTATTAAATTATATATTAATTAACCAATTAATACACTTCCGTTACATACAGGTGATAACTTAACCTATATGTAACGGAATCTTGCATCGTAATTTTCACTAATTTCCAGCTACCTGATAATCTTGAAAATTTGCACGCGTGTCAAGGAGCAATGATAATAATATAATTCCACAACTTTGTTTTAATATTTTTACTTGGTCCAGTCAAAATAACCCCAAAAAGGGGATCTGCCTTGCAAACAGTAGAGTAGTAGGTTTTATGATTCAGTATGGTTCCTGAGAATAAAATGTCATAAAAATGTGACTACATTTGATAAGGGCAAAAATGTTTGGGGGTAAATAAAACACAATAATTTTGCATTTTTTTTTTTTTCCAGATTTTATGCAAAAAACATGTACAAAAAGGCTTTAAATCAAAAAATGTGTTTTTACTAAATTAAACTTTATTAAATTTTGTGTCTAAAGACATCTCTTAAGCTGAATTTGATTAAGGCTTTTAGCCATAATCGATTATCAAAAATCGGCGAATTTTGCCAAATATCTCAATAAGTTAGTTTTGGTCATGTTTAAGAGTCTATAACACAAAAATGGCTATTATAATCAAAAAATGTTATATAATAGTAGATGCAGATCATTATATTTTGTCTAAGATGGGTTTAGTTCGGTTTGCTATTAAAGCATGTTTTTTTAGTTTTTTAATCTATAATTTTTATTAGATATTAGTTTTACTTCAGTCTTTGTTGAATTTATGGTTATAATAACAACGTAATTAATTTATCGTAACGTATTTGAAATGGCATTTAATAAAAAAAAAAATCACAATATTTCGGTATATCGATATATTGGGCACCGATATATCGTGTTTTGATAATTTAGAGTTCTAAATATAGCCGTTATGGAATATCCATATTTTTCTTACGATACCCGTCCCTAGTCCAGTTTAATACAGTTTACATAGAGAAGCAATACGTTGGAACAGCTGGTTATGCGGTGTGTCCATCTTTTAGCCAGAAGAGGGAGAGAAACTTTAATAAAACTTGGTGCGTATGTTTCTTAATTAAAACAGCCTAGAGCTAAATCGGCACGAAAGAGATTTCGCGCCATTAACTCGACAAGTGGTGCAGAGCGACATCTTGCGGCAGTGAATGGGTCGGATAATAATTTTTGTTTTTTTATTCTACTAACGCTTTTTTTTTTCCCCCTCTTTATAATCGGCGTTATTCTTATGAAATTTGAACAAGGCCAATAACAGAACAACTCTTTTTATTTGAAAAAGGAAGTTTTTATAAAAATATTATTTGTATCACATGTGTTAATATAAGATCTAGCATTAATGAACATAATAAAATAATCTTTCTTGTTTTGATTCGGTTAATGAATTATCTCAGTGATAAAATCAAGGTAAATCATAAGCCTGCTAGTGATCCTCAAGTATTCTAGGTCCCATCTTTTACATCTTGTATACAGCTGACATTCCAACTCCTCTTAAGTCCTCCCCTCATACAATAACCAAAAAGTTGGATTAATCGGATTTGTTAATGAAAAATGTTGACAAGAATATGTCTTTTAGCTAGGAGACTATTCTTTTTTGGTGTAATGTTTTTTTTTCATATTCAAAAATGTAACATTTTGAGACACTATACTATTATGTTGCTCTGATCGGAAATTTGACAACTCCCTCGTCAGAAATTCAATGGAGGATAGATTTTGTTATATAACATTGGTCGCTAGGAACTATATTGCTTTGATTGAAAAAAAAATTACGTTTGAAACATCTTTTTTTAAGTTTAGGTTGTGTTTTGTTGTAACGTCTTTGGCCGAGTGAGTTGGGGCGAGGATCTCATCGCGGTCGGTAGTGAAGATCGTGGGTTCGAATCCCATTTGAGCGGGTAAAAATATATTTCATGGCGAACCCACGAATTAATCGTACCTTTACCATCCTGGCAAGAATAGGTTGATATTCTGTAGGATAACCCGTCGTCCTTCCTTCCCTAGTTGGAGAACATGGATGTTAAGCCCAAATAAACCAAATACGTACCGCTTTTTTTCACCCTAAAAAAAAAAATGGTGTTGCTCGAATCAAAAATTTAATGGCAACTATCTTGTCAGAAATTTAATGGAGAATAATTTTTGTCATATAAAAATTGTCACTAGGACCTACCGTTTAGGATCTATATTGGTTTACAGGATCTACAGTCAAGTTTCACATAAATTTTTCAAGTGTTGGGGCTTTTTTTGGTGTTCCTCTGATCGAAATTTTAACGACAGCTATCTCTTCAAATTTGATAGAGAATGCTTTTTGTCATATAAAAATAATCACTAGGACCTACCGTTTAAGACCTCATTTTCTAATTCTATCTAATTCTATATTGGTTTGAATGAAAAAAGTCAAGTTTCACCTAAATGTTTCAAGTGTTGGGGCTTTTTTTTGACACACTATAGATCTGTTAGTGCAGCTCGGATTGAAAATTTGACGACCGTTTCCTTGTCAGAAATTTAATGGAAAATATTTTTGTTATATAACGTTTGTTGTTAGAACCTACTATTTAGGAACTATATTGGTTTGGATGAAAAAGTAACGTTTCGCCTTACTTTTTGAGGTGTTGGATACTTTTCTTTAGAATTAACCGCCATTCACTTTTCAGAATTAACATCACCCCGCTATAATAAAGGTCTAAAATAAAATTTTTATGCTTATCTAGATACCATCCCATGAGGGGATAAATCATCAAGAGTACCCATTAATTTTTACGTGTATATATTCAATATGAACGGCGTTAGAAGGAAAAAGTATATTTCTAATAATGAAATCCGCAATTATTAAACTGAGAGCGATTTCAGGTGAATGCTTTAATAAGTTGATATTAAAGTCCTACATTCATATCACAAAAGTTCTTGGAGCTGGTGAGGAAATACCGATAATCGATTACAGGCTGGAATAGATTGAACCTTCTGGGAAAGTCAATCATAACTTCATCCGCAACTTTTCTTGTTTACGGAAATGAAAAAAAAAAAAAAAAAAAGGTTGTCTTAAAATAATGGGTTCATGGAGGCTTTGCCTTTATCCAAGACCATCACACAAACGAAAATGTGGCTCTATAGTACCAAAATCATAAAGTAATTTTATAAATACACATTTAGTTAAAAAAAAAAAAAAAAAAAAAAAAAAAAAAAAAAAGAATTAGAAAAAAAATGAATGAAAATTATGAATTTTTTTTTTAGTAGATATTAAGAATAAAGCGTTAGCAAAAACATTCATACATATCGATATGGAATAGTGGAGTGTCGATTCTAATAGTTCATTTTTGTTTGGTTAGATTTAACATTTTCGTTTTTTTTTTTTGTTTGGTTTTGTAAATGGATAATCAAATTAATGGTATTTATTAATTGCGAAGAGGTGGATTGCACCTTTTAACAGTTACTTTTCAGTAACCCGTTACTGTTTTAGAGGCGCGCAGTCTAGCTGTAGCCATTCGAAATGAAAACTACCAAATATTCCTCCTTTCGGCACAAGATTCTCAGATTCTATTCTAGACGCACAAAGAAATCACACTACATGCTTTTGTAAATTGTAATTCAATGTTTCAGATTTTATTTTAATCAAAAAATATGAAATTGTTATTATAATATTAAATGGACATGGTATTCTAAAAGTAGAGGAAACAAAAAAAAGAAATGAATAAAAGTGTTTAAATTTATCAAGCGTTCGTTTAAAAAACAGTCTCTAGATAAAACGAACAACAATTTATAATAAAACGTCAATAGCAAAAAGACCGAGAAGCCAAAAATAAATGGCAAGGTGTGGGAGTGATTTAATTAAAAACTAATAATATTATGTTATTAATAGTCTTATAATATTATATAATAATATATATGAATATATATATATATATGAAGTATATTATTAATATGGACAAATATGGTATGCAAGGTGTAACAGTAATTGCACCCTTAAGCAGCTTTTTTCCCTGGCATACCAACAATATATGGAATTACCAAATGGAAAAATTATCAATTTTATCTTAACAATGAAGCGAACATAATAAAAAAAAAATAACATACATACATATATATATATATATATATATATATATATATATATATATATATATATATATATATATATATAAATATATTCATTTCACAATTAAATTATACCCTGTGTAAAAATGTGGAACGCTTCACGATTTTGCGTGTCATCCTTTCGGTTCTGCTAATTAATAAAGTTGATCTTTTCGTCTTGGCCGGCCGCATACGATCTGCTTGACGATTTGACGGTAGTATGACGACGATGGTCGTGGTACAGGAGTCCCAGGCGATAAAATAATAGTCCAAAGTTGATATTAAAAAAAAAATAAAATAAAATAAAATAATAAAAAAAATACGGCCTCCCGATTGCCGATAACCGAATGTTTGTTCTATCTTTCGGAACTTAATCAAAATAATTACTATTAATGATTAAAAAAATATAAGAAATGTTTTTAACAGGAGACATAACGAACTCACAATTCAACAAAGAAACAAAGTGCGTTTACCATGACGCTAAGTGGCCAACAACAACAAGCCTTAATACTACCTTTAAGTCTTGATTATATCATATAAATAAAACAAACAGCTGTTATAAACTTCTTAATATTTTGTTCTTAACCTTTTAAATCAATTATTTTTCCAAACATGAAATTGAGAAATAAAATATTTTAAATAATTAAATCAAACAAATTATCATACATAAATTTAGGAATTATTTTTTATTTCATTTATTTTTTTTTTTTATTTATTGATATTTATAACTGTACAAAATAATATACAACAAGTAAATGTGTTGACAGTGAATTCAATGGCATGCAAATAACTTGTGAAGAACTACTCACTAGTAGCACTTCAATAAAATCTACACTAAAAGGTCTCTAGGCTATCTTCTTTTCAGACGCCTCGGAGGATTATCAGGGATGGAGGAGGAAGCAAGTTGGGAGACTAGTGGATTGGAGTGGTTATGGAGCTTACTATGGAAGGATAGGTATCTGGTTTGGGCTAAATCAGAAACATATGGAACATTAAGATCTTTATGGATAAGTTTATTGGTCACAAAGTAAGGAGCATTGAGGATTTTTCGAAGGATTTTGGATTGTAAGGATTGGATACGAGATGAATTGGATGGTTTAGTAGAGCCCCAAAGCTCAACTCCTTACGTCAAAATAGGTCTATTCACAGTCATATAAATGAGTCTTTTGTGATTAATTGGGAGCTTTGAACGTTTGTCTAGTAAATGTTGAAGTAGTCTGTAACGACGGGCAGTTTCTTGTCGTTTTAGTCTTGTATGTGGATTTCAAGTTAGTCGTTTGTCCAATTGGAGTCCTAGGTATCGGATCTGTTCAACAGGAATTAGTGGAATATCATTAAAGGATACTGTAGGGCAGGATGTTGTGGGTTTACGACGAAGGGTAAAGGTTATTTGATGGGATTTATTTGGATTTATTTTGATTCTCCATTTTTCACACCATTCTTGAAGGTTTAGGATATGGGATTGGAGTGTTTTAGAGGCAATAAAGGGATCATTGTTTACTGATAACACACATGTGTCATCGGCGTAAGTGGTGAGGACAGTGGTAGGATGAATTGGGATGTCAGCTGTGTACACTGTGTAGAGGATAGGACCTAGAATACTACCATGAGGCACTCCGGCAGATTGGGTAAAGAGGGGAGAATAGGAAAATTTATGGTTTACTTTGCAGGTTCGGTCACTGAGATAAGATCTAATAATGAGGAAATATGTATAAGGTAGGAACTGACGGAGTTTATACTGTAGTCCCGGGTGCCAGACTCGGTCAAACGCTTGTTCTACATCAAGAAAGGCACCCGTGCAGTACATTCCGCGCTCCAATGCAGAGGAGACAACGTCTACCACACGATGACATTGCTGAATTGTTGAGTGTGATGTTTGGAATCCAAACTGGTGATCTGGGATTACACGATGGAAATCTAGGATAGGATACAAACGTTTTAAAATGAGTTTTTCTAGGATTTTACCCATGATTGGCAAGAGAGAAATAGGACGGTATGAGGATGGGAGCTCAGGTGGCTTTTTGGGTTTAGGTATCATTTTAACTATTGATAATTTCCAGGAATCAGGGAAATATGTGTTGCGGAGTACAGCATTATATATGTATGTTAGGAATAGGATGGCTTTACGAGGAAGGGGAGTTTAAGGATGTGGGATGTGATTAGGTCGTGTCCAGGGACTTTGTTTGAAGGTAATCTATGAATGATGTTTGATATCTCTGAAGGATGGAATGCTTTAGGGGGAGAGGACATTGGAAATGGGATATTAAGTTCTGATTCAATATATTCTAAATGAGTAGGATTAAGGATATCAGGATGTGGTTTAAAAGTTCGGAAAAGGTGCTTGCCAAATGGAATTATTTTTAAATCATAAAATGAACGGCTGAAACACAAGGTACTTTTGCTAAAAAGGAGGACCGTAGTGAAGAATGGTGAGGGAATTTTAAAGGCTGGAAAACATAGGGCTAAGTTGGTATGTGGTGATAAAGGCTAAATTGAGTTCTAATTTCGAATGTCTACCGCTAAAATTCTCGCCGGTTAAACAGTAACTAGTTACCGAAAAGGAACTGTTAAGAGGAGGAAGTCACCTCTTCGCAAGTAATACCAAATTAATTTTGCAGCATATTTTTTTCCGGTTATTTTAAGACGACGGACTGGGAACCAGCTGGCAACGGGATAAAGGTAGGTGGCCAATTCAGGTAAATCCCTCTATCCTACACTGCCATGATGATCTGTTTCGGCACTCGATATGGATAAGGTCTGTAAGGTTTGATGTAATGGATAAAAATAAAGGTCTTGTACGAAGTTTTACAACAATTGTTACCATTTTTATTTTTATTTTATTATACCCCCTCTATATAAAGTTATTGAATTTGTGGTAATATAAAAAAAAAAAAAAAAAAAAAAAAAAAAAAAAAAAAATGATAGCATGTTTAAGCCTTAACGTCAAAATAACCGACATACTCTTCTGGATATCATCTGTTGAAAACAGGCGGAACGATATCTCGACCAGAGCTGGAGGCAGCCCTGAACACACTGGATAAGGGAGCTCATCAGGAAGATGGACGATCCTAGAGATATCTGTGATTTCGTGTCCGCGCTCATCCGTTATCCACCTCCAGCTCTCCTAAATCCTCTCTCGCAGTTCATTTCGTTTGTATTTATTAGAATTTTTCACTACTTTTTTTTTTCCAATTTTTTTTTATTATGAATGAAAAGAAAAAAAAAAGAGGATTAATTAGATTAACAATTAATCGTTATTCGAAATAAACAAAGCTGGTAGAAAATAAGGGTTTCATACTTTTCTCTTGCCTGAATATAAATATTATAAATAAACATGTTGTTTTCGTAGTTGGAGTCAGATTAAATTAACACAAAGAAATGTATCATAAGGAGATTTATTAATTACGAAAATGTGTTTACTTGAAAGAGAAATTAATTACCTTGTATAGTCCAGTCAATGAGTGCTGAAATGAGGGTTGTAGAGTGCATGAAATATGCGATAATTTTTTACTTCACAGCTTCGTTAGGAATAGTTAGAAGGTAACATACTAAAAGTCCCCGCCGCCATGATATCCTGGCCAAAACTATTTATCTATTTTTTTGTGACTCTGGAATACTTAAAAAAATTTTATCAACAATCTCAGACTAATAAAATATAAACAATTTCAAGTTTTGACTAAAATTAGAGGAATCTCTGGAAAAATCAAGGAATTTGAAAAACGTCGGGAAAATGTTCAAGACATTTGAAAGTTATATGGAAATTTAATATCTAGCTTTTGCAAACACTAAATGCACCATTTTCGTAATAAATTTTAATTGTGAAAACCTGAATGTAAATAATGTAATGGGAAAATGTATATACTATTTTAATTGTATACAACATTTTCCAATCTCTGACCACATGTAAAAATGAAACCAGATAACAAAAGATACTAAAAAATGAAATAATTTTGTGAAACAGGAAAAAATACAATATTATATGGTTTACTGATCTTCTGACGACAGATTGATCATTTTTTATTAATGCCGCAGTGTGACGTCACAAACAAATTGTAAGATATATAATTATGTGATAGATCAAATAAGTTACTTAAAAGGGTAAACTATTAGAAATTACCACGAAAATAGAACATTAGTCTCTCAATAACTGTGTATAACTTTGGTAAGACACTAAATACGTGCATAGCTAAAATACACAGAAAATCGTTTTTTAGACAATTGTTCTATGATAAAAATTATAAGGATTTAAATTTTAATAATCTAAAATGTTTCTTTAACCAATTACGACTATATTATTTTCATTACACGTCTTGAAAGAGTTTGAAATTACTTATTGCACGCTAAACACCGACTTGGTCATCACAAAATTCTCTTTAAGAGGTATTTTTAGACATTCATTGAAAACATAGGGGGAGGGGGTGTTGGGGTGAGATTTTTTTTTTTCGGTATAACAAGTAGAAGGATTGAACTTTACATTAATACAAAAATATGTGCTGGACAAAGCCCGACAGTACAACATAATCTCTTTTATTCTTGTAAACAAATCTATTTTTTTTCGTTAAAACATCGTAATAAAAAGATCCACAAGTTAACCGTGATGATATTAAAAATTCCTAAAAACTAGTTATCACAGAGAAATACATACCTTTCGAAACTGTGTAGAGAAATTTCAGGTCACTTGTTAAATTTATTCCACAGAAATCACATCTTTAAGCATCTTACAACTCAGCAAAAGCAACTTTGAACATGCAGCGTACCCAACTCCTGGATTTAGGCTAGTTTCCTCGGCCAGGAAGTGGATAACAATGAACGACATAAATATATTTCGATGTAAACAATCCTAAGCTACCAGGGAATACGTATTGTAATGTTCTGAAGTACAATTTATTTTTTGGACTTTTGGCCATGATTAAATGGTAAACACTCCACTGTGCGCCGCTGGGGGGTGAGCAAAGGGTGGGGGGAAGGGAGAACGTCCCAATTTTGTTTTCGATAATATATCGAAAACGGTGGACTCTAGAAAAATATAATACAAATTAAAATTAAAGCTCATTAAATTTCCTATAAAATTAATTATATACATATTCGTCGAAATTCCAACAGTTTTCGAGATATACGTTATTAAAAATCGATAATTTCAGAAATAAGGAAAATTTTTACCTCACTTTTTGTAAGACGCTTGCTTCAAATACCAAAAATGTATATATGAAATTAAAGTAAATTTAATACTCTACAATTTTAATTCTGATATTTTTTTTAGAAACGATTGTGGAAGGCACTAGAAACAAAAGTTTGACAAAAAGTGAGGTAACATTTGTTTTTTTTTTTCCCAAAAATCACCGATTTTTAATAACGAATATCTCGTTTACGGTTAGAACTACGACACATTTATATATTGTCAACTTTATAGGAAATTTAATTAGCTTTTATGTTTAATTGAAACATATTTCTCTAGAGTTAACTGTTTTCGAGATATTATCGAAAAAACAGAACAATTGAACTTCTCCCCTCCTCCCCACCGTTAGCTCACCCCCTAGTGGTGGGGACTTTTAGTATTTTTACCTTGTAACTATTCCTAACAAAGCTATGAATTAAAAAATTATCGCATATTCCATGCACACCGTGTTTATTGACTGAACTATGTAATTTTTATCCCGATACGTACTACATATAGGGGTAACCTCCCCATGTGTTAATTCAATTACCATATGTTCTGCTAACAGAAAGTTGTAAAATTTGCAGAGGAAAAAATAAACAATCAACAATATGAAAATGAAAAAATATGACAGGTTACAATAAAAAAAGATAAAAATTACAACAATAAAAATTAAATTTATTTTATCTATTCATTATTTATCTATCGAATTCATTTTTATTCTTGTTCCCTTGCATGTTATTTCTCTTTTATTGTGATCGACTTGCCTTTATTATATAATTTACTTTGGTAAATAAAGGATTAATGAGTACTTTATAGCATAATTACTTATTTTCCTTGATAGTGGCAGGTTTGCCAAAATAAAGGCTTAAAAAACTAAATTTCTCCCCGACCGGGGGAAAAGAATTGATGATACGTATATCTATAATCTATTTCTTTTCCAAATTCACATTTTATAATTAAAAGGATAAAATTACTCCAATTAATAATTAAATTAAATTAATAATTAATGATATAATGAAAAAATAAACAAAGCTGAGAGAAAATAGGGGTTTAAAAATGTGACTTTTTTGCATTCCAATCAAGATAGCTCCAGAAAGGTAGGTCCTAGCGACAAATATTATAAAACACAAAATATTATTCATTACATTTTTAATAGAAAAACCGTTAATAGATTTTAGATTCAACAACAAATTGTTATTTACCGTGCAACTTCTAGCGAATTAGATTTAATCTTAGAAAATTTAATTCATGTTGAAGCTGACGTCAGTGTGAACTGTTGCTTAACCAATGCAAAACTATTGGTCGCAATGGAAACTATCAAGGTAATGAAAAACTACGACCAGCTTCATTTTAAGTGAGACGAAATTACAGGGGTCTGCTTTTTTTTAACCCAAGAAAATTTATTTGGAAATCCTTGACAGTAGTTACTCATTTGGAATAGAATATTATTTTTGAAACGGAAATCTTTTTGTAACGTAAAGCCCCATCCCTGGCAATGTAGAGTGTATCGTTCATTCACCCTCAATAATGCAACATTTTGAAACTCAAGCTGTTTTTGTTTCACTCGGATCGAAAATTTGACGACATATTTGGAATTTAAATGAGAATATTTTTGGTTATATGAAATATGTATCTACCTTTTATGAGCTGTTTTGGTTTAAATGAAAAAGTAATTTTTATAAAATCTGTCCACAAACTAAATTTCTCCAATTATGGGGAAAGCAGTAGATTTTAGAAAGACATATTTATGATGTATTGTTTTTCTCTGTCAGGAAGAAATGCATTTATTATTTATTTTTTTAATGAATATTAACTATGGTTTATTACAATAAATGCTTAAATGATATATCTGATTGCGAGTATAACCATGAATCTTTTTTAATTTTTGAGTAATTAAATTTTGACAGCATCGAACGAGACACCGAATATCTGATTCAAACATACCTGTTTGCCGCCAATTTTCCAATTAACTTCTAAAACTGCTGAATGTCAATTAATTGACAATTATCGCAAAGCACTATCTGCACTCAGCCCGTGTGGGTATGACCCCGATTACCGCTTCCAAGTAGCGGATGAATATTCGATGGGATGTGATTATGAATTCCCTCTCTCTGCCCCCCGATGTCGACAGTTTGTTATGGAACCCTCAAAATAATAGAAAACAAATGGTTCTGAAGACTGACATTTATCTGAAAATTTAATAAATAATTACATGGAATATGATAAAATTACAAATAACAAATAGAGTGATGTATATACCTAAAGTTTTCCGATTAGCCATAGCAGCATAAAGTGACGTTAAACGAAACAAACAAACCTAAAGTCTGGATTAATTCATTACAAAAATAATTGAAATATTTATAGTTTCATTAGATTCATCTTCGGGATCCCCAGGTTACAAGTTACTTGCTGATCTTCTAAGCTGATCCTAATTTTTGACGGCAATATACATACAGATATTGGCCTACGCAGACGGTGTTCACCTGGTTGCAAGGGCGCTCGCTACCTGCACTGGTTGGAGCGTTAGAGGAGTTGGAGGGTGAAGCCAAAAGAGAGGTCTCCAAATCAACGAGAAGACAGAATATATGAGGAGTGCTCAGTACCCCCACCTATGCCATCACATACGGTTAAAATAAATCGCTATGATTTCCCATTTTGTAAGACATTCAAATATCTTGGAGCATTGTTCACCGACGAATGAACTCAACAAGGAAATTAAAGCAATCCTTGCCTTTTAGGGATGATCAAAGTTTTAAAATTCAAAGACATCTCTTTGAGCGCCGGATTGACCATTTATAAGACCATCGTACGCACAGTTGCCACCTATGGAAGCGAGACCTGGGTCCTAACATGAAAAATGGCAAAGAAGTGCAAGAGGAAATAAGAATACATCAATATATTAAAACACTTTCCATCAATATTTTAAATATCACTGTTGTTTAGAGTCTTCCATCACTCTTGTTCGACATATACTCATTATTCAGCTTATATAGTATGGATATTTATTTATTTATTTTACTATTTGTTGATATTTAAGACTGAATACAAAAAGTGAATTTGAGAAAAATTATTACAATGACACGTCAATAACATGCAAAGAACTACTAGCAGCACTTCAATAAAAGAAATATATTAGAAGGTTTCTTGGCCATATTTCTTTTCCGACGCCTCGGAGGATTGTCGGGAAATGAGTGTAGGAGACTAGTGGATTAGGGTGGGTATGGAGCTTACTATACAAGGATTGGTATCTGGTTTGGGCGAAATAAGCATCTTAAGGAACATTAAGATGTTTATTGATAAGTTTGCTTGTGACATAAAGAGCATTGAGAATTTTACGAAGGGTCTTGGATTGTAAGAATTGGATACGAAAAGAATCGGAAGGTTTAGTAAAGCCAAAAATGAAGAGCAGTTTCTTGCCTTTTAAGTTTGATCCATTATATCAAAGTATTATTATCTATAAACACATAAACGTTTTAATGTGATTTTTACTTTATAATACATTATTTATTATAAACCCCACAATATAAACTTCCCGTCAAAAGTATTGCAATACCTATATTTCTCGAAATTTTTCAGGTTTTTACCTTAATCCATACTTGGTTTATAATTGGTTTATAAGTTTATAATTATATTAATATTATTTACTAAACCTGAGATATTAAGGATTAGACACAAGTTTTCCCCTGTTAATAACAAACGATGAAATTTTAGATTATTTTTTTAAATTTCCTGCAGTCCATATTTATCATTCGTTTCGTTATTTATGCCAAGGCAAGTGGAAGCAGTCTTTCAAGCCAGAGGGGAAAATATCTCTTGCTAAGTATAAATTAAAAAGTTATAAGTTAAAAATGTAAAAAATGAAAAATTTAAGTTTTCTAACTTTTTTGTTTATTGGAAGAAATATTGTAATTTCTTTTAAAAGAAATTGTTTATGTCTAGTTTATGAATGTTTATTATAGACTTCAGAACCTTTCAATATTATGAAAAAAAATACTCTTTTATAAAAGTCAAATATTTCAAAGTGTTGAGATACTTTTGAAGGAGAGTCTAAATTAAAACAAAAATTAAGATTATTTTTTTTAAGAGAAGGTTTGAACTGGAATCCAGACCATGTTAGATTTTAAGCATTTTATAGTTGTATCAAGAGGTATTAAAAAGTATTTTTGGGCCGATTGATCTTATCATGTCTGCTATTGGACGATCCTTTGAGCGATTCTAAAAGCCTAGTTTTTATTGACAAACACCAGAATATTCAGGCCTATTCTGAATAGACTATTATGGAATCTATCCTATTAAATAGGAACGTCGTTTGTGGAAAGAACTCTCTTCGATCGAAGGTTTCCATTATCTATATTTCGTCAAAAATAATAAATTCATTAAATGTCCTATAACATTTCCAGAAAAACCTTATTACTTACCAGAAATCGTTTTTTACGTAGGAACCGTATTTATTTTTTAATATTGAACTGCACGAGAGGAGGTCATCTTGAAAACTGTTTTCCATCTGGGACTAGGTTTCGGATATGAAAACCAAAATATGTATATTTTTAAATCAATAAATAATTATTTTATCTGAATAATCGCTTTATAACAATAAAACAAAAAAGGACTCGGAGTCTTAGAATGGGTAAAATTAAAAAATATATATTAATTTTTACTTTAGGTATGCATGATGATATACAAGGACCAATGTAATTTGGAATGGTGGAATATATGCCCTTTCTATTGAAATTATTTTTATTTAGAAACTGTTTTTGAATATTAAACATTTATCATCATTTCTAAAAACGTACGAAAATTTGAAAACACCACTTTGTTATGTAGAGAATATATATTAATTATTTTAAATTTTAAGACAATAAATCAAAAATAATGCTACTTACTTGAGGAGGCAAACGGCCTGAAAGATATCAGAACTTATAGTGGACTAAATGCACAGAGACGAAAAGGGTGAGGCAGAGATTAGTTCTTTTTGTTTTCCCTACGAGTGGTTGGTTTTTCACGTTCCTGTTAGAAACGGGACCAGATTTAAAATGGAACTATTGAAAAATATTTATCTGGTCATTTCAATAAAAAGTTTGATTGGTTTTGAACGATTATTTCTAATGATTTAGGCAAGTTTATACATGTATTAGTTTTACTATCGATTCTTTTTTGAATTTCTGGTTATTTTTGTTTAAATGGATATGGAAGTTGGAATTCTAGATCTTACTCATGTATAACAACATATCTATTTTATTCCTAAATGGTTACCCTACAGCTTTTCACTCTATGTTAAAAAGCATAGGTTTGACTATTGATCAAACCATCTTCTGGAAACCCCACATTGCAAAAATCTCAATAAAAAAATCAACGATCAATTTGCGTCCTACAATTATTTCACCGTTCTCGACACCTGCTTCCCCTATACAAATGCAGGGCCGCTGAAAGGGGTGAAAGTGGGGGGGGGGACAAAATCCCCGCGGGTCAGGCTCAAGGGGGGCCCGTGCTAAGGTTACCTCTTAAAAATGTTACCTTACCATATATAGACGATTCTGTGGCGATTTATCGGATTAGGGAATTAATTAATCGTTGTAGTTTATTAGTAAAGGAAGAAATTGTATTTTTTGGATGATGTTGGTAGGAAGGGGGGGGGGGGTTAAAGTTAGGGATAATCTCTATTCGATATATTTATTTTCTGTCATGCAAACGTTATTCTTAAGGGACTTTGCCCCAGGATAATTTTTTTTTTCTATTTATCTTCTATTCTATATTTTTATATGTTCTTTTAATCTTTGATTTACTGACCACCCAGTTTTTCCTGCGTATTTAGCTTTACAGCCATTACATTTTAATTCATGTATACAGCTGTTTTGGGGAAGGTTCAATTTTGTCTTTAGGTGAAGAGACAAAGTGGTTTATCTTATTTAATTGCGGGATTTAAATCTAATATTCTTAATTCCTTTCCGAGTTTGGTAAATATAGGGCCGTTATATAGATAGAAAAATATTTTGGTATCTTTGTCCTCTGGGGGTGTTAAGGATGTATTATTAATATTCTTTATATGTTTTTGTTTTTTTTAATATTATGGATAGTGATTTTACTGTTTCCGTTATTGCTGGCTATAGTTTCTACGATTTGAATTTCTTTATTAAATTTTTTTTATTTAGCGTTATGTTTACAAGGAGGTAAATCATGATATTAAATACTACGTGTTTATGTGTTTGTGGCCTCCTGGAATTATTCTGTATAACTAGATCTGTGTGTGGGGAGGAGTTCCTATACATTCGAAATCCATGTTGTTTATTTTCTCTGACCATCTTGTCCAACGGTCCCTGTCCTGTGTAAGCCTTCTCATCTCAGGCATGGTGTTTCCTCTTGCTGTGCCAATTCTCTCAATCAAGTCTGCTTGGGCTGCCTTGAGAACGCCTTCCTCCCGGTCTTGCTTCTAACAGCTATCTGGCCTTACGGTCATCTCCCATTCTGTTAACATGACCAAACCACTTCAATTGTCTTTCCTCGATCGTATCCAGGATCGATCTAACTCCTAGTTCTTCTCGGACCCTTTCATTCCTCATTCGGTCTCACGTGGTTTTTCCTAATATTTTCCGTAGGAATCTCATTTCCGCAGATACTATCCTGCTAGCATGGCGGTCCAAGAATGTCCAGCTTTCCGATCTATAGAGTAGCACTGGGAGAAAAACTGATTTGAAAAGCAAAATTTTTGCTTTCCTGCTCAACTCCTGTTTTCCAGTAAGTGTCATGGATATTTGGTAGAATATTCCGTTGGCCTTTTGGACTCTATTCATAACATCCTGGTCTATTCTTCCATCCTTATAGATCATTGTTCCCAGGTAGTAGTAGGTATCGGTTTGCTCAAGGGTCTCTCCATTGCAAGTGATTCTTAGCTCATCGTTCTTTCACCCTACACACATCACCTTGCTTTTGGAGGAATTGATCTGCATGCTTCTTAGTTGCATTTCTTCTTGCCACTCATCCACAGCGACCTGGAGAGATTCAACAGTATCCGCAACCAATACCACATCATCTGCATACAACAATGCCTGTACCAACACTTGGGTCATATTCCAGTATGACCTCCTTTTACAAAATTTCGAAATTGAATCCATAAAAATTATGAACAGTAGGGGGCTCAGGCTATCACACTGTTTAACTCCCTTAAAGAAATGGAATGACCCGGACTCAGTGCCGGCTAGCCTTATTACTCCCTTTGGGTCTTGGTAAACTGATTTGATGGAACTTATAAGATTTTGTGGGTTTCTCCTATCTTCCAATGCAGCCCACATTTCCTGTCTAGGAACGTGGTCGAAAGCCGCCTGTAAATCTAGGAAAGCTAGGTATACTACTTTTCCTCTATCCCATGCCTTCTCTACATCATTAGCAGGGAGAAGATATGATCCTGTGTCTGCCTACCGGGCCTAAATAAAACATGCCTGTTCCTATCCCAAATCCTTTTCCACCAATTTCCTTAATCTTTGTTCCAAGATCCGAGTGTATAGTTTGTATACCACCGATGGCAGACATTTGGGGCGGTAATTATCACATACACTCTGGCTTCCCTTCTTATGGATTGGGATAATGATGTTGTTTTCCCATTCTATTGGTATCCTTTTGAGATCCTAAACCTTTTGGAACAATGTTTGGAGACACTTGACAAGATCATTTCCCCCATACTTTATAAATTCGGGTGCAATCTCATCTGGCCCAGCCGCTTTTCCCATCTTTATTTTAGTAGTGGCTGTTTCGACTTCCTCCTCTTCCATGGCGTCATCCATGTCGGGGACTTCTGGTTCAGTTGTTGTAATTCTTCTACAGCAATCTCGAAAATTCCTCCGTCTTTCTTCCATACTGAATTTTTCTTGAAAGTGTTTCCTTTAAACCTCCAGTATGTCACCAATATGCCATGCTCATCGCTTTCTTGGCCTAAGTATTTTAAAGTTTTTGGTTTTCTCTGATTCTGATGTGATACAGAATTGCTATATCACATCATTGAACGTCCAGTTCCAAAAAAAATATAGATGTTTAGACATTTTTTTATGTTTTTAGAACTGTTAAAGAATGTTTTACATTCAAAACTGGTTTTCAAATAAAAATAATTCTAGTAGAAGTGGCAATTAATTCATCAATCCTAGCTGAAAAGTTAAGCTTCAAATATCTGTATGATTCAAGTTTTTTGCTATATGAAGTAAATATTAAATTATTTAAGTCCTTTATCATCATACTTTAAGCTCGATTTCTCTAGCATTATGAAAATTTTTTATTCAAAATATATTCTTAGTTGTTCCTAAATATTTAATGGACTCTTGCCCTTATTTAAATGACAGGTTTTTTACCTTTCTTATGTTTTACTTTTCTTCTTTCTTTTTTTCGTTTGTAATTATCATTAAATATGTCTGTCGAATAAAATTAAATCTTGATTTCCTTTCTCATTATTTTTCTATATATTTTTTCTTTTTTTACCTGAATATATCCAGTAGTTGAATATAATCATGGTGAGATGGAATCAGTGCTCCAAATGGACTAGCATTTGGTAGATAAACACGCCCCGGTTCCCGAAGCGGGACGACATTAAGAAGCACGCAAGAGGATAACAGTCTCTAGGCAGTACCAGTTCTCCCTTCCTACCGTGATAACTTGTATTCAAGTCAGGTAATTTAAAAATAATTAGTGGATGACGATGTTGTGTGATAGATTTCAAAAACATCTTCCTCCGTTTTTCAAACGCAAAAAAACGTTCCATGACTCCTTCGTTGGTAAAAAAACAAACAATAAATTCCTCCCTGACCGGGAAAAACATCATGGATATGTCTAATTATAAGGTACTGATTTTCCCAATTTACATTTCAGAATTAAGTGGGCTCATTGTTTTCAACTTCTTTAACATTTACTAGACAAACCTTCAAAGCTTCCGATTAATTACAAAAGTTTCATTCACATAACAGTTATCAGACCTATTTGGAAAGATGGAGTTGAGCTTTGGGGCTCCACCAAACCTATCCAATTCATCTCGTATCCAATCCTAGGATCACAGAATCCTTCGAAAAATTCTTAGTACTCATTACTGTGTCACAAAAACTTATCCATAAAGACCTTAATATTCCATATGCTGCTGATTTAGCCCAAACCAGATACATTTCCTTTAATAGTAAACTCTATTGCCATTCAAATCTACTAGTTTCATAACTTACTTCCCATTCTATTTCCGATAATCCTCTGAGGCGTCTAAAAAGGAAATGATCGAGAGACCTTCTAATGTCGAATTTTCTTATTGAAGTGCTACTAGTGAGAGGTTCTTTACGTATTATTGACAAGTCATTGTAATGATTTCCTTAAATTTACTTATTGAAGATAAGTATACAGTTGTAAATATAAAAAAATAGTTTTAAAAAATATAATTAAATGGATCAAATGGTTTAAATAAATTATTGAATTAAATTAACAATTAACGATTACTCCAAATTAACAGATTTGAGAGAAAATAGGAGTTTAAAACATGAAATTTTTCATTTAATCCTATATAGCTTTTAAACGGTAGGTCTTACTGACAAATGTTATAAAGCATAAAATATATTCCATAAAATTTTTAATCAAGAAACTACCGGCATATTTTCGATTCGAGTAACACCAACATAGCTAGAGTGTGCCAAAATGTTACATTTTTGAGGGTTATTAAAAAAAACAGGTACACAAGAAAACTACAGACTCCCGCAAAAAGACCTATCCATTTCAAAATTTTTGAAAACTTTTTACACACCTTCATCCCCTATATTCTTATATTTATCTAATCGTTGAACAAATCTTTAAACTTGTTATCATACATAGTTAGATCCATTAGTTTACAGCCTGCCCTAATTTCCTACCTTCAAACCAAGCCAACTGCACTCTATACCTCTCTCCATGTCCATCGCGGGCACTTTCTTAGTTTTATCAGGCAATATCTATAACCTTGGATGAAACTATGTATTTTCACAATGCTCCAATATCATTATGTTTTACTATCCAAAAAAATTAGGATGGCCCGAGTTCGAGACCGACTAAAGACAAAAAAAAAAAATATTTTCTGTTATTTCAGTAAGGCCCGACTTGGAGGTCTTGAGACCCTCTTGGGCCTGTACTAAGTGGGTGTGGCATCCTTAATTGAAGGAGAAACCTGGCGATTGAGCGTAATTTCACCCAAATCTCTTCCTTTCACTACCGTTGGCCCAGTAACAGTTCATCCTTACTTAAGTTCTGCATCCAAGACTATACTAAGGAAGTGGGTTGTTAATGATGTAGGTTTTATTTATTTATTTATTAAAAAAAAAAAATGTTCAGTAACCAATTCTTTTGTAAGATCTAAAATCAACTAATTATGAAATCCATTTGTGAAGAAGAATTCTGTCCTTACTCCTGTATAAATGGTGTATATACTGTCCTAAAACAGTAAAACAAAATATATAATACTAGTATCCCCCGTTGCGGCTTTTCCCTCTCCTAAAAGTAAAGGATTTAGATAATTTTAACTAACAAAAGTTTTATTTAT
The DNA here is from genome assembly GCA_003667255.2 of Euschistus heros. Classification (NCBI taxonomy): domain Eukaryota; kingdom Metazoa; phylum Arthropoda; class Insecta; order Hemiptera; family Pentatomidae; genus Euschistus; species Euschistus heros. The sequence goes on along the minus strand of RCWM02000374.1, from coordinate 1,069,394 downwards.
TTATCGATTAAGTCTTGTATTAAAGTTAGCAAAGCAATTGAGCATCATTAATTCAAATGATTTTCCCACGCAGTAACTTCAAACTAAAAATTACATAATTAGTAAAAATTGCATTGATTAGGTATTTAAAGACTGAGTAAAAACCTAATTAGGCATAAATGTATTTATTTTTATCTATGAGTTGGTAATCCAGATGGACAGAGACTATTATGAAACTCTTACGGATAATGGACTGAATTATCAGTGCTCACAACTAATGGCCTATGATTCATATCTCGCTTTAGAGGGGTGGATTGGTTTTACTAAAACAAAATCTTGTAAAATCTTTTTTGTTGTAAATTATATTGCGGAATGGCGCTAACCACATACCGGTCGTTCTTCAAACTTCACTGTGATCGCTTTTTTAATAACAAATAAAGTTAAATTCGGTAGATTTTGATATTTCTAAACCTTCCTGTAATTGTTTCAGTAGTTTTCGTGGTTAGTTATCACAAACGAAAAATGGCATGTCCTTTTATATAATAGTAGAGATTTTACAAAAAGCTTATGACTATTCTAAAAGACAAAAAATGACCACAACAAATATTTCTGACAACACATACCGATTGCGAAAATAAGGGTCGGATGAGGAATCTGCTTATGTAAAAAATAACTCCAAATAAAGTAAGGAGGTGCAACCAACGGTTGCTAATCCCTAGATTAGTAAATAAGGTCGAGAGACCATCTCCAACCTCCCGACAAATGTGTTAGCCTATGGCCAAAAAGACCTAAATCCAAAGAATTAAACGGGAAGAAAGAGTGTCCATTTTAAAAAACGTAATAATTAATAATATTCAATTTTCAAAAAGTACGTCGGCGGAATACCTATCGGCCATCTTAAAAATTTTTAAAACCTTAAAGATGTCAAAATGTTATCCTCAAGTGTCCTGTGAACAGGCCTAAATCGAAAGAGAGAGTTTCCGTTTTAAAATTAAAAACACCTAAATAAATTTTCCAGAGGAGGAAAATTAATTTGTCTTGTAATAGTGGCCAAGGATGTCCTTCGGCTGTAAAAAATCGTCAGACCCTGGCAGATCTGAAATCAGTTTTCTTTACCGGCTTTGGCATTATAAAGCCACTGCAGAATACTTTTTTTCAGATCAGCAAGGATTTAACGATTTTAAAAGGTCACCGGATAGTCCGCCATTTCCGGCCTTTTGAAAATACATAAATAAAAGTAAATTAAGATCAAAATGTAATAACTGAGATATTGAAAATTATTATTTGAAATAATAAAACATATCAATATGTAAATATCCGAAAAATCTTTTTATTTTTAACCTGAAAATAATTTAAACTTTTTGGACTCTATTAAATGTTTCATTTCCCACGATGCACTGTCGGGCCGCTGATCCCCTATATTGGCCGCTGACCAGTTCAGACTTTGATTTTAATATGGATTTATCTTAAGCAGGTATTTATAATAATGGTGAACTTTTAAAAAAATTCAAATTATTTTTATATAATTTATAAAACCCTTACATTTTACAAGTTTTTTAAATGCAATGTCGTGAATAAATATCTTTCTTGTTTAACGCAGTTTAATCACGGGCTCTGTGTGGTACTTTAGAGATACTATCCGGTAAACTTAATTAGAAAGAAAAATTTGGCCTAAGTTGCCCCTTTTTGACTAATAAATCAGGATATTTTACTGATAATTTTCGCTTACTTTAAAAAAAAAAAAAAAAAAAATTACTATTAATAAATAGCATATTGTCGATTATTATTTTTCATACTTTAAAAATTGCAACCAACCTGAACCACAAATTTACGTTTTAATTGTTTTTGACTCGTTTTCCACTCATTCAGTGAAAAAAAAAAAAAAAAAATTACTACGAGAGGATTTAACCGTAAATACTGGTCATTGGCCCCATTGTGCGATGTACGAATATATTTTTATCGGCTTTCAAACTCTGAGGAAAGGTAGTGTACTATTCCTAGATTAATGAGGCCCTATAGTATAATTATATAATAAGATTATATTATACCTGATACAGTTACAATAAATCGATTCATTGAGGAGGATATCGATAGGAGAGGTATATAGAGAGGACATACAATATAATGGTGGGAGCTGGGGCCGACTCCCTCCTGGCACTACCAACTTCCTACTATCGATCTCACATAACATCAGCTCATCTCTCTGCCACGGTAGCATCTTTTTATCAGCTCTTTCTTTCTCTATCCTTCTCTAACAGCTTTTTATAATATACTTAAATGGTTATTTCGACTCTCTCTCTCCTCTCTCTCTCTCTCTCTCTCTCTCTCTCTCTCTCTCTCTCTCTCTCTCTCTCTCTCTCTCTCTCTCTCTCTCTCTCTCTCTCTCTCTCTCTCTCTCTCTCTCTCTCTCTCTCTCCTCTCTCTCTCTCTCTCTCTCTCTCTCTCTCCTCTCTCTCTCTCTCTCTCTCTCTCTCTCTCTTTCTCTCTCTCCTCTCTTCTCTCTCTCTCTCTCTCTCTCTCTCTCTCTCTCTCTCTCTCTCTCTCTCTCTCTCCTCTCTCTCTCTCTCTCTCTCTCTCTCTCTCTCTCTCTCTCTCTCTCTCTCTCTCTCTCTCTCTCTCTCTCTCTCTCTCTCTCTCTCTCTCTCTCTCTCTCTCTCTCTCTCTCTCTCTCTCTCTCTCCTCTCTCTCTCTCTCCTCTTCTCTCTCTCTCTCTCTCTCCCCTCTCCCTCTCTCTCTCTCTCTCTCTCTCTCTCTCATACATATATAAATATTATTTATGGCCGAGTCTTTAAAAAAAAAAATTGAAACAATTGCTGCTTGTTTTTAATGTAGTCTGATTAATGTACTGAGAGGTTTCGATCCTGAGTGACATCTTCTTCAGAAACTAAAAAAAAAAAAAAAAAAAAAAAAAATACTGTTGTATTGGTTTATAAGTGTTTGGCAATTAAACAAAAATAATCATCCAGCCTAATTAATAGATTATACATAATGGTTATTATTTTTTTCCCCTCAAAGATTAGTTTAGTTTGGGATACATTTCCTATGTGTGAGGACCTCTGAAATTAAGAAGATTTTCGTCAAATTTATTTTTACGAAGTCAAACTTGGTCGAAGTGCGGCCCAAACCGCGCGTAACATCAATGCAGTTTGGGGTGTAGGAAGCATCAGTGAATGTACAGTGCAGCGATGGTTCCAAAAATAACTTCTTGGAGATTTTGAACTCGAAGAAATGGAAGGCCGCGGTAAGCCTTCTGTTGTTGATCATATAGTTAGTTCTTTGATAGAAGAAAACCCTTACAAAACTACTCGGAGCATTGCGAGAAAAGTAAGTGTTGATTACCCAACATTATGAACCACACAAAATTCTAATACACTTTGTTTTTTAATATATGACCTGCACTATTTTTGCACCAATCCAATATTTATTTATAGCGCTATAGAGAAACCTCATACTTTATATATAACCAAAACAAATAATAGGGCTTCCAATATAAAAATAGTGTTATCACTTTCTCCTATTTCAGAGGAATTCGTTATGAAAAACCTTATCGATGAAATCATTCAGGATACAATTTTCGAAAACAATATGTAGATAGCACGTTATTGAGTGTACTTTCAGCACACGTCAAGGATATTTTGCGGTATTTTAACCTTCCACTAATTGTATCATTTTCCTTAACACGAGCGGTCGCGCGTTGTACAAAGTACAACACTCTGTTTTTATCCGTTTTTGTACAAATTTTATATTAAACCTAATACATAAAATATTTTGAACCTTTTATAATACATTTGATGTAGAGTATATGCACAAAATATTACCTGAGAGAATAATATTTATAACGTAAATGAAAATATGTTTATGATCGACAAAATAAAAAAACAAATTTATGACTAGATTAATTTTTATTTCCAATATTACAGTCACATATAATTATTTGCAGGTCTAAAATTGTTGGTTTCATTATTAGTTATTATATTTAACAATATTTTTTTGAGGATATTTAGGTTTCTGTATTATGATTTAGAACATTTTCTATTTCCTCTTCTCTCAATTCAAAATTTTATTTGATATACCAGTACTTTTCTCTTCCTCGTCTAGTGCTACTAAATTCGAGGAATATATTCTAATTTTATAGGTTTCCACCTAAAATATTTTACAATCGGGAAACTATTCCTCCTAACACAGTGGAAAATTACTGGCGGCTAATGGAAGAGTATCTCGAGGAATAGCTAAAGCCAATTATCCGGGAAGTTCACCGGAAGTGAGAGGCAGGGAAAACAAGTCGATTGTAGTACAAAATACAACGGCGCAACCGGTGTAAGGTTAACAAGTACTTGTTTGGGCCAAATCTGCAACATATGGGGCATTTAGATCGTTATGGATAAGTTTTTTTGGAACATAATATAGAGGATTGAGGATTTTACTAAGGATTTTGGATTGTAAGGGTTGGATACAAGAAGAATAGGAAGGTTTAGTGGAGTCTCGATACGACGAGCAGTATCTTGTCTTTTAAGTCTTGTATTTGGATAAAATAAGATTAATGTTTTTTTAATTTCTGTATTTGTAAATAATAAACTGCATCTATCAATGTTGATTATTATTGTGTATATACAATCCTATTTAAATGTTAACAACCAAACCGGACAAAGAAAAAAAAAATAGGAAGCAATTACTTACTTTTACATGAAGTAAACGAGGATAGGGAGAAACAGTTTCGTTATAATTGAAAAAAAAATTAAAACTCGAGTCAATCAATGTTTGGGAGCTGGCTGCGTATATTGCCTTTCCTCTACGTTTCAAAACTTTTTTTTTCTTTTCAAACATTTTTTTTCGTTTATAAACTTTATATTTATTATCGGTAACGACGAGCTTAACAGTTTTCTAATATCGAAGAATCTTCAGATCTTCGTCACTAGCTAATGTAAAAAAAAAAGACGTTTATATTTTAAATACCAACATAACAAATATTTCTTTTTTTTTATTGATACTCTATCTAAAAATATTTAATATTCATTTTTTTTTGTAATATTGCAAAAGATTAAACGGGTTTTAATCTAGAGCCATTATATTAGTAAGATAATTCAGAGGGAATAAACAATGATGATTTGTAGAATAAACAGAGTGATTGTATTTGGTTCGGAGGGGGGAGAGGGGTAGTTTCCTCGAGATGAAGGAGCAGGTACCCACTTTTACAGAGATCAAATAACCTCAAATAAGGGAGTGGTTGATTAATTCCAGTTGGGTTCGTTAGGGGCTTTGTTAGCTGCTAGGATATCTTTTGCCTGTCATTATCCACCAGTCCTCGGAGGAAACTCTATAGCTCCTCCAAATTGGTGTCAGGATCCTTCCACCGCTTATTCCAGGTCCTTTTCTTATTTGTCCTCCCGCCAAGTCGTCCCAGGTGACATTGTATGCATTATTGTCTAATAATTATTAAACAGTTTAATTACAGAATATTCCATGTAAGTAAACGTTCTGTGAGGGTAATAGCGTAAAGACAGAATTCTGTGATAAATATAATATAGCTAATAATATGATAAAATAGCTCTTTAAAAAGAAAAAAAAAAAAAAAAAAAAACTCCAGTTGGATAAAAAAAAAAAAAAAATATAATTCCAGAACAAAGATGTTGCCAGAGTAATTAATACCACACTTCTTCTGCCCAAATTCGAACTAGTAATCATAACATTCCACCGGTCGCACCGAACCAATTGCACGAGCTGTCGAGCGTTGTTCAACACCCAGTTTTTAATACGGGTCTTGTATAATTTTATATTAAATCTATTAAATCAAACATTTCGACCATTCTATATTTGTATTTACAATATTACAGGTAAATATAATTTTTGTAAATCAATAATGTTTGTTATTATGAACAATAATTGCAAACAATTATTTTTAAGAGTGATTTTTACAAATAAAATGCCCACAAATAAGTGTACTTCATACTGGTAGAGGCATTCTTTGACCTCTCACAGATGTTGAGGTCAAATGGAAGGATGGTTATTTTGCTTCTTGAAAGTATGTGTTCCTTCATAAGCTCCAGGAATAATGTTTTAGAAACTTTCTGCGCAAAAGAAAAGGGACTGCAAAAGAAAAAAACAACAAATGAAAACAAAACATATAATTAGCAATAAGTTAAATTTTAGAGATAAATAAAAAGAATAATGTTTATTATAATGTTTTATTTAAAAAGTAAATAATTGAGGCCTGTTTACCCCACCCCGTTAAATCCATTTTTTTTTCCGAGATCCTCTCTATCTATGGATAAAACAATTTTTTTCATCGTATTTCTATTATCCAAAATTAAGGAAGGACTTCTGCACTGCCTGGAAGCCGAAAATCAGTAATTGTCACAGATTCAATGAGTGTGTTACTAGCAATAAAGAAGGATCAGTCTCAACACGTAACAATTTTAGATATTATTGAGCTTATATGGAAAATTCAAGAGAAACACAATACGATTATTTTTATTTGGGTTCCTTCCCAATGTGGTATTTCTGGAAATGAAAGAGCTGATTCAGCAGCCCAGTTAGCAAGAATTAGTGACGGTGATATTGTTAAAAACATCAACCTTACACCTAAGGAAGACAAGATGATAAAAAATCAGTGAAGTCATTGTTGGATTTCTTAAAGGCTATCAGGTATTATGGACGGGTATAGGGGATTACAAATCGAAGATGAACTGCCAATGACCCTGAAGGGTAGAGGCAACCAAATAAATAAATTAATAAATAAATATCAACACTAACAAAAAGAGTTGCAGATTAAAAAGGTATCTTCAGGATTTTGAAGCGATCTTTATGCTAAAACCCACTAACACTAAAACAACTGGGCGGGTTAACATTTATTTCGTGGTGAACCCACAAAGTAGATCTTGACCTTCCCACCCAGGCTAGAATAGGTTGGTATCCTATTCTGGTAATCCTGTAGGATAACCGTCCTTCCTACCCTAGTTGGAGTACATAACGACTTTAAGCCACAACAAAAAAGATTTTTATCGATAAACAAATACAACTTCAATTATTAGTTAAAATTATTTACCTAAGAGAGCGGGCGAAGCCGCGACGTGGGATGCTAGTAATATATATATATAAAACCGATATGATATTAGTTAGTGCCCTAATTATCCGATAGAGCGCCCTGGCCGAAGAAGCAGAAGAGAAGGAAGAGTTGATGAATTCTTTAGGTTATGATACGGGCCATTAATCTTGTTGAAAGTTTGATGGCGGCCTCGTGGAGTCTGCTCCTATCAAACTTTATCGGACCAGCTTAACTTCTTCTAGGGTCCTTTCAAACTGTGTCCTTAGTGCTTCTTGTCATTACCACCTACATTTTGATTGTATTATGTCATTCATAAATAGATCAATTCTTTTTCTTTCTCGTATGAGTATTAAAAAAAAAAAAATAATAATTTCCAGAAGTTCTGAAACTTGAGTTTTAAGTTCTAAAATGTAGTAAAACCAGCTGTTCTGTATGCCTACGAGTGCCTTGTAATGGCCAGGAAGGGCCCATTAAGGAAGATCGAGATCAAGGAGAGAAAAATCCTTAGGAGGATACCAGGATCAGTCAAGAAAGAGAATGGCACCTACAGGATACGGCACAATGATGAGCTATATAAACACCAGGAGGATATCCTGACATGCATAAGAAAAAGGCGACTGGCCTTTTATGGACACCTGACCCGCATGAATCCAAAAAGATTAACAAGGAGCATATTTACTGTGGCAGATAGCGGCAAGGCTTCAAAGAACAAGTGAATAACATCGGTGAAGTCAGATCTGGAACAACTAGGGATCCCACAGGATAAAACACAAGACCGACTGCAGTTCTGTCAAGCTATCCGACAGGGAGTTTTCCTTGTGTCCCTTACCAGTAAGAAGACCATGGGGACAGAAAAGAGAAAGCTGGCTCATAGTCAGAAATAAAAGAATTCTGAAAGAGAAAGAAGAAGATCCTCACCGAAAAGTAGCTACGAGCACCGAGGCCTTTACTAGACCCCCCCCCCCAAAAAAAAAAAAAAAATGAAAAATGATTAGTGAGTTATCTAAGATACGATAAGTCAATTTATTCCTAATGCTTTCCATCAGGTTTACAGCCATATGTGAGCTAGACATTATTGTATATTTATACAGTCGAACCTCGATATAAGAAACTTCAAGTGGAATGAGAAAACTTTGAATTATCGAGGATTTCGATAAAGCGAGGTTCGATTTATTAAGCTGATTGCTGACTGACTTGGATATGCAGAGGTTAGAGGTTCATAATAAAATATATAATCAATGTAACTGTAGAAAATATGCACATGTTTAATTGAAATATACAAGAATAATATAAGGCCATTATTAATTTGTGAAAAAAATTAAGTGGAGCCTTGTAAAAAATCTGAAATAGTACTTCGTCTACCTGAAAACGACACTTTTAGCTAATGCACCATCTAAAACAGGAAAAAAAAAAAAAAAAAAAACAAAAAAAATAAGCTTCGATTTATCAAGGAGTTCGCTATATATAGGAGTTCGATTGTCGCATATTTGCCATGATTTTGAGATATTCCTTGGGCAGAGTTATTCTCCATAAAGAGAAATAAAATGAAAAATATACTTTATTTTGGCTCACTATTTTATTTCTCTTTTGAACAGTTCTGTTTTCTAAGTATATTGGAGAACATTTGTAGTACTTAAGTATGAATGTAATGAATACCTAATATTCGAAATTAGAATCCGTTTCAGCGGTTTCGTACCGTTTTACGTACTCATCAGACACCTGATCAATGCATCTTTAATCATGTTAAAAATTACTTAAATATTAAAATGTTAAAATTACTTATTTATTTTTTTAATAAGTACTAAAAATTTAAATATTATTTATTGATTAATTAATGTTCAAATTAAAATTATTATTTTATTTTAGTAATAAAAATTTGCTTATTATTTGTCATGCAAGAAAATAGCATTAAAGAGATAATGCTAAATCCCATACTTCAATACAAGATTTTTATCGATAAAAAAATGAAATGAAATTGATTACATTGTCTGGACTGTTAGTTAACTTACTTGATGTCATCCCAGTGAATAAGTGGTTAAGTAAAATTTTGATCAAATGAGTTAAGTGACCATAAAGAAGCGTGGAGTTGTTTTCTACATAGCGAATAAGTATTTGAGTAAGATGTCCATTTTAAATAATTATGTTTTTTCTTACTGACATCTTACTGAAACACTAAACTTGAAGAAAATACCAACTAGTTTATTTTTAGTCATTTAATTCAGTTTTGACAAAATTCGACTTAACCACTTATTACCAGGAATGACAGATATATTCTGTCGAAGATAATAAATGCTATTTGCTGATTTTTTGTTGTATTATTTCTTTAAATTATTGTTGTTGTTTTTTCACTACATCTGAATTATTATTCGATTATCAATTGCAATAGTAATTTATTTTTAAACCTGGATATTGGTATCGAGAATCGAAAATATCAGCTTACACGAGCTTAAGGCCACCTCACTCCACGTCTATTTATTTTAAAACTTCGTTACAAAGTATTAGTTGCCTGATAGAGGAGTCTACTTTTTATTGAGCGAGGACATCTCGAACTCTGTCATAGATCTCTTAAGATATCTTCTACAAGAAATAAAACTAGTCTCCTGAACTTGTAAGATCCGAAGAGTATTCATTACCGATGAAGCGGAATCTTGTTAAGTTGCTGATCGCATTAGTTCTATACTTGAGGAAAATCCGGTAAGCTTCTTTGTGGAATCAATACGAGGACCGTCCCTCCTATTAAACAATATGAACACTTAGCTAAAGTTTAGGCTGTTAATATATTTATTTATTACAATTTTATTGATAACTTATTACATTATCAAAACGTATAAGATAGCCTTTTCATATATATATATATATATATATATATATATATATATATATATATATATATATATATATATATATATATATATATATATATATATACTAAAAACAGCAAGACGAATTCCTCTTTCAACTTCATTGAGAAATATTAAATTTCTCTGCTCATTTTGGCCGTTTAAAAATATTTTAACTAGTTATGCTTACACCAATATTTGTTTTTTCTTTACTTCTGTATATCACTTCAGTCAACTCTTCAGACTACTAAATCATCCCATCTATCTATCTATCTAAATCACCCCGTTGAAAAAAAATTCTTTAAAATCTAAAAATTCTATAAAACTTTTCCTCCTCGCTCATTCATAATTCAGTTCAACATATCCTTGTAACTCACCTCGAAGATTAAAGTGGCAGTGGATCAGAGACTTATTGTAAACATTTATTTATTGAAGGATGGCCAGCTTCATCATTCAAGTCCTGAGCGACTCTGCTAGAACTGTCACTCAGCCTCCACTGGATTCTGCTAGTCACACAGCTAAGAGACCATCGTTCAGATATCTATGAGCCTCACTTGCTCTCCCATAGTAGGGGGGATAAGATTGGTTTAGAGTTTCCCCGGCATAATTGTAAATATTGTATATTTAGTATGATTTAATTTACGATTCTTGAAGTTCAAACTTCTTTTGCCTTTTTGGGCAGTTTTTGGGATGAAGTAAAAAAATTGAACTCGCATCACGCACCTGAACCGTACCCTATATACCTTTAGATTTAGATTTTCCATCTAGATTTATGTCTGTTGACAATCTTCCCGATGAGCTAGAGACTTGAAACTTGGAACGTATCTTAGGAGTGGATGAAAATGCAAAGAGTGGGGACACTCTCGAACGACTACTTTTGGCGTCTTCCTCCGTTTTTCCTTTTAGTTTTTTGACAGAACGAGCTGCAATTGTCATAGGCATACCGTTTTAAACAGGAAGAATCCTGCCACATACCAGCTAATATAGTATAACACTTTTACTTTTTTAAAGATTTTAATACGAAGTTGGGAATCACCTCTGGGAAACTTTAGAATGATTTTCATTATTTTTTTAATAAATACCTATTTCATAATAAAAATAAAATTCACAATGGAACTTTCATTGAAAAATAACTATTTCACATTATTATCCTCTCCTTTTATTTTTAGATTTAATGTATTTGGGAATGTAGATCAGTCAAAGAAGTTTGTAATTCCAGTGTGTGGAACCCACTTTATTATTTTTTCTTTTTCTTTCATTATACTATTTTATTTATTGTTTTATACCTGGTATAGTTAGGGTCTGTTTAAAATGAAAAACGATTACGTTATTTTCTTTACCTCATTTTATTTTATTTTTGACTTTCATTGTGTGGGAACCGATGTAGTGGGTAAGGCACTTGACAAACAATTACCCAGGGCCGGATTCGAGTTCGAATCAGAGGGGAAAATTATATTCTTTTACTTCGGCCGTGGCTCGATTTCGAGGTGGGTACTCTTCTTCTTCCTCCTTAGTGCCTTTCATCGTGGAGGTGCCTCGGTCTAAGTTCGCCTGGCATCCCGGTCTCTCGCCAGCGCTTTCATGGTATTTAGACTATTTCCTCTGTTTTGTCCCAGCCTGGAGATGTGGTCCGTCCATGTTAGTCTAGGCCTAGCCCTGGGACGTCTTCCGGTAGGCCTAGCTTCGAAGAGCTTTCTTGGGTCACGGTCCTCCTATATTCGGCAAACGTGGCCAAACAATCTCAGCTGCCAACCCACCAAAAGTGGGTACCCTAATTGGGGAAATATCGGAAATCTCCTTCTTTCACAGCCGGCCAAGTATAATCTTCAAAAAATATTTTAAACAACATATAATGTTCCAGAATTGGAATCAAGTTTCTTAATATAAACGAATTATATTTATCAATTATGTAACAAAAAAAAAATAAATTTTTTTTTATTCATTTGTATGAGTTTTCAGGTTCGAAAGGTGGAGGTACAGGAATGCCCAGATTCAGTGGCAGCTAAAATTAATTCTGCCGGTTTCAAACAAACAAATTACAACGCTAACCCTCTCCGCTAAAACCTATCCTAAATCACGAGCCTTTACAGCACGTACAACAATTAACGCTCTGGCAAACATTAAGCCCTGGGAAACACCTGCAGGTTTCCGACAGCCTATTGTTCCCAGGGTCCGGTGCCTGATGGTTACTTCACAGCGAGCATCATTATTCATAAGAAATAGTCTTGTATATTTAAATATAAGAGTTGGCGAAAATGCAAATAAATGTGTTTACAAAATTACTTATTTTTTTCCAAGTGTTAAAAATGAAAATAAGGTGACAGTTAATCACAGTTGAGGAGAAAATTCAATTTGTGATTAAAGGATTACAGATTTAATTAGTTTAAATAAAAGCAGAAATCATTAACTTTGACAATAGGTACCCATTCGATTGATACAAAAAATGTTTTTACAAAATTTAATTTTTTTTCTGTTACCGTCAAGTTCTTGGTTACCGCATACTTATGAAAATACTGGTTTCCCAAAAATATCTTTAGAAAAGATTAAAAGGATATTTAATAAGCTGTAATAGACCAAATGGTTTTCTCAAAAATGGGAAAAATTGGATGCGGAGGAGAAGTAATTTATTAAACGTGTAAGGTCTAAAAGTAATCTGAAATACATAAGATTTCAAAGAACAGAGACAATTGGAATATAACTTATATAATTAATTAATATATGTAAATATAATAAGAGAAATAACAGTTTAAAAAGTAGGTAAAAGACAACTAAAATTAATATGGGGATAAGTTTGAAAGGTGGAATACAAAAAGGTTTGAGAAAATTTAATTAGCATTAATTTAAGACCTAAACTGTGCATGCAGGACAAATAGTTTTCTCTGAAAGGAGAAAAGATAAAAAATCGAGAAAATCTGATTCGAAAAAAAAATTTTCTGGGCATGTTATAAATGTATTTATCACAAACTTGTCAAAACAGCCATAAAATGTTCTCACCAAATCAGATTTTTTAGTTTTTAATTTTATTTAATCCCACAGACATATCTGAGTGATCGACATGCCTGGGGTATCCGGACCAATGTGGCTTTCCTTGGATGGTCTTCAATTTTGAGGGGTCACCAATCCAAGTGCTTATGGGATCCACCCTTGACTGTGCTTAAATTTCATTACCTACTGCACATGCATTTTTAGACCGTTCGGTCATCCCGACACCTTATGATATGTCATAAGTAGTACTAAAATCTCTGATAATTTATTTATATAATAGGTAAATATAATCTGTGTATCGATCTGCTGTTTTGTTTTAAATATTTGTGTGTTTTTAAAAAAGATGTTTGATATGAATACTCATCTTATTAACTACCTAAATATCATATAAATTTCTAATAATTCATCAAATCCTAGTTATATTCAGATCCTTCGATACTATCATGCGAACGTCAAAGTCGATATTAGTTATAAATAATGTTAAAATTATTTATTTACATTTATTATAAGCTTTATATTCCTTTCCTGGTCAATTTTCTATCTGTCTAACAACAGATAATATATATATATATATATATATATATATATATATTTTTTTTTTTTTTTCCTCTATGGTAACCCCATAAAAGGACCGTTTATTAATGTTTTTTTTACATGTTCCATGCCGTTACAGGCATACTACATGTATGATATATGTTACATTATATTATTTTACTTATCAATGATTTTACTTAACAAACAGTTTATTTGCGTGTTGTTACAATAATGTAATGAAATTTGAAATTTTATGAACTTTGTGTGGTTGTAAAAAAAAAAAATGTGTATGTAAACATATAATCGTTGGTTGGAGGAAAAAAAAATCATAACATTAAAAAAAAATAAATAAATAAATAATAATTTAAAGAGCAAATAAACAATTAATATTTAAACAAAAAATAATATCGAAAAATAAATTAAACTTAATAAGCATATAGGTTCGTCAGCAAATCAAATCAAAATCGATATCTTTGATGAATTTGATTAAATCATCTCTGAATTTAGTAAAATTCATATATATATATATATATATATATATATATATATATATGTAATTCCTTTCAATATTGGCGGGACATTTTCATACTCAAAAATGTAACATTTTGACTCACTCCAGCTCTTTTAAAGTTGCTCAGATTAAAATTTCGACGATAGTTACAAGTCAGAAATTTAACGGAGAATATTTTTTATATATAACATTTGTCACTAAGGGCTACTGTTTTGGAGCTATATTGGTTTGAATAAAAAAAAGTCTCGTTTTGCCTACTCTTTTAGTGTTGAGGAGTTTTTTAACACACTCTAGGTGTCCTAATCAGAAGCTGTAGATATAGAAGCAGTAAGTTATAGATAAACGTATTCATGATCTACTGTTCTTATCCAATCAGGGAGATTTTTTTTTTTTTTTTTTTTTTTTTTCATTTTTTCGAATTCATAAATTATATGTGTGAATTTTTTATTCCATTGAATATTATTATCCGTAACTATTTTTTTTTTTTTTTTGTCTAGTGTTTCAAACGGCGAAAAAGAAGTTGGTCGAAGGAACACCTAAGGACAGCAGCTATAGCCCTGCTCCTCTAGTTGATTGGCTACAGGAAAGAAGGAAGGAAGTAACCTGAAGAGAGGCATTAGCCTGAGTGGAGGGTGTGCAACATTGATGGGGCCTCCCCTCTTCGGGTCAGTCCATTGGTCAGCTGGTGTAGCTTCGGCTCAACTATATATATTATTTACAACTTGGGGTTCAGTTAAAGTTTATTTTTATATACATAACATATATTATACATATTACAATTTTGAATGAAATTTAATTAAAGATACCTTACATGTAGGGATCGGTGTCGTACGAAAAATATCGATATACCATATCAACAATTTTTTTTAGGGATATATGAGGTGTTTAGTATCAAAACCAGCTCAAGCCATGAATTTCGAAAGACAATTTTTTTTTCGTTATTTAATAGTTCTTGGACAAATTCATTTTAAAAGGGAAAAAAAAAAAATGTCCTGGGGGAGGAGGGAAGAACGTCCCATTTTTGGGTTTTTCGTTTTTATCTCGAAAACGGTGGACTCAAGAAGAATTTGTTTCATTTCACAATAAAACTAATTAAATTTCCTATAAAATAGATTTCATACATATTTGTCAAAATTTAATTGATATACAATAGCGGAAGTTATCCTTCGGATAACTTAAAAAAACAACAATCCTTAAGGACGAAAAAGCTAATTCTAATTGTGGATGGAGAGAGTGGCCAAGGATGTCCTTCTTCGGCCTCGAAAAAACGTCAGATCCTGGCAGATCTGTAAAACAGTGTCCTTATAACATCTTAAAACAGCAATCCTTAAGGACGAAAAAGCTAATTCTAATTGTGGATGGAGAGAGTGGCCAAGGATGTCCTTCGGCCTCAAGAAATCGTCAGATCCTGGCAGATCTGTAAAACAGTGTCCTTAAAAACAGTTAAAAAATATATTATCCTTAAGGACGAAAAAGCTAATTCTAATTGTGGATGGAGAGAGTGGTCAAGGATGTCCTTCGGCCTAAAAAAAAAAAACGTCAGATCCTGGCAGATCTGTAAAACAGTGTTATCCGAAGGAATTTTGTTGCTATAAGGACACTGTTTTACAGATCTGCCAGGATCTGACGATTTTTTGAGGCCGAAGGACATCCTTGGCCACTCTCTCCATCCACAATTAGAATTAGCTTTTTCGTCCTTAAGGATTGCTGTTTTTAACTTCCGCCATTGTTGTCCTCCAGGATACTGTTTTAAAATATTTAACGGTTTTAAGATAGCGGACCTTAAAAGGACACTTTTTTAATAATATTCGACTTATTGAAAATCGATAATTCCTAGATAAAAATAATTTTTACCTCACTTTCAGTCAAACATTGACTTCTAGTGTCTTTCACGATCGTTTCTCAGGAATAATGTCTAAATCAAAGAGCATTAAATTTATTTTAATTTTATATATCCGTTTCTAGCACTTGAAGCAAATGTTTGACAAAAAGTGAGGTAAAAACGATTCTTTTTTCGATTATTTACGATTTTTAATAACGTTTATCTCGTAAACCGTTGGAGGTTCGACAAATTTTATACAAAGAAGAATTTTATTGGAAATTAAATTAGCTTTAATTTGGATCCGCACTATGTTTTTCTAGAGTCCGCTGTTTTTGAGATATAATTGAAAAACCCTAAATGCGACTTTCTCCCCTCCCCCCCACAGTAGCATTTTATAGAATGTCGAAAGATTCATAAACCACTGTAATGAGAATTCATTATGAAGATACCAATATGAGGGACTGTTTGGGTAATGAGGAACGCATACTTATAACTTTGTGGTAAGTTTTATATTTAATGTAAGAAAAAAGGATATAATACAAAAGAATAGATTAAAATACAGTTAGAAAATAAAGTAAAAACATAAAAACTATATTAATGACAAAATTTGCATATGTATATAAATATGTGTGTATATAGGTATGTATGAGTGAAGATATATATATATATATATATATATATATATATATATATGTGTGTGTGTGTGTGCGTGTGTGTGTGTGTGTGTGTGTGTGTGTGTGTGTGTGTGTGTGTGTGTGTGTGTGTGTGTGTGTATGTATATATTTAGCGATATTTAAGAACGTATAGTCACAATTTTGTTTGTTCTATTACTAGGATGTAATATTTTTCTGTTTATTCGTTGAAGGTTTTTTTTTCATATATTTTTCTTTCATTATAAATTATGATTACATAACATATATTTAAGTTGATTATTAGTATTGTATTTTAAGTTGAGGCTGGTTTATTTTCTTGGTACAGCATGTAATTTTGTGAATTGTAAAATTATATAAGAAATAAAGAAATAATACTAATAAAATAAAAAAATATTAAAGACAAAAAAAAAATAATACAATAGAATTTAAGAGAAGAAAAATATAATACAACTAAAAAATAAAGAAAAAAATAAAACATAAATGAACTATCTTCTGTGGAGGGAGAAGGATCTGGATGATTTAATCTGTAAAAATAATTAGCACTTAAAAATAAAGCACATAAAAAAAAAAAAAAGAAGAAAGAAAATGAAATTATAATCACCTCCATGACGTAGAATCGCACGGTCCCCTCGAGAAATCCCCTGCACTACCGATCTCACGAGACGAGGAACGCAGAGGACGAGGAACTGTTTGGTTTTTGACGAGCACAAAACGACCCGTGTGCGGACCTCAATGCAACCCATTGTTAGTTGAGTGGAGGGGTGAGACGAGCTCGATTTTTCTTGAGTCGAGCACTTCGAGCGTCGAGCCCTTCGTGTGCGGAGGCTCTAACTGTTCGATCAAAAATTTATTTTTTTCCTCTGAAAACTAATTAAATTTGATTTAAGGACTTAGGTATTAAGTTTTCATTAAGTACCTTAAAACACCCCTGCCATTACGTTAAATATGTATGTTTTGGCAAAATATGACGATTTGGCCATTTTGACGTTTTTGTCACGTTACCTTACAACTGTGCCAAAATTGGTTTCTACGTGAATTATTTCTGCTATTTGGTCTTTTTTGGCCTTAGTTGCCTCGATTACATTTAGACATCGATACAAGAAAAAAAAAATAGGTTACTGTGCTGTCAACAAGATAATAATTATTTATTACATTTGTAAACAATTCTAAATTAAATTAAATTAAAAAAAATATTTAAGGGAAAATCATACATATGATTCAGGTTGAAAAAAAGCTTTTATTGTAGTGCCGAACTTTCGGCCTGCAAATCATGCCTTTTTTTTAGTGCTATAAGCAGCAACGACAGTTTGCTATGAAGAAGTTCATGAAAACGGAAAAAATAATATGAAACAAATGAATAACGTAAGAATAAGATTAAATAACGGCCATAAGATATGTTCTGACAAAAATTATAAACGGTTAATTAATAAAAAATAAATACAAATACACATTAACTGGAAAAAAGAAAGAGTTGGTAGTAATTTAATGAGGTCTAAACTTAATTATAGAAATTTTGAAATATTGCGATATCAATTAGCGAGCGATGGCAATTCAAGTTCCAAAATGTTGGCTTATAGTACACAAGCACAACACTAAAAACATGTCACTAAATCTAAACAAGATTTTGTTCCGACATTTTGTATACGAAAATGTTCAATTTTGGACTCAGTGAAAATATTCTCTCACCCCCTCCCCCCCCTCGACTCCGCAAGTCCTACTGTTAATCGATAATTTTAAGTTAAAATAAAACTTTACTAACACTAAACAGGTTGATTCGCCTCCTTGGGGACTTAAAGCAAATTACCTTTAAATAGGTAGTTAACTGAATGTGATTTACGAGAACTGGCAGCAGCGGCTTTGCTAAGCGTGCCGTTTTACTATCTGGCGTGACATAAAAACCAACCTTTATTGGAAATTAAAGAGGAAAGTAATTTCGTTTACTCCCTTCATAAAATATGTCATTTCAAACTTAAAATCACATCAAACAACTGTAAAAATAACGAGTAAACCTTTCTTCTAATTTTTATTTCAGTTTAAGACTGGTCGTGGGCTCTGTCATTAATCTATTGTAACAGCTTCTCTCTTCTTTTTGACATGGTAGGTATGTCTTTTGAATTGAGGTCTATTGTTTTTTCTTCCACCTTCGTTTCTCAGAAAAAATTATAAAATCAAAATTGTGGAGCATTAAATTTATTTTAACTTCATATTTACGTTTCTGGCAAACAATTTTATAAGAAATTGAATTGGCTTTAATTTTGATTTGAAACAATATTTTTCTGGAGTAAAAGTTTTGTTAAGTAAAACCTGAACAACATAATAAATGTAATGAGCGGTGGGGGTGGAGCAAAGGGTGGGGTTCTCTAAAGGTCCTTTTTGCAGGTTTTTGTCAATAACTCGAAAAGTACTGCCTATAACGAAAAAATGCCTATTTACTAAATTAATTTACATTAAATTCTTTACCAAATGGTTTTATACACTTTATTGCTGGGATCAATGCCCAAGGTTAAATGGGAGGGGGGGAATAGAAAATAAAAAAAAGAAACAGTTTTATTGTCAAAAATGAAATGTTTATTAATTATAATGAAATTTTTGTTGTTAAAAATATATGTTAATATGTCCTGGGAAATTATCATTCGAACCTTGAAATCGAACTAATTTAGCTCTAAATAGAATATTATTAGCTGTTTCATTAAACTCGGAAACGCGGAAAACATTTTGTGTTGTATACATTGTTAAAGCAAAGCAAATTTGCAACAAATCTAGATCTATTAATTGTAATTCTACGTTTCGTTCTATTGGAATATTTTCAGCTTTACCAGGATATGTTCTATCTGACAAGGGGAGGACACACTCAGTCTCTCACGGATCTTGTTGGCAATTTTTTTGGAGGTTCCTGGTCAAAAAATATTAGACAAGTATTTACCGTTCCTACCAATGGGCCCTAGAAGTCGAGAAAAAAAAAAAAGCATTAAAATAATTTATTTTATATCTCGAGTTTAAAAAATAATATCGACATGATTCCTGCACTAAGATGTTTAGATTTGATTGTGAATTTAAGGAAAAATACAGTCGCTCCATAGATTTTTGTTTAGGCTAATTAAATTCTAAAAAAATGATTAAATTTTCAAGTAAACTACCTCTGTAGATTTTGTTACACAAAAATTGACGCCAGATTCTAATTCAGCACCCTAAAAAACATTGAATAACGTTTATTCAACAAAATAAAAAAATATCATTTATTTCACCCTCTTCGAGGAAAATGAAATTTTTAAACCGATTATTGGTTGCATACGTTTAAATCGCCATTACTTTGTCACGCAATTCACTGGTTGGTATCGCTGGAAAGAAAAGAGCCTCAGCTTTCTTTTATTGTATATAAATGTAAAATTCGATGAACATAAACCTATTAAAAAAAATGGAAAATGCGAAAAACATTTTGATTTTTAGTTTGAGTTTGAAACCAGGTAGGATGATGAAACCAAAGACATTACAAGCGTATTACAACCGTATATTTCGTGTAAAAAAATTAAGTTGATACGTTAAACCGTCTAAGCGTAATTCATGTTTTTGTCAATTTAAACAAAATTTGCCTATGATTGTGATAGTTGACATAAAAACATTATAGCAATATCTGCCTCACGTCCGTTGCTGACAGGATTTTTTAAAAATATAATGAAAATGAAATTGTAAGGTAATAAGCTTCAGTTATTAGAACAAAGTAATGTCGATTTAAAGGTTCAATATATATGCAACCAATAATCGGTTTAAAAATTTCAGTTTCCTCGAAGAGAGTGAAAAAAATGTTATTTTTTGATTTTGTTGAATAAGCGTTTTTCAATGTTTTTTAGGGTGGTGAATTAGAATCTGACGTCAAAGACGTAATTTGTGTAAAATATTTTTTAACCAGAAACCTCCAAAAAATTGCCAAAAAGATCCATGAGAGACTGAGTGTTCCACTCCTTGTTAGTATATTATTGATTAAGGCGAATTAGGAGGCGAGGGGATTAAAATTTGTTTATATAATTGTATTTTAGCTAAGAAGATGTTATATGTTATGCTCATTTCCACTTTGTAACATTAACAACCAATCCTCCACCAAGCGCATGATTTTTCAGTTGAAGATCAGAAGAATTCAGTTAGAAGGTTCTCTTGTACGACCAGTTGATGAAAAAGGTCCATAGTTAGTTGGAAGATAAAGTCTGGAAGACAGCAACAGGTGTGCAGGAGTGGACTTGATCTTGATGTAGAAGTATATTGTGAAGGCTGTGATCGGCTTCTCTTGTCTCAATTCAATTTGTAGGCTTCCGGTATTGAGGCACTTTTTCAGCTCTGGCTTTCGTTGCAGTGTTTTTTACTTCCGCTTTAATAAAATGAAAGGAGAGGGAAGGGGATAATCATAACAAGCATAATAGCTAGTCATAAGTTAATCAGCTCTTTGGTTAAAACGTTAATTTCGATTTCTATAATTATTAGTTTGTACTTCTATAATTACTTTTTTTCAATCAGTGACGCCACTTCGTTACCTTCGTTACTAATGTGACGAGACCTAGGCATAATTAAGATTGTGACAATCGTCTTTTGTTTTTTTTTTTACATATTTATTAATGAGTGAATAAAATGAAAATACATTTTATTTTGTGGCCATTCCCCCTTAAGAATAATTGTAATAAACTCTATAATGGCTGTCTAACTGCCGTATTTAAAATCAACTACATAATACTGATGATCGATAAAAATAGTAGAAATTAAATTATGAAGAGCTAAGTTGAGTGATTAAGTGAATATACTGAAAGAGATGTTAGGTGGGATCGGTCAAAAAATATTCAGGTATAGTTAACTAAAAATAATTTATTTTATTTACCATAGTTTCGGTAAAATCCTTTATAAACAACAATGGGTTAAGTAGATCTGTTCTCTTTGACCTATTGTTGTTTGCATACCTCAGTTCTTTTAATTTCATGACAGTATATCATGTTAATTTAAGTTGTTTTCTAATTTTTCATCCGGCCTGGATGGCTGTCGGTTTTTGCCAAAACTCAAAGGGGAGCGCTGAATGTTCATAGATACCATTTGGACTACGTTAGTAGTGTTCGCAAATCCCGTTCCCATGAACAGGATAACAGGACCGTGGAGCGCTAGTCGTTCGCGAAGTGGATACTAGTACAGGGAAATCAGCATCGAACCTTGAAGTCCAAAAATAAGATCTGACAATCGGTTACCACCCTTACCTTTGTGTGGTGAAAGGTCTTCCTCGAAATAGCGTCGGGTTTGGGCGGACGAGGGAGGAAAGTGTTAAAAATCGGTCCTTTTCAGCTGTTAGATCAAATAATTCGAAACCGTTATTTTTAGCACATTTTGTATTTTATACATTATTAAAGAAAATCAAATTTTCAACAAATTCTTTTTTTTTTACTCTGATTAATAGTTTTAGAGCAGTGGAGGAGGGAAAAATTTAAGATTGGCTAACTTCCGCTAAGTTGCACTTCTCCACGATAACACGTTTGTCGGTACTTTTTTGGATATAACTATTTATCCAATCCACAATTTCTATTTTTCATCTAAAAACTGGTAAAATTTACTATCAGAACAGAGATATAAACATTGTGATCCAGTCCCGTTAAACACCCCTACGAGCAAGATCAAATAATGTACGACTTGAATACGCACTGTTGCGAAAAACTCGTTTTTTTGCAACACATTCTCACTATATCTCCCCAAAAATATTTGTCCCATCCCAAATTAATTTTTTTTTAATATCAAAGCTGGTTAAATTTACTATCTGATCCTATATATGAAATCTGGATTAAATTCCGTGGAATACCCACGCCAGGACAAGTTTTGTTTGGCTTATTTGTCGCTATGACTCTAAAAATATCTGTCCGATCCCAAATTTCTTTTTTCTATATCAAAGCTGGTTAAATTTACTATCAGATCCTATATATGAAATCTGGATTAAATTCCGTGGAATACCCACGCCAGGACAAGCTTTGTTTGGCTTATTTGTCGCTATGACTCTAAAAATATCTGTCCGATCCCAAATTTCTTTTTTCTATATCAAAGCTGGTTAAATTTACTATCAGATCCTATATATGAAATCTGGATTAAATTCCGTGGAATACCCACGCCAGGACAAGTTTTGTTTGGCTTATTTGTCGCTATGACTCTAAAAATATCTGTCCGATCCCAAATTTCTTTTTTCTATATCAAAGCTCGTTAAATTTACTATCTGATCCTATATATGAAATCTGGATTAAATTCCGTGGAATACCCACGCCAGGACAAGTTTTGTTTGGCTTATTTGTCGCTATGACTCTAAAAATATCTGTCCGATCCCAAATTTCTTTTTTCTATATCAAAGCTCGTTAAATTTACTATCTGATCCTATATATGAAATCTGGATTAAATTCCGTGGAATACCCACGCCAGGACAAGTTTTGTTTGGCTTATTTGTCGCTATGACTCTAAAAATATCTGTCCAATCCCAAATTTCTTTTTTGTATATCAAAGCTCGTTAGATTTACTATCTTGTTTATGAGGTTTCGATTAAACTCTGTGAAATACTTACTGACATTTCAAAATCGTCATATTTTGTCATAACTTCACACTTAGCGTCCTGGTGTGGGGTTGTGATAGCAAATTTAACCTAAATTCACTGGTGTGTTTTGTTATAATATTTCAAAAAATGTTATATCGGGGCAAAGCCCCTTAAATTTTTTTCCAACATAAACTTGGATTACCTAATATGTCTAGCTTCAATCCGGTTGCCAGTATCAAAGGCATTTATCTAAAACCCAGATCTAACCAACGCGTCCTTAAACCGAGCAAAATCAGTATTCCCCTTCACTCAAGAAATTAAAAACTGAAAAATACGGGCCTTTGCCCCCACCTACCCTATTATTGGGGTAGAATGAAATCGTTTTGGATTTGTTTTTCTTCCTTTACTTGTCTTTTGTGCAATAACGGGTTTATCTGGTATGGAGAAAGGTACATGAGCCAATAATCTCACCCTGCCACAGCCGAAATCGAACTCATAATCTGCCTTTAGCCTCTTGCCTAAGGTTCCAACTTTTTTCATAAGAGAATTACAGCCAGCAAGCTAATAATGGAAAGGATGAAGGACAATAAGGACCTCCTTTCTTTGAATGCCAATAAAATCTCTTCCCCACCAGAACTCTATTCCAACCTACTAATTCAATTTCGTCAGGTTCCGGGAAATAAAGAAAAAAGATATAATGGAATCAGGATATTATTATTAGGGCCCAATTCAATTCGTCGGCGGCCTTTGAAGGATCTTTTTGTGTCCTTTTATCCTTTTTTTCCTTCTTGCCACTCATCAGGGTGCACACGTCAGAAGGAACCAATCCCTAATTTAAAATATTTTTTTCTTTTAATACTGCAAGGAGTAACCAAAGAGGTAGCAACGGCCGAAGTCTTTTGCAGTCGAAAGGCTACCTTAAGAAGAATCTATGTAAATACATGTAGATTGTAATGTTAAAGTTTGACAAGAAAGTTAAAAGATTAATGAAAAAAACTCAGGTACCGTTCCACAATAATAAATCGTTCCTATTTATTTTGTTGTTTTAGTCTTCTATTCGAGGTGAAAGGTTATTCTTCTTCATTTATGGAGAAACTCTAAATCCCCGTTCAAAGAAATATGAGGGTGAAAAAACGTTACAAATAAAATTATATACTTCCAACCAAAGGCATATCCCTGTAAAAAAAAAAAAAAAAAAAAAAAAAACAAACAAAAATATATGTATTATGTTTGTTTTTTGCTGTTTGCAGAAAATTTATTTAAATTTTCTGTTATTTCAGCCGTGTTTCAACTTCGGGGTAGGGAATCCCGAGCCTCATTAAAGTGGGTACTCTTCATTGGGGGACAAACATGGGCCTTAAGCAGTATTTAGGATAAATTCTCGAATTTTCATTCGGAGAGCTGGTGACACATTAAAAGCACAGATTCAACCCATCTTGCTTATAGCTCAAAAGTGTCGTTTATGATAGTTGTATGGGAAATGACTGGTCTGCCTGGCATGCGCAGGTGGAACAGGCACTGCTTCCTTACTTTTACCTCACTAGTAAAAGTAAGGTAAAATATTTGTGATAAAAATTGACCCATCATAAAATAAAACAAATTCTTGATGATAACTCTATCGTTGAATGTAGGATGTAATGTAAGTGAAGCAATGGTCAGAGGTGCAGATGCTGACGTTTCGACCTGCCTTGCACGTCTTCTTCAGGGTGTTGTGGTCTGGTCTGGTTGAGTTATCGAGTTTTTCATATAATCTGATAAATTGCATAATTTTTAAAGATTCTGTTACTTTCTAAAATACACCTATATATCACACTCTGAATTGTTAGTCAAGTCTTCAACCACAATCACCCTGAAGAAGACCTGCAAGGAAGGTCGAAACGTCGGCACGGCAAATATAAAGTTTTTTATTTAAAAACTTGGACGTGTATATTTACTTGACTGCACCCCTGACCATTTCTTCACTTACAATAAAACAAATTGTATTCTATTATCAATTATCAAGCGTAATACAATCAAAACTCGATAAGTCGAACTGGAAGGGTGAACAAATTTACTTCGAGTTATAAAATTTTCGAGATACCGAGTTCACGAGAAAAACATTATTTCGAGTAATCGAATTTTTCCTATAATGTAATAAATTACATAATTTAAAATATTCTGTTACTTTCCTAAATATATATGTAGGGTTGCGGCAATCTATCACACGCTGAATTGGGTGATCAACAGCTTATACGTCAGCTTCTACCCCTGTTAGCCATAGCTAATAAAAAAAAAAAAAAAAAAAAAAAAAAACACTATAAACGTCTGAATGATGAAGCAGTGCTAATGATAAGCGAGGATAGGGTTGAGATAGACTGGTTTGTACATGTTCATGGTTCTATGAAACTTCGACTTAGAGCCTTGTGCCTCACGACATTCAACTTATAGTCTCGGGAGGTGTGTAAACACAAATTTACTTCGAGCTAATAGTGGCCTTTACACATACGCGCTTTCCCTCAATCCTGGAGCGTAAGAAAGCGCGCGAGCCAAACCGTCGCGCTTTCCTGTGGGAAAGATTGACTAGCCAAAATGTGAGGCCGCGCTTTCCATGCGGAAAGCGTGTCGACTTAATGTGTAAACTTTATCTCTATACCCGTTTAATTTGATATTCAAGTTACATACCGATAATTTTATAGTGATAAAACAGCACAGTATTGATTTTTTTTTTCCGAGGGGGTGACGGGGTGGGGGGGGGGGGGAATCGGAATTCAACTGATTTTCCTAAAATTTGATACTCAGGTTACATACCAATAATTTTATAAGGGTGAAGGATCACTGTATTTATTCCTTTTTTTTTTGGAGGGAAGCGACGGGGGGGGGGGGGGGGGGGGTCGAAATTCAACTGATATTCGTAAAATTTGATGCTCAAGTTACATACGTGCATGCCAACCATTTTACAAGTGTGAAACCTCACTGTATTGATTTTTTTTTATTTATTGGAGGGGGACGACGGGAGGGGGATCGGAATACAACTGATTTTCGAAAAATTTGGTACTCAGGTAACATACCTACATACCAATAATTTTATAAGGGTGAAACATCACTGTTTTAATTCCCTTTTTTGGGGGGGACATGGGGGGAGGGAACCGTAATTCAATTGATTTCCCTAAAATTTGATACTCAGTTTAAATAGCTACATACCAATAATTTTATAAGGGTGAGACCACTGTATTGATTTCTTTTTGGGGAAGCGAGGGGGAGGGAATCAGAATTCAATGTATTTGAAATTGACTTATTTTAATTTTGAAAATTATATCATTAGATGATTTTGCTCACCTACATTTAATTTGACTTAATTTTTTCAATGTAAAAGCTTTAACATGTTTTAAAAATATTATTGAATATCAATGGGTACTTTCTGCGTTTTATTTTATTTTTTTTATTTTACATGACTTTATATCAATTTAATATATGGGTCTGATTGAAAATTTAGTCAGCTATCACTTGAGAAAGATAAATTTTGGATTGGACGAGTAGTTTTGGGGTTACAATGTAAAATGTACCAAAAAACATAGACTTCACAACAATACAGGGCTTTAGTGTGCTGGCATTGGTATTTTACATGACTTTATATCAATTTAATATATGGGGTCTGATTGCAAATTTAGTCAGCTATCAGTTGAAAAAAAATAAATTTTGGATCAAACGAATAGTTTTAAGTGTTTAACGCAAAATGTACCAGAAAATGCTGACTTGGGCATTTTACATGACTTTATATCAATTTAATATATGAGGTCTGATAGGAAACTTATCCTGCTATCAATTGAAAAAATAAATAAATTTTGGATCGGACGAATAGTTTTGGTGTTATAACGAAATATGTGCCAAAAAACTTTAACTTTACAATAGTACGGGTTTTTAGCGTGCTGGCATCGCTATTTTACATAACTTTATGTACATTATATAGTTTAATTATATTATATTCTATAAATAAATTTTATATATGATGTCTGAAAGGAAATTTAGTCAGCTATCAGTTAAAAAAAAATAAATTTTGGATTAGAGTTATAACCGACAACAGAAAAGTACCACCTGCTTGTTTTCACGAATAAGTGCGACTTACGTGAAGTTAGTCAATATTTGGTGGCCAAGCCGCTCTAGAACTATTGATTTGAGAACAAAATGAATATTACCAAATTTGTTGCAAAGTTGATTTGCTTGAATAACGTATAAAAGAAAACAAAATATACTAAAATTATACAAGTTTTATACGAATTTTGTTTCAGGTTAGTACATATTTCATAACTTTATCAGTTGAAATATTATTCTTTTTTAATTATGTGGCCGGTATCTATATTATTACTGAACATATATATTAATTGGTATTTTTAACATTAAAATTTTAAAACAAGATTATTTTATATTAAAATAATTATATTGTACCACACGTAGGAAGCAATATAATATAATTTCCTCAAATTATTCTAGAGAAAAACTACTTATAAATCAAATAAAGAAGGAAATCATGTTTAAAAAGTTCACTGTTGGACGAAAAGGATGTAAGTTTTGAACAATGTCAGCCGGTGTGACGCCTTCACGAGGATTTTGAATTTTGTCTGCCGGTGCTTAGCCCCCTCCAAATTTTGGCAGACAACGTTTTTTGTCATCTAGGGAGGATGCAGTTTCTTGTGTGTTTCAAATTAATCGTCTTCAAATTGTCCATTTTTGGACTGAAAAAACGCGGATTTTGAATTTTGTCTGCCGGTGCGAAGCCCCCTCCAAATTTTGGCAGACAACGTTTTTTGGCACCTAGGGAGTATGCAGTTTCTTGTGTGTTTCAAATTAATCATCTTCAAATAATACCCTATTTTGATTTATACTACCCCATTTCGGAGGTCGCCATTTTGAAACGCCCCCGCTTTGAGTTGGCAGACAAGTGCAAAATGATTGCTGAGGGTAGACATTTTATGGCTGTATGTCTAAAAGTTTTCTTCAAAAAAGTCATGAAATTGGGCCTCGGCTCTTGGACTAATACGAAAATCAGTTGAATTCCAATTCCGCCTCATCAACCATCAGAGTTACTTTTGTATAGTATAGTTTCAATGAGGTATCATGCTATACTATAAACTGAACCGGCCACGCCCCCTAAAACTGTTGTGCTAACGACCGCTCCGCGAGCCGGGGAAAGCGCGAGAGGAATTGCCTTTATACATATGCTCTTTCCTTCACTTCATAAAGTTGACACGCTTTCCGTGCGGAAAGCGCGGCATCACATTTTGGCGATTCAACCTTTCCCGCAGGAAAGCGCGGCGGTTTGACTCGCGCGCTTTCCTCACGCTCCAGTGTATTGCGGGATAGTATAGTTTCAATTTATAGTATAAAAGCTTTAGGTACTACCTTATAAAATTATCGGTATGTAACTTGAATATCAAATTAAACGGTTTCACATCAAGTCGACACGCTTTCCGTGCCGAAAGCGCGACCTCACATTTTGGCTCCACAATTTAGACCTACACGCTTTCCTGTTTGAGGCTCTTTCCGTACGGAAAGCGTGTATGTGTAAAGGCACCTATTGATGTTAGTTTGAGTAAACAAATACAATTTATCATATAAACGTAACCGAGAAATGGGGTTCACTTCGACTTACCGAGTGTTTCGGCTTAACGAGTTTCGACTTATCAAGTTTTGACTGTATTGCAATCGCAGATCACTTGAGTGATGGAACTCAGAACCAGACCATCCCAAAGAGATTAAAAAAAATAAATAAAGCAATATTGCCAAGCCCTAGGGTATCTCAACTTGTAATTCTTTTTGTTTAAATATAAACTTAGATTATTATTTGTTATTATTCATAGTACCAATTTGCTGGCGTTGATGAACAACAGGTTTTACGCCTCTAAACATTACAAACAAACCAATCAATTTAAGTTTAAATTAAACCTAATCAAAGATGTCATCGTTTTATATACTTAGACATGGAATGACGGGTTATGCTACAGGTTACCAACCTATACCAATCTGGGTGAAAAGTCTAGATTCATTCCGTGGGCCTAAAAATAAATTTCAATCTGTCCAGGTGGGAACCGGAACTTCTGTAATGGGAGCTCCGAGACCTCGTCCCAACGCGGCCATCGAAGCCCCGTCTTGGTAAAAATAAATACAATCATAGTCACAGAAAACTGTAATAATGTTTTAGAAGTTAGTCAATCAGGGATTTTCTTTTCCTTTTTTTTTTTCTTGTTTCGTGAGGTGGCTTTATTCCTCTTCTTTTCTTTTCACTTTTCTTTTCTTTTTCTTTTTTTTAGGGTAATTAGTTTTCTTTCACCAACTTTCCCGAAGTTTTTCAGCGTCGGAATCAATGTTTATCCTTTTGCCGCTAACTCTTCCGTCTAATTTTAACTTCTACCTTTTGGAATATAGAAATTATTCCTTTTCGGTTTTTCTTTCTTTTTTTTCTTTTATTTAAACTACTAATTACCTTCTCCTTATGGTATTTTTTTTTTTTTAATTAAATCGTTAAGTTGTTTAACAATATATGAATGGAAAAGGGCATTCATGATTACTATGGTTTCTGCAGCATAAGTGGCCTCTGGTATAACTGTTTGATAGTGCCTATGTTTTGGGTTGCGAGATATAACTTTTTTGTTTTAGTGATTCCACGTTATAGTCCAGTCAACGAGGCTTGAAATAGTGTGTAGAGGGCGCCTTCTGGAATTCAAGGTTTTTCTTGGGAAACATCTTCAGGGTAGTTAGAAAGTAAACATATTAAAGTCCTGGAGTTTTTGGACAGGAGTTTGTAACAGGAAGGGGAGGGGTGGACGCGAAGTGCCCTTTTTTTGGTTTTGCGCTCATAAATCGAAAACGGTGTGTCGTAGGCAAAACATGACTATTTACTAAATTAAAGTTAATTAAATTCTCTACAACTTTTATTCAATAAACATTTTTCATATTTTGTATCATTTCCGAGATATACGCTTGGCAATTGCGAAGGGCTAGTATGCTTGTTTTGCCAAGAAAATTTAAAATTTATCTTAGAATGAACATATGGAGGGAAGTTTAACTGAAAACGTGAGGTGAATTTTTTTTTTTTCTCGAAAATGTTCACATTTGCCAAGCATATATCTCGGAAACGGTACAGAATATGAAAAATATGTATAAAATGAAAGTTGTAGAGAATTTAATTAACATTAATTTAATAAATAGTTCTGTTACGACGCAATTTTTTCGAGATATGATCGCAAAACCAAAATAGAAAGGACCTTTCGCGCCCCCTCCCTTCCTGTTTCCAGGCCTGAAAACTCCAGGACTTTTAGTATGTTTACTTTCTAACTACTCTGAACATGTTTCCGCAAACGTTGGATTACATAAAACGCACTCTATAATCCTTTACTTACTGGACTTAATGTGTATATGCCCATTTTAATTTGAGTATTCTTCCTTTATTAGAAATTGTTTTTAATCCTGTGGGTTGAATGATTTCCTCAAGATATTTGAAGTCTTGTATTTGCACGTTTCCGTATTTCGTTTTTATTAAAGAGGACCTATAACCCGAATATTATAAAATAGTGTTTAAATAATTTATAAGGGTCGAGAAAATATAATTTTGATATATATGTGGATAGATTTCTTGACTGTTACGATTAAATGTTTAGTAAGGTTCTTGAGGTTCCATCAATAAATTGATTATATATATATATATATATATATATATATATATATATATATATATATATATACACACTCACATTAGTATAGTTCTTAAATGTCACTATTGAGAGCCGTGATCTTATTAAAGAAAAGCAGTGATTATCTTCCTTTTGAGATCACAGGGAACCGCCCACCACTTACCTTTGCCACTACCCACTACCCACTGCTAGTACTAATAGGGTGGTGGGCCCTTTAGTAGCCCCAAGTACTCGAGTACTAATGCTCTTTGGTACTAATTAGTGTGTGTATAGTAAGTGCCTAGTGAGTGAAAGGATATTCATAATGAATGCCTTAATAATGTATCATATCTTCTTAATTGATTAAAATTATAAATAGGAATCAAAATAAAACTTTTTTTTTTCTGCATACACTTATTTATAGTCATTTTCGTACTCTACATTTATTTTCATTATACTTTTTGTGTTTTCCATTAATACTAAATTGCTTGTTAAATAAGAGAAATAATTTATTTATTGAGGGGGATTAGTAAAATAATTCAAGTATTACAAAAAAAAAGCTAACTGTTTCCTAACTCTATGTATAACCAAAAGACTTGAATCAATGCCAAAGCCGCTTCATGAGATTTTTAAAATGAGAGGATAACCAACAAAATATCATATTATTTAACATGTTATCATTTAAGCAAATGCTATGAAAATAAACGTCGTATAAATTAAAAATATTATTAATTATTCATTGTTTCTCATTTAATATATTAATATAGATTTATCGCTATTTGATATAAAATAAGTTTTTCTTAAATGTGTACGTCCCCCTCCCCCCCCCTAAAATTACAAACTCAATTTTAAAGATGAGAAAACATCGTGTATAAATATGTGAGTCACTAACTGTGTAATGATTATAGAAAAAAATTCAAATAACAGTGCTTTTAAAAAGAATGGTTTATGATATTTCTTTTTATATAGAGATAGAAAATCATGGAATACAAATAGAATATTTAAAGATTCTACAAAAATTAAATATTGTTGAGATATTGGGACATTTTTATATTATTTTTGTACAATACTGGTTTCAAATGTTTATTTCTTTATCTTCAGTATTAAAAAGATCGAACATTGAAAACATACACATTATATTTATTATAATAATGTCATCATTAAAAAGTAAATCTCCTTTTACCGCTATGTAATGTTGTGTTACATCCTGCAGAACCTGGACCAGGTGTCTCATTCATGGACCCTTCTACTCCAGTCCATATTTCGTTCAGGGAACGCCTCCCAGACACTGTCCCTCAATTTAATGTGGTCTTCCTCTTGGCATCCTTAACTTCACACTGGTCTCGTAAGCCTTACTGGCAGTCCTTTCATAATATCTCCTTTGAAGATGTCCAAACCACTTAAACTTCGAGTTTAGCCTGTATGGTGGCTTCGGGTCCTTCCACATTGCGAAGGTAGCGCATCTCCATGGTTTGAATTCGACTCTCGTGTTTTGGAGTGTTTAGGGTTCACGATTCTTAAATGAATGAAAGATATGCCCAAACCATTTAAGTTGTCTGTTTTCTATGCAGAAACCTCTAATTTTTCCCTGATCCTTTTTTTTTTTTTTTAATAAACTTGGTTTACAGTTCAAAAAGCAAGAATATGTTGAAATATTACGTAATGGGGAGATCCTAAATGCATTAAACAAGTTCTTGTAAACCATAATAAATAGATCTGGTAGGTTGACCAAGAAATAGCGAATAGTGTAGGAAGTCAATCAAGAAACCATAACCAAATTTTTTAAATCATGTAAAGTGAAAGGAACAGGAGAAATCCTTCAAAGACTCAAAGAATGATGATTCAAGAATACTTTTACCCAATATTGGTTGCGTATTTTTGCCTTTAACGGCTTTATATATTTTTTTCAGTCTAGGAAGTCAATATTTTCTCCCACTAAGTGAAGGTTCAAGCAAGGTTTCTGGAGATCCTTGCGTTTCTTTTTCCTCACTTGACTGGTTCGTGTGGTTCGCGATATTGCTATTGTACATACATACAGTGTAACAATTTTCATAAAGAAATACTCCTTAAATTTCAAGTACCGTAAAACGGCCTGACTTTGCACCAAGCTCACTAAAAAGTTTCAGTTGAAGAAAAAGTGTTTTGCTGTTGTCTAAATGAGGGATATTTTATATTTCTTTCTTACTTAAGACCACACTGATTGGGTTTTAGGAATTTTCACGCTGGTCCTAATTACATCTCATGTTTTATAACAGTTAGTTGATTGTAGTGTTTCAACAGATGTGATTCCTTTGTGGGATAAAGTCGTACTTTCAACAACTAAATATTTCTCAAATCGATTAAGTTTTGCATTTATTTTATTCTATAATAATTGTAATTTAAATATATGATATCCATTTCGCTCAAAATATGTGCCAAAAGTCATGGTATTTGAAAATAAAATAGAATCCCTTTTTTGATATGAATTAGGTATGACTTTGCACCAAGTATATTTTAGCGCAGAAGAGAAGAGAAGAGACTGGTACAGACAACAATGAAGAAGAAGAAGAGGAAATAGATATACCAGAGTATGAAGATGTCGTAGATGCCATCCAGGCGCTCAAAAATAACAAAGCACCAGGTGAAGATGGTATCCCAGCAGAGCTCCTAAAACTTGGAAGTGAACAACTCCATAAGGCCATATATGATATCATACTGGATATATGGGTACAGGAAAAAAATGCCTGAGCAATGGAAAAAAGGAATGATATGCCCACTACACAAAAAGGGAAATATTTTGGAATGCTCTAATTATCGAGGCATTACACTGCTCCAATGCACATACAAGGTACTGTCAAAAGTGTTGTGCTCCAAATTACTGCCTTATGCGGAAAGAGAGATAGGGCAGTACCAGGCGGGATTTAGAAGAGGCAAATCCACAATAGAACAAATATTTGGTATAAGGATGATACTCCAGAAATCAACAGAATTTAAAATGAACACACACCATCTCTTCGTTGACTTTAGGAGTGCATATGATAGCATCAAGAGGCCCAAACTATACCAAGCCCTGCGAGAGTTCGGGATACCACCTAAACTGGTACGTCTCATAGAGATGACGATGAAGGATGTTACGTGCAAGGTCAAGATACAGTCAACTCTGTCAACAGAATTTGAAACGAAAAGAGGACTGAGACAGGGTGATGCCCTGGCGTGTATGTTGTTTAATCTTGCCTTAGAGAAAGTAGTGAGAAGCTCTGACATCCAGGTGACTGGGACTATCTATAACAAACTCGTCCAGTTACTGGCTTTCGCAGACGATATAGACATAATTGCCCGCGCGCTCGATGCCCTTAAGAGCGCATTCCAGAAACTCATGGAAGCCGCTGCAGACATGGGTCTAACAATTAATGAAGAAAAAACAAAGTACATGAGAACTGGCATGAGTGATGGTAACACAGTAGGAGAGCACCTGCAAATGGGACCGTTTAGATTCCAAAGTGTGGACCAGTTCAAGTACCTTGGGTCAATCGTCTGCGCCACAAATAAGATATCAGCAGAAAATAAGCCATAGACTGATGTTGGCCAATAAATGCTACTTTGGCTTAAAGAAACATCTAAGAAAGCCCTTGATCTCCCGAAAGACGAAGAGTACAATATACCATATAAAACCCTAATTAGGCCGGTTCTTACCTATGGATGCGAGACATGGACCTTGACAACCAAGGAAGAAAAAGAAATCCTCATTTTCGAGAGGAAGGTATTGAGAAGGATTTTCGGGCCCATAAAGCAAGGAGACCAATGGAGAAGACGACATAACAATGAGGTCTATGAACTCTTCGGGGAAGCAAATGTGCTGCGAACTATTAAGTTGGCACGACTGAGATGGGCTGGACATGTCGCCAGAATGACGGATGACCAGGTTCCGAGGAAGCTGCTGGAGGGGAGACTGGAGCGTTCTAGGGGCAGAGGCAGACCGAGACTTAGGTGGGAAGATGCTGTTGCAAAGGATGCACTGACCCTGCTAAATACACGGAATTGGAAAGCAGTCGCAAAAGATCGAGCCACCTGGCGAAGGCTCATTGAGGAGGCCAGGGACCACATCGGTCTGTAGCGCCATGGGAAAAAAAAAAAAAAAAAAAAAAAATATTTTAGCGCAAGGTGATCTCCCTGTAGGAAGAAGTCTTAGGCAGCATTGCTTCTCCTAAACAAATCAATAAACGAGGATATTTTGAAGTTAATGAGTTAATAGGCTGGTTAAAATTCGAATTATTTGGGATAGCGTTTTGCTTCTTGTTAATAAGGTTTTTTTTTTTTTTTGGATCAGCTGTTTGGGCTCCATGTGAAGAAGACACGCTTCAGGTCAGTCCCAAAGATTTATATATTTCGAGTGCTATTTATGCATTTATTGACTTTATTTTGTGCACATTGAACAATATTAGTGCGCGTGTACCATTATTAAAAAAAAAGTGATATATATAGTCAGTCAATTTATTTAACGCCTTTTACAGGCGTACAGAGCTTTGGCTCTGGAACAATATGGCAACAGTTCTTAATACCTCAAAAATGTCTCAGAATGTTTTGAAACCAACAAATCAAAAACAGAAAGAAATGGAACTAATCCAAAGCAGTAATTACTCGAAAACCCAGTCTAACCTCAACGCAACTGAAACCACATATGCTAAAGCCACCGCTTCAGACAGTTTTTCAAAACGAGAAAATGCTATCATTTTACATACTTTACCAGGCATAAAACAAAAAGAATATGTTCTCAAAATCGCAGAATTAATAGACCCAAAATTCATAAGATACACCTCTAGAATATCCAATTCAAGATTTTGTATCCATTTTAGCAATAAGGAAGCAATCGATAACCTCCTAAAAAAACATCAATCGATAACCATCGACAACAAACAAATAATTATAAAACGTCTAATTAACCCAGCCAAACGTATAATAATTTCTAATGCTTGCCCTTCAATTCCACACGAAGCAATAGAAAATGAATTCAGAAGCCTAGGTATTAAATTAGTCTCTCCCATGCATTTTCTAAGAGCTGGTTACCAAGACCCAAGGCTGGCGCACGTTCTAAGTTTTAGACGGCAAGTGTATATTCCACCCGAAGATTTGAATAAACTTCCAACGTCTTTACTTATAAAACATGACAATGTATCATATCGAATTTTTTTCAGTGAAGACATTGTCACTTGTTTTATTTGTAAACAACCGGGTCATATATCTACAGATTGCCCTGAGTGCGATAATGATAACAATATTCAGGAGGCATCTAACGGGAAAGAAAACCTATTAATACATTTTGATCAAGATGTTAAAAATAATTGTGAAACAATAACAAATTCTTCAATATTAGACACACCAAATCATATGGTTAATAAGGCTCCAACGACCATAGGAGGTTGTCATGGAGACCCTTTGAAAATAGAGTCACTAGAAGACAGTAACGGAATAGAGCCTTTAAACCAAGTATCACGTAGCCATGGTGATGAGTCAAACAATATCACTGTAGATAGTTCCGGTGCCGAATCAGCTGTTAATTCGAGCAATAATTTAGCAGCGTTACCCGTGGCGGTTTCTGGCACTAAACGATGTTACTCAAGTCCTCCTGCTTCTACTTTATCCAATATAGAATTAAGTTTATCTCTAGATTCTCCGGATGTTTGAAAATACCATTAATTTACAAGATTTCCCACCAATACCAGCACCTCAACCTTCTCGGAATAAGTCAAAAAAACTGAAAAAGACCAATATCAATACTGAAACCAACTTCGAAAATGCTAGACAGTTAATAGAAGATAATTTACATAAATATCCCATTTCTTTTGATGAAATGGTGAAATTCATTCAAATGTCGTCTGAAACTAAAAACTTCAGCGAACTAGTTCACGAGTTCACGAACAACAA
The DNA here is from genome assembly GCA_003667255.2 of Euschistus heros. NCBI lineage: Eukaryota > Metazoa > Arthropoda > Insecta > Hemiptera > Pentatomidae > Euschistus > Euschistus heros. The sequence continues at coordinate 1,032,949 of RCWM02000374.1, read as the reverse complement.
AGAGGGCTTAAAAGACATGCTTGCCGAAGCAAAGAAACACACAACTGACAGACGATCCAAATTAAGGATATCCAAGATATTAAAAAGAAAGTGGGACTCTACAGAAAATACATTAAATACAGACGACAGCACCGACAACTAGGAACTGACTAACAACTTTTCATTACTTTAATAAAATGACTACAACAAAAAACCCCAATCATATTACAGTGGAATTGTAACGGATTTTACAAACATTACGAGCACTTCAAATTACTTTTAGCTGAAGAAAATCCCATATGCTGCTGTTTACAAGAGACACATTTTTTAAAATCACAAGCTGTTAATTTAAAAAAATTTAACATCTACCGAAAAGACAGAAATGATTGCAGATCTGCCTGGGGAGGAGTAGCGATTATGGTAAAAAAAGAAGTATATTCTGAACGGATTAATATTGACTCATCCTTAGAAGTTGTTGCTATAAAATTATACAAACCTGAACCTATCACAGTCTGCAATATCTATATACCTCCAAACCGAGACTTCACTGCCAATGATCTCCAAACTTTAGTTGACCAACTCCCAAGACCTCTAATCATGGTCGGAGATATGAATGGTCACAATAAATTGTGGGGTTCAACTTTATCAGACTACAAGAATAGAGGAAGAGAAATAGAGAAATTTTTAGATCTCAATAGTTTTTTAATTCTACTTAATGACGGTTCCCCTACTCATTTTTGTGCCAATGGATCCTTTTCCGCAATCGACTTATCATTCATAGACGTTAAACTTTTACATAAAGTTCAGTGGAGCGTAAAGGACACCTTGTATGGAAGTGATCATTTTCCTGTGACTGTTAAATTTTATGATATTTCAAATGCTACATTACATAGAGTTCCGAGATGGTCAATTAAAAGAGCGAATTGGGAAAAGTTTTCATTGTTGATAGAATCAGAAATGGTAATGAAAAAAGAATCATATGTCAATCTGGAGAACAAAATTACTTTCTTTAACCAAAGTGTCATAGAGTCATCAAAAATGAATATTCCACACAAAGTAATTTATAATGACAGACGTCTAGTTCCTTGGTGGAATGAAGACTGCCGGATCGCAATTATGAATAAAAAAAAAAAACACTGAACCGATACAAAAAAACAAGATCGCTGGAAGATTTAATTGAATTTAAAAAAATGAGATCAATTGCTAACAAGATATTGAGGGCCAGCAAAAAAAATTCATGGATGACTTACGTCAATTCTATCAACAATAATACTACCATAACAGAAGTATGGAAAAAAGTTAATGCCATCCAAGGATCCAAAAAACTTGACTTTGTTTCTTCGGTTTCAGTAGATAATCAAATCATAACTGACCCTGGTAAAATAGTTGAGCATTTTGGAAATCACTTTTCTACTATGTCGAAAACTGATAATTATAACATCGATTTTCTGCAGCATAAATGTGAACAAGAAAAAAAGCTCGATTGAATTTCATACACATGGCTCAGAAATTTTTAATCAGCCATTTACTCTAGCTGAAATGAATTTTATCTTAAACACATGCAAAGATAAATCTACTGCAGGCCCCGATCAGATCCCATATATTTTTTTGAAGAAACTACCGTCAATTGCACATTCATTTCTCCTTTCAATTTATAATGAAATCTGGACGACAGGGATGTTTCCCGAAGCCTGGAGGAAGGCCATCGTTATTCCAATCAGGAAAACTACAAAAGATATAAACATCGATAACTATAGGCCTATTTCACTACTTTCTTGTGTTTCTAAACTTCTCGAAAAGATGGTTAATAATAGACTAATTTATTTCTTGGACTCAAAAAAATTCATTTCAACTTCCCAGTGTGGATTCAGAAAACACCGCTCTGCTATCGACCAAATTACGAAGCTTGAAAACGAAATTCAAAGGGCTTTTTCAAACAAAGAACACCTGGTAGCTGTCTTCATAGATATCACAAAAGCATATGACATGATGTGGCGCTATAATGTTGTCAGTACACTATCCAAACTCGGTCTCTCAGGGCAGCTATTGACATTTATTAACAATTTTCTTAAAGATAGGTCGTTTCAAGTTAAGGTTGGATCTAACCTTTCTCAATCATTCCATCAGGAAAATGGAACGCCCCAAGGATCTCCGCTAAGCGTAACATTATTTTTAATAGCCATAAATAGCATTGTAAATACAACGCCTGCAGAAGTAAATTGTTCTTTGTTTGCTGACGACTTTGCTATTTATATAAGAAGCAAGTCAATAGAATATATTGAGTGGAAATTAAGAACAACTCTAGGGAATCTCGAATCATGGTCTAAAAATACTGGTTTCAACTTTTCAAGTTCCAAAACGGTGGCCATCCATTTTTGTAAAAGGAGAAAATGCCAAACGCACCCGTCATTAAGTTTGTTTCAACAACCTATTATGTTTGAAGAAGTTTTCAAATTCCTAGGAATCTACTTCGATAAAAAGCTAACATGGTCTGAACATATTCGTCAAATAAAAGCAAAATGCCAGAAAGGGCTAAATTTATTAAAAGTTCTGTCCAGCACTCAGTGGGGATCAGATCGACGAACTTTATTAATGATGTACCGTACTCTGATCAGGCCTATCATTGATTATGGAGCTGTTGCCTACAGTTCTGCTAGTGTTTCAACACTGAAATCACTAGATACTATTCATAATCAGGGACTTCGTCTTTGTATTGGTGCATTCAGAACCACACCTGCCCAAAGTTTGTACATAGAGAGAGTGGTGAGCCATCTTTAGAATTAAGGAGAAAATATTTGAGTTTAGCATACTTCGGCCAAATTATGTCAAAAAAAACACCTCCTCCTCGCTTACGATCCTACAACACATACGATTTTGAATGAAGAGCATAGACGATCCTGCAAATGTTTCCATTGTAGATGCAAAATATGGGCAAATGATTTACAATTATCTTTCCCTAAATATTTTAAATTCCCAGGCAATCCAATACCTAACTGGATACAAACAGAAAGTACGATTGATTACAGTCTATCATTTTTTTCAAAACCCACGACTCCTCATCACATTTACCAAAAAATGTTTAATGAACGAAAAGAAGTGTACTTCAACTACTGTTTTTGGTTTACCGATGCTTCAAAATCCAGCTCTGAAGTTGGATGTGCCATTATTATGGGCTCTGTTTGTTACAAATTTCTTCTACCAGAATCGAATAGTGCATACACCGGTGAGCTCTATTCAATCTGGAAATCGTTGACATTCATAATGAATAGTCAATGCAAATATCATCTGATTGTATCCGATTCATTAAGCTCACTGAAATCACTGGAAAACAGAAACTCAAAAGACGTTTTGGTGATGAAAATCCAACTTCTTGAGAAGGAATGTCTACGTTCAGGCAAAGTGGTAAGATTTCTTTGGGTTCCTTCTCATCTGGGCATCGGAAGAAACGAAGAAGCAGACCAAGCTGCAAATGCTGCAAGATTGAAACCCAATTCAGACGTCATATACATCAATAAAACGACTGCATCGGATTGGCGTATTCATATAAAAAAAAGAATATATGAATCATGGATTACAGAGTGGAACAAAACAGCTGAAAAATTAGGCAAAATTAAAAGTAGTCCTGACGTATGGAGAACATCAGAAAGGAGAAATCGCCGCGAAGAAGCTGTCTTGGCAAGGATACGAATGGGACACACAGCCATAACGCACACGTATCTTCTAAAGGGACTCTATCCACCGACCTGCAGGATCTGCAATGTACCCATGACCGTGGAGCACATCTTAATGGACTGCGAGGAATACAAGGACGTAAGGAAAGATTGCGGAATGGCCAACCGGATGGACATCGCTCTTGGTGACAGTGAAACGTCTGTGCAAAAATATCCAATGTTTATTTATAATTTGCTTACTTTTAATACCAATAATGTTTGAATTAACTGAATGTTAAAAAACACATATATTTGTTGTTGCTAATGACCCTCTAGGGTAGATGCTTGTAAAATAAATAAATAAATAAATAATAAGGTTTTTGTTATCTATGTCATATATTGACTGTTAAAATTTTACCTTAATTTTTTTCAAGCCATAGTGTTCGTTTTTATATTTTAACAATTTTTGTCTACCTATTGCAGATAACTTGTAAAAAAACCATAATTTGTGTTTATCCCTCTAAAGAAAAAATAAAATAAATAAATAATAAGGTTTTTGTTATCTATGTCATATATTGACTGTTAAAATTTTACCTTAATTTTTTTCAAGCCATAGTGTTCGTTTTTATATTTTAACAATTTTTGTCTACCTATTGCAGATTGCATTTTTCCAAAAGTGTTTATCAAAGAATCTGGGTGCTATTTATTTTATTGGTATCGTTTTGTTCCTTGTTTACCAAAATTATAGTTGTTTACGTTATTTAGGCGTGTTTTAAGCCGTTATTTTGTTTCTATATAATATTCGGTTGGTATGTTCTAGTATTTTCTATCGTTCCTCAATAAACCTTTAAAAATTGTGCAATTTTGTTTCTCATTTCAATGAAAGCATTGTAATTTAAAATCGTTTTTTTAACAAAATCCTTAGAAACAGTGAAAAAATGACTAGGCTAAACTCCAAACACTATTAAGAAATGACTTTGCATCTCATAACTACTATCAAGCTTTGACTTTGCTCCGGAATACGTTTTTAATGCTTTTTTAATTGAAAAAATGTGATGCAAAGTCACGGGTATCCGGTTGTTTTCGCACCAAAGTTTAAAAACAATAAAATTAATTATAAGTTTTGTAAATTTTGCAATTTCAAGATTATGCGATGAATCAACTGCAATTTAAAGCTAATTATTCAAAGCAAACATTTTAATACATGAATTTTAAACATTATTGATATTTAGTTACATAATGAAGTACCACAAAAGTGGTGCAAAGTCATGCCGTTTTACGGCCCTCAAGCTCTAAAATTTATAAATTTAATATTAATAAATCTATTATTACAAGGACTAAGATGCAATATCTGATTCAATATAACCAAGATATAAATCCTGATATAGAATGATGATATGAGTAATATAACCTGGTGGGGGTGGGTGGAGTGGAAAATTTTGGACCATTAATCTTCGTTACAGCTCACATCAGCGAATTACTAAGTCCTGTCGGCTTCTTGTAATAAGGCCGATCCTATATCCAAACAGTTTTCTTATGCATACCATCCGCGATACAGGAACATATAGCGTTATTTAAGAAACAAGAACATTAAAAAAAAAAAACTATCGTAATCCATAATTTCTTGAGAAACTTTTTATAAATTTCTTAGGACAATGTCGGTCAAATAAATCGATATAACAACAGCATTATAAAGTGAAGGAACATTCTTGACTCCTTTAATCTCGAGTGGATATTTTAAGAAATTCTGTAAAATAACAGTCGAAAAACTCTTTCATATATCTTTTCGCTCAGAATATTCTCCTGATGGCATGAAAATGCTTAGGCAGAATTAAAATCACGTTCCTGCATCAAAACTTCGAGTTCAAATTTCGAGCATGACAACCGACACGTTAATGACGGCAATCGCTACGGTGATGACAACCAGTTGTTATGGCTATTCAAGTGATGTTTACTTAATTATTTAAAAATTAAATAAGTTTGATGTTCTTTTAAACTTTCATAGCTGGAAAGGCAATAAACAGTCTTATCAATTGGATCAAATTAAAATACTAAATAATTCTATAAACCGTGCCTAAACAAATAATATATTTTGAAATCATAGGGAAATAAATGTTACAAAATGCATTTAAATAAATGTTACAAAATGCACGATTGGCCGCTTCCAGAGGAGGATATTTTTAAAAAATATCTAAGAAAATAAGAAAAAGTTTATCACTGAATGTGATTTAGAACTCCTCAAAGAAGTGAAGAAGACGACCAAAGACGTGGAGCCGATCTCATTGATGTTTATTGTTTTTTTTACATTGTTAATTGTACCTATTCAAAATTCATCATAAAAACTTAAATGTGAATTATTACTAAATTTCACATATTCTCTCTATATAAAAATCAATGTATGTGTGTGTGTGTCCTTTATAGGCTTTGATTCGGTAAGAGATAATGCCACTCCATGTAAGGTGGCAATTTCCACATATTCAGGGGAAGATTATAGCACTATTGGTGTATTGATTGGATGTATATGTGACAAGTTATGGTCCAAAATGTAAAAATCGCTTCAACAAATCAGTGTATTTCTAATATCTGAGTCATTCCCATGTTTTTATTGTGAAAGAACGAGTGTCCAGATGATTGAAAATAAAAACGAGATACCACATCTATATAAATAATAATCAATGTATGAGTGTGTGTCGTTTAAGGCTTTAAAACGGTTAGATATGATGCTCCATTTGAGGCGGCCTTTTTTTTTCCACAAAGTCAGTTAAATATATTAGGCCTATTGGTATATTTATTGGATGCATAGGTGACAAGTTATGAACCAAAATGTAAAAATCATGAATTAGTAAAAATCGCTTCAACAAATGAGTGTATTTCTTACAGCTGAGTCATTCCCATGTTGTTTATTGTGAAAGAACGAGAAACCAGATTATTAAAAATAAGAACGAGAGACCACATGATTACAATGCGGAATAGATTTGGAAAATCTACATTTACATGTGGCCTGCTCACGCGTTGGAAAACCATCTGATTTATTTGTATATGCAACAGATGAAAAAACGACAAATATTGTATATCCATCAGCACTTCGATAAAACGAATAAAAGTAAAAAAATTAATTCTTTAAAAAAAGGTTCAATTCAAATAAGAAAAAATAAATAAAAAATTTACACAAAATAAATCAAACAATACTACAATAATTGTAGTTTTTTTTTTTTTTTTTTTTTTTTTTTTTTTTTTTTTTTTTTTTTTTTTTTTTTTTTTTTTTTTTTTTTTAAATTTTGCTTAGCACGTAGTAACGCACGGCGAGTACAGCTAGTATTTTATAAAATACTAAACAAGTTAGATACATGTAATATACTAATTGCATAGAGCAAATACATATACTTACATACAGGGTTACTATAAGAGGGAAAAAAAAAATGCATGTAAATATTATTGTATTTTTTTGTTTAACAATTGACATAATATGGCATTACTGAAACCAAAACTTTTCAGTTCTGATATGTATAAGTTCTGATGGGTTTATCTTCGAATAAAAATAATTAAACTGCAAGAAAATAGCTAAGGCTGGCCCATGATTATATAAGGCTTGACTATCTCTTTCAAACGCAAATAAAATAAATAAATAAAAAAAAATAATGATAATGCCTTCAATAGAAAATAGAGAAGGCCTGAATCTCCGCTGAAACTCAATTTTTCCTTGACCCTAAAAAATAATAGATCATGGATATATCTATCTATAATCAACTGATTTTCTCAATTTATATTTTAGTATTAAAAGGATCACATAACTTCAAAAAATAATTTAATAAAATTAACAATTATTCATTATTCGAAACAAACATAGTTGATAGAAATTTAGAGTTCTAAACGTGACTTTTTTTCATTCAAACCAATATAGCTCCTAAACATAACATTTGTGACTAGGTCCTACCAGTGACAAATGTTATGTAAAAAACATATTCTCCACAAAATTTCAGACCAGGAAACTGTTGTTAAGTTTCCGATCCGAGTAACACCAACAGTGTCAAAATGATATATTTTTGAGTGTGAAAAAAACGTCATAAATTCGAGGATGAAAAAGCGTGTCAAAAAGGTACATTTTTGAATGTAAAAAAAAAGCTACAGCAAAGATGTTTGGACTCCCAACTAAAAGTTATATCCATGTCAAAAAATTAACATAAAAAATGTAACGGCAATGACCTTAAGATTACTGATAATTAAAAATATTATTAAAAGAATGAATTAGTGAAATGGTACCTCTGAGAGAGGAATTTATATTAAAATAATTAGATTTTGTTTTATTAATCAGGTATTTGTTGGTATAGTGGTATGCAGGTCCGTGATATTGAGGAACATACATATCTTCATAGGCCTCATATAATTATTGAGAAACCAGTGGGTTTGATAGTGTTTATTATGAAACGGTTGATGACGTTATGTTTAAGACGTAAAAAAGGTCATAAACGATTTTAGGAAAAAAAAAATACGGTATGAGATTAATTGAGTAGTTGAAGAAAACCAGCAAGCTACAACCGAAATGTTGAAATAGGTCTAATTATATTTATTTAAATGAGTGTGTGTAATTAAATAGGAACTTGGAACGCTTGTTTACTAAATGTTTTGTTAGGTCGAGCAGTTTCATTTTATTTTAGTCTTGTTTGTGGATTGTTAATGGTTGAAACCGAAAAATGCATATACTTCGTTTCCAGGTAATTTCTTTTGCTTTTGTATGTAAAAACAAACATTCAAATGAAATGTAGATAAAGTTAATTTTTAGAAAGAAACAAAGTCCAACTTCAAGATTAAACCTACACGTACAAACTCGAACTAAAATGTAAAAAGTAATTACTTCGATACAAGGAGCATTAAAAGACAACCAACCAAATTATCGATACTTATATAACTATTCACAATATATGATCAGTTATTTTAGGTATTTCTGCGATCCAAAAAGGACAATTTAATCATTACTTTGCTACAGACTTTCGAGACAGCGGTGTGGCGGTAATGAAATAGTGGAGAGATCTTTATAATTACCAGTTTTTTTTGGAATTATGCATGTTGTAGCTGGCACCGACTTCCAAAATAACTGATCATAAATTTTTATTAGGTTTATAAGTATCGATAATTTTGTTGGTTGTTCCTTAATGCTTTTTGTTTCAAAGTAATAAAAATTTTATTTTTTATTTTTTAGTTCAAGTTTGTAAATGTAGGTTTAATCTTGAAGGCGGCGGCTTTTGTTTTTTTCTAAAAATAAACTTTATTTTTCTATTTTAGTGGTTAGTTTATTTTTGTTTATATACATACATTTTTTCTGTAATTAATTTAGATTTAGTCACCATGGAGTAAGTAACGTGGAAGGTTACATAACAGTGATGTTTTATTGATTACTTTTTGATTTTTTTTAAAAAGTTCTGAGTTGATTTGAATAAAATTTTAATGGGGCCACATCTGAAGGATGGCCTGCCGATCAAAAAAAGAATTATCGAAATCGATTCATAATAATAATCACGTAACAAACACATTAAAAAAAAAATGGGGAACGAGATGATGAGTGATGCAGTCAAACAGAAACACCACGTCCAAGTAGAAATACTTTGATTGTGATGACAATTAAATTATTTTTAGTTGGAAGTGGTGTTTCTATTTGACTGCATCCCTCATCGTCTTCATCTCCATTCATCTTAACAGTCGACCATACTATCATTAATGTAAAAAAAAATAAAATAAAAAAAATACAATCGAATTAATAACCTCCCCTTTTTTTTAGACTGGTAAAAATATGTGCAATAATAAAATATATAACATTTACTATAAGCTATTCCTCATAGAATGTTTTATTTGAAACCAACTTATAGTAAAAATCAAGATTTGCTTCTCTACTACTTACGTGCTTTTTAAATAATTAAAATATAAACCAATGTACTGTATGTATTTGCTCTATCTAGAATTCCCCTTTTGTTTTTGAATATTCACCCCGTTTTCTACATCATTCAAGAAGGACCAAATCGAAATCAGAGCGATACTATGTTGAAAAGAGCGTTGCTTCCTGTTGACCTAACTATCACGGATATCACTAAACCAAAACATCGTGCATTCTCTGCAGTTGATTTTGATACAGCTCTGAATTGATGGAACGACTAAAGCCTCCTTATTGACTACTGAAACACGCCCTGATGCTGATTACCTTTCAAGACTCACGTCACCTTACTTTAAAGTTTTGGAAAATTCCGCATGTTTAACATTTAAGAGTGTCTGAACAGTTTGTTATAAAAAATAATTATATTTTCTTTTTATAATTGTTTACTATTTTTTAAAAATATTTTCCGTATGTTCAAGTTTTTCAATTCATGACCACTGTTAATAAATAATTTTATATTATTTTCCTAGTAAAAACCAGCCAATTACTATTTCCGGGGAAGCTAGTAAAAGGAGAAGTATAAATGGTATAAATCTTTATCAGATGATGTCCGGACTTTGCCAGGAAGATTATCTCTCATCAATGCTATTCAATCTGGTACTGGAGAACGTAAGGCGAAAATGCGGTGGAGTTCATGTTGGTATGATGCACAAATTCCTCGCATACGGGGATGTAGGATATCCAGGCGCTGGTCAGCTCACTGATCGAAGCGGCTGAGGATAGAGGCTTACGAGTAAACTAAAGTAAAATAAAATATACGATAGAAGCCGCAAAATCCACCAGGAAGAAAATATAAGGCTAGAAGGTCAAGCCTTCCATAAAGTACATAGTTTCAGATAATAGTCATCATGAGCTTTCAAGCTTTAGTCAAGGCTCATAAGGCACTCTTATCTTCGTCATGAGCTGATTCCCTATTTGTTAAAATAATACTTATTTATTTTTTCTCAGAAATGGAACACAATCAAGCAATTAACTCAATCAGTTTTTCTTTGGGTTCTTCCTATTCTTCCAGTAGACCTTCATTCTTTCAGAAAACGCTTGTTTACGCTCTTCTGACCACTTTGGTCTATACTGTTTTTGTTTTGGTTGCTCCGGTACAACTTCCCATTTGTCTACTTTCTGTCTAAAGATGTTTCTTTCTAAAACGTCTGCTGGTCTTTTGATTTTTTTGAGGTCCTTTTGAATTTCATCCAGCCTAGGTGTGTTAATTCTTAAGTGAAGTTACATAATCTATTATTTTTTTTCGTCAGTCGATTTTCTGGTAGTCGACTGAGATGTCCAAAGCATTTCATTCTCCTTTTCCTAATATCAATTTTAATGTTTGAAATATAATATAAATATAAGTATTCCTTATATTTTTAACTAGCATCCTCAGTCGCCGATTCGCTCACATTCATAAGTAACGAACTTAGATAATTCTAATAACTAATAATTGAAGTTTTATTTGCTTATCGATAAAAATAGAGTATTTTAGCATGAAATTGTAGCATTATTTTATCAATGATATTATCAAGCATAGCTGTAATTTTTAACCTGGTTAGAATTGCACTGATTAGGTAGCTGAACATTACGTAAAAGCATTATAAGCATCCAATTTTTAATTTAAATTTATTAGTTGGTAATTCAAATGAACCGAGGCTATTAATAACATCTTGGGGATAATGTACTGCATTTAGCAATGCATAAAGCAAGAGGCCGATAAATCGTATTTTTAGAAACAATATCACAAACCAATATCTTTATTGACTTCTTCTAGTTGGATTTTAGTTTCTAACCATAAAAATATACGACACTAAGGGAAACCACGTTTCTTTCATTCAAAATTGTACATATAAATTTTTATTATTACTGAACATTCCTAGAACTATGAAAACGATATACAGTGACTCACGAAATTGATCAAGTGTTTGTAGTAATATCAAACATTTCTCCTGATATGTTGCTTTTCAATACCTATTTCATTACCTTGTGTTACATAAAACATTGTTTACTCTTTTATTGTAATCCTCTTTGCTATCTGCATTGTAAACATTAATCACTCAGTCGTTTTCTAAAGTCTCCCCAGATCACTTGATCGATTTCGTGAGTTTCAACTGTAGTTTTAAAATCATCTATTAATAAAATTAAAAATTCCTTCGGCTGTAAAATAGTAAGTACGAAGCAATTTTACTTTTTTTTGTCAATTCTAAATGCAATACAAATTATTAAATTACATTCGTTTTTGTCGTTTTTTCCTAAAGTGAAACCAACATCAAAAAATATTCGAAAAGCAATTATAAATCAGCTTCCAAATGGAATTTATCACCGCTCTTTAAGTATCAAATACGGATGCTCAGTAGAGTCTATAAGTAATATTAAAAAAATGAATGCAACCCTTTTGAAAAAGATTGAAAAGAATAAAGCAGTTCGTAAGCATTTACTCTCAGATACTGTAAAGCGTGGTATTATTAGTTCAATCCTGCCAAAAACAACATAAGCTTAGAAGGTTTGATAATATCAACATCAGCGGTGAAAGAGTGCGCCGTGTCTTAAGATCAACTGGTTTGTGAGGAAGGTTAAAAAGCAATTGCTAATAGATAGGCATGAAAAACTAAGATGAGTATTCGCCAAAATTAATAGATTTGGATCTGACGGGAAAGAATGGATACGAAAAGTACAAAATGAAAAATCATAAGCTATTCGATTAATTTCGTGAGTCACTGTAGCTGATAGTTAATATACCAGTTCAGAAGTTCTAGCATTGTAAACGATATTACGAAATGGTACCAACCACCTATCGGTCGATTTTTAAACTTCACTGGGATCCATATCTTACACGACATATTTATAGCCTTTTTAATATTAAATTAATTGAAAATCAGTAGTTTGATTGTGGCTAAACCTTCCTGGATTTATAAAAGTTATTTGGTCAAAATTAGGTACAGTCTGTTGAGGTAAGATTGGCCCTTTAAGGGTAACATTGGCCCAAAGTTAGAAAAAGTTTTATTGTTCTGTATTGTAATCTTATGATGAGTTATCAACCTTGTTTATGCATCACTGGATAGGTAACACCACTGGCCCACGTGTTGATGAAGTGGGAGTTTAGTTCCATATTTCAGCACCACTCCAGTGCAGCTCCATCTTCACTGTGAAAAAGTGGTGAAGTTTGTTGTCTCCCAATTTTTACTTATGAACGCTAATTCTTGAAGAGCTACTAGCAGGTAAGTGTATAATAATATTATATATTCGATTGTTTTAAGTATTTTTGGTGTAATAATGCTGTTACTTTTGTTATTTACAAATTAATTCGATTTTACTATTTCATGACAACTTTGGCCCAGAGTTGGGGTAGCTTTGGCCCAAGATAGTGACTGGGCCAAAGTTACCCTATGTCCTGAAGGAACTCGATATAACAGCTCTAAAATTGGGTGGTTTGATGCAGTATGTTTCGAAGATTGGTTCCAGTCAACATTGTTACCGTGTGGTAAAAATCTAGATGGTCATAAAGTAATCATTGGAGATAACTTATCTTATCACATCAGTTTACATGTGCTTAAGCTTTGTGAAGAGAATAATGTAGGGTTCGTTTGCCTCCCTCCAAATTCAACACATCTAACGCAACCATTAGACGTTGCCTTCTTCGGACCAATGAAAAGATCGTGGCGTGACATCCGCCACAAGTGGAAAGAATCAGATTCAGGATCCAAATTTGCAACGATCCCTAAAGATTTGTTTCCACGATTGCTAAAAGAACTAATGCCAATTTTGGAAGAGAAGCTAAGAGACAATTTGAGGGCTGGATTTTCCAAATGTGGAATTCATCCCTTAAACAAGCAAATACTGCTAGACTGTCTTCCAGAAAACCAGCCCGTGGAAAAGAAGCTATAGGAGAAGCTTTTGTGGAACAGTTGGAGAAGAAAAGAGCTGAGTTTTTAACTAAAGATGGTTCGATAAGAAGGAAGAAGATATTGCCTGCTGCCAAGAGTATTTGAAGAGGTAGCCAACACAACAAACCACCAGTGTGTCAAAGAAAATACAAAAAGTTTCCAAGAAGTAAAACAAAAAAGGCACAACTCTTCTTCAAATGAAGATGATATTAGAGTCTGATGGTCAAAGCGAAATATTTTTCGATCTGGAAAAAATATTACAGGAAGTAGCAGGCATATCCGTTCACAAGCCTAATGATGAAGAAACACAAGTTGAGTTGAAACCTGAAGACTTTGCTATTGATAACTTAAGTATAATGGAAAGAAATACCCAGGCGAAATTGTTAGCTTATCTGAAGAAGGACCTACAGTTGAATGCATGGAAAAGATACTCCTGTTTTGGCGCTGGCCAGAAAAACAAGATTGCCTGTTCTACGACTAGGTGGATGTATGTCAGAAGATCAATCCCCCAAAAATAGCTTCAAAGAGGAACTAGTTCCATGTGCCAGAACTAGACAACTAGTATGTATGATGTAAAATGACTTCTTTTTTTATACAATACAATTTTTTTCACTAAAATGAAGTTCGTTTTATCACCAATCTTACCCCAGCTGACGGTACAGAGTTGTTCAGTAGTTTTCGTGGTTAGTGATCACAAACGAAAAATCGCTTGTTCTTTTATATATTAGTATAGCAAAATTAATTATAACAGTCCTGTCGAATATTGACAAAATTCGTTATTATATTTATACATATTCTGATGAGACCTTAGATATCCAAGATGCCTGAGAAGATTATTACCAGCTTGCTTGCTCTAAGATGATAATTGTTATCTCTAATTATCAAATCCACTTAAAGTAAGAGCTCCTCGAGGCCGATGGTCGTTTATCTCCTCCGCAAATCCTTAATTACAGAAGACAAAGAGGATGCCCGCAGGATCGCAGGCTGTCACTAAACGCGAATTTATCTTGGGAAGATAAAAGAGAGTATCTGCAGGAAATTCATTAGGAATCATTGATAAACCTAAAGTGAATATGCAAATTTTATCAGGCATTCTTTAATTAAAAATTTGATGTGTATATTAAAGTAGCATCACTAACAAGAAACGTTGGGACTTCGTCATGATATTGATCTTTCCATCTTTACCTAATTCAATTTTTGGGATCTTATAACTTCCACATCTTTACCAACTTCAGACACACAAGAAGCCCGGATAAATTTAAACTTCAAATACATACTTTGAAGGTTATAACTAGGGCTCTAAATATATGCATTTCTGAGGCTTTGAAATAAATTTGTTATTTTTAATTTGCAAATTTGCTATAAATACATATTTTGAGCTGTTTCTGCATATTTATTTACATATCCGGCATGTCAGAACTTCTCTTTTTTATTTTTCTGACTACACAAAAATAAAATAAAATATAAATAAAACCAAACATAGCAACGGGAACTCTCACGCATTGTCTACCATTCGTTAACTGATTATATTTTGTATTCCTAAAATGCCAAAAATCGCTCTTTCAGCGAAAAAAGATCTTGGAGGAAAGAATTTACGTGAGTTCTCAATTGAGATTTTTAAGTGCGATGGAGACGTTTTATACGGTTCAACAATAAATGTTATCCACAAACTGTTTGAAGAAAAGAAACAGAAAAAAAGCCCTAGGCTTTAATCTTCTTGATACGGAGGTTCCTAGGTTATACTCCAGAGCTCAAGATGTGACGTGGAGAAGCCCATGGTGTCGCCTTGTGAGCCTGTTAAAGACCTCTTCAAGTCGATCAACTCCCAGTTCCCGTTTTTTTTTGTTTTGTTTTTTTGTTGTTTTTTTTCCCCTTTTATAACCCCTGTAAACAGAAAATAAAAGCAATGTGGGGGTACTTTACATCGTAGATAAAAAGAGAGAAAAATCATTGCCCTTTACTTGATTACATTTTAGGGCCTTTATGAGTGGTGGGGAACTGGTTGTAGAGGGCGCTATGTGTCTCTATCAAACATCAAATTAAATTAAAAGTTTTGTATGTGAAAATTTTGAAATGAAGACAGTTAGACTGTCTTTTGCCATCTTACCGGGGGTGGTGCCGGAGTTAAAGAGTTGAATAAAGGATTGTTGAGGTTTTGGAGGGAATCAAAAAATTTGATGTGCCTCCGCTTTATATATTCCGGGACTGTAGGAAGTTCAAAGATTTCGTGCAGCTCCGGGGGCTTCTTCTTCCGCAGCGTCGTCGTTCTTAAAATTCTTCGAAGGATGGTGTCTTGAAATCCCTGAAGACATCGTCGTGTGCCCTCGAAGAGATGTGTGAACAGCGTTGCTCCGTAGAGGAGTGCTGTGCGGATAATTGATTTATATATGGCTAGTTTTAGCCTGAGAGAAAGTGCTGGGGAGGTGGTGGAGTTTATAGGACTTTCTCCTAACTACTCTAGCTTTTTTGTAAATGTGAGCTGAGAATTTAAGATGGCAGTCCAGCTGAATGCCAAAATAGAGTATTTTGTTGGAGGGAGCTAGTTCCATGCCAGCCACGTGGAGCGCTCTCGGCAGTGTCGTTCTATTCTTGCGAGAACACTACGCAGTCCGTTTTGGCGGGATTTACTTTGATGTTAAGCAAGTCCAGTCGTTGAACAATCTCTGCACAAGTTTGTTCGGCCTGACGTAGTGCTCTCGTGGCATTGAGACTAGTGCTGTAGATGGCGATGTCATCGGCATAGGCAGCTACAGCAGACTTGATGTAATTTTTGCCGACTATATCGGCAGTACAGATAGAGAATAAGACTGGCGATAGAACTGCTCCCGTGGAACACCACAGCTGAGGGGGATGGTGCCAGAAAGCTCCCTACGAACCTTCACATTGAGTTTTCTGCCACTCAGGAATGAGACTATGACGTTATAGAGCTGTTCTGGGCAGTCGAGATCCATGACAAAGAATGCCGTGAGACACAGAGTCGTAAGCTTTTGTACAGTCAATGGAAATCATAGCTGTAACCATATTTCTGTTGCAGTTGAGTAGATGATGTTTTGTAATGAGGTGGGCTTAAAATCCAGCTTGGCAAAAATTACACGGTATCACTGAGTGTTCTTCGCAAAAGACATAATTGAGAATAATTTTCTTATAGACATTTGCGAGGTGAGGCAGTAAGCTGATTGGTCTACAGTGCTCAAGTTTCTCGCCGTTGCGACTCGGCTTGAGGAGTGGAAACAAGATGGCACGTTTCCATTGGTCAGGAAAGATTCTCAGCCTCAAGCACGAGTTGTAAAGGTTCGTGAGGTGGGCGATGCCTCTTCGAGGCAGCTGCTTGAGTAGGATGGTCTGTATCCCGTCATGGCCAGGGGCCCGGTTTCCATTGGATAGCCTTAGGATGGCTTTGAGGCGTCTCAGGCTGACGAAAATAAAATTGTTGTCCCTGGCCATGACTGGATACGGAGGTGCATCGATAGTGCGGGCTTCGATGTCTTCTCTATAGTATTCTGCTAGCAGCTGGGCCTGTTCTGAGGGCATCAACAATCTGTCACCATCGTGCAGGCGGTCACTGGAGCTGATTTGGTCAACTTCCAGAGTTTCCTGTAATCCCCGTGCGTGGCCTGAAGTCGATCGTGCCAGTTAGCTGTCTTCCATTGTCGCATGAAGTTCCTTATCTGGGAGGTGATCGAGTTCAGGGCCATCTTCACTGTTGGATCTCTGGTTCTGGAATGGGGGTTCTTCATTGTCCGCCTGCTCTTGATCAAGGCCATGATGTAGGGTGGGGGTGATCGGAGGTGGAGGGGCTGGGGTGAGTGGTGGGGATGGCGAGATGCGCGGCCTCTAGCAGGTTTTTCGTGAACTTCTGGATGTAGTCCTCCACGGCTTCTTCTGATTGGAGGATGGGCATCTTCTCTGGTAGCTTTCGGCATACCTCTGTTTTGTAAAATTTCCAGTTAGCCTCCTGATATTTAAATTTCTTCTCTTTTGGGATATCTATTCTGCCTTCGATTTCATAAATGACAGGTCGATGATCAGATGATATGAAATCGAATACATTACATCCTGTGAAGCGATGGGGCTGATGTGTGCGCAGAAGGTCTATGGTAGATGTGAATCCTGAACACGCCGTGACGGAAAGTCAGTTCCCGGTGAAGCTAGCAATTCCCTATAAACCAGGGTGCGTTAACCGCCATACGCAGGATTCTGTTTTGGAATGTCTGTAGTCTCTTTTTGATTAATTTTGAAGTGTTGTACCAGACGGGACAGGAACAGGTCAGTAGGGGTCTTAACATGGTTTTGTATACTAAGATAGCAGTTCTGTGTCGAAGTAATGATTTTCTATTTCGAAAGAGGGTACAAAAGTTTATGTCTTGCGTTGGCTTGTTGTAAGATGTAGTTAGTGTGTAAGCTCCTAGTCAGTCTGTTGTCCGCATGATGTTGTGGGATTACATCGTTGTCTTCTAAATGTGAGCGGAGACGCTTCTCGATAACCTTCTCCAGTAGTTTCCCCAGTGCGTTGATGAGGCTCATTGGACGAAAGCTGTCTGTTTCGTTCTTAGGCTTCCCCCTTTTGTGAAAAAGGAGTACTATGGCGTTCTATATACTGGTGAGCAGCGCAACGGTTTTCCCAGGCAGGCGTTTAAGAACTAAATTAGGTATCAGATCATCTCCTGGAGCTTTTTTTCTTGGCAGCCTTCGTATGAGAAACTTCAGCTCGATTGGAGAGACGAAGGGGATCAGGGGTTCTACTGTTGTGGTAGGTGTTGTGAGGTATCTTCTTCGTTGTCAGTTAGTTCACTTTGTCTGTCAAAGTCTCTGAACTTATGAGAAAGATGTTCAGCGAAGGCTGCACACTTCTCGTCATCAGTTATTGTAGTGTTTGTCCCGAGTGTTAGAGGGGGAATCTGTGTGGTTTGTCCAGTCAACCGTTTGGTTTCTTTCCAAAGCCGTTAGTCCCCTGGCACGAAACTCTCCATGTAGCTGCTGTATTCTTGGTACCGCTCTTAGTCTAGTTCTAGTCTAATTTGCCTAGAGAGTCGGTTGATCTCACGTTTGTGATCCGGTAGTCTGTTGCCATTGAAGTCGAATGTGGTTTTTGTGGTGTATAAGGTCAAGTATGTGTTGTGGGGTCTTGTATTGTTTTTGTGTGTGAGGGTACGTACGTGAAGTCGCTGTGTTTATGGAGTTGTATATGTGTTGTGTGAGTATCAATATCGTTGCGTGCCCGTCCTTCTATCTATATTATTTCTTTATAGTTTTGACCGTGTTTTAAATCTTTTATAAAATATATTTTTTTTTGAGAAATCGTAGGATTGTGTCTATATTATTACTATCATCACCGTAAATAGTTGGGAGGTATCTTTCTAATTGTGCTTTTTGAAAATATCGAAGCTCTCATCGAGGGCAGTCTTATTGTTAATTGTATGTTATTGCATGTCCCGCACTTCGGTGGATTGTCCTTTGTAATAAGATAACCATGGGTAAGTAGGGCATGTCCTATTCTTAGTCTGGTTATAACTACTTTTTCCCTTCTGTTACTACGGCACGCTTTCCCTTCCACGGCACTTCTTCCCTTCTGTTGTCATGGAATTATTCCTCATTTTTATCTCTTTTTTAACAGCTTTAACAGTTTATTTAGTTCCTCAGCGTTTTACAAAGCTGGACCCAAGTCAATCAAACTCGATGTTTTAATAAGTGGCCAAAGTGGGATGAGATGTAATCTGTAACATCAATCATTAACAATTCTGCTCCCTTAGCAGCTCGATCCACTGCTTCGTTGCCCTTACCTACATTTGGCAGTGAAGTTACTGGCTAGGGAACCACGTTTATACTTTACAATGTTGGAGTCCGATATGAAAGAGAAACCAACATTATTATTTTATATATATATATATATATATATATATATATATATATATATATATATATATATATTTTGAAGATGGTGGGCCTAACTGGTTTTGATTCCGTAAGCATATGCATATGCTGTACAACGATAAGTTTATTGCTCTTCTCTATTTATGTGTGGTTAACCAACTTATGTACTTTTGGTTTTTCTGTACATTATTTATAACGTATAGTAGTTTACTGATCCTATTGGTTCTCTATTCATCTAAAAGTATCGTTATAACTAGGGCTGTGAATTATACGCAATTAAATCTGAAAAAAAATATGCACATATCAAATTCTACTCTTTGGTAAAAAATCTTGGAGTCGTTTTTGATGAAACCCTATTCTGGAAAAATCACGTGTCCGACCCTAAATTCGCACCATCCCTATCCTAAAGCGTCTCAATGACGTTCGCCACCTTCTTCCATTCGAAACCCGCAGATAAAAATAAAAAGTAACAGAAAATTTATGATATTTTTTTTACAAAAACAAAAAGATTTCTTGTACATAAACTGTTTATATTTATAGTTTATAGCTTATAACAACTAAAAAATGGCTATTGACTGATTTTGGAGACAGGATCTGGGTTGATAGTAGGTGGTTAAAGAAGTGGTATTTGAAAGTGCAAGGGTAATTGAATGACGAATATTGAGAGGGATGGAGTACCAGGGAGAAGAGGATCGGATTACGAAAGATCTGTCGAAAGTGGCTGAGGATGCCGAAGGGAAAGGATGCCAAGAAATACTGGTGACGGTAGGAAGGAATAAGCCACTTTCACTCCGCATAAAACTGCGAAATGTGGGCGCTCCTCGGGATCCCGAAAATAAAACGGATAAAGCAGTTAAATAGTCTTTTGATTCTGGGCTAGAGATCCCCAGAAACACTCCCATACACTGCACAGCAGTAGTCAAAGTAGGGGAAGATGAGAGAGGTAACTAGTAATCTGCGGGTTTCGAATGGAAGAAGGTGGCGAACGTCATTGAGACGCTTTAGGATAGGGATGGTGCGAATTTAGGGTCGGACACGTGATTTTTCCAGAATAGGGTTTCATCAAAAACGACTCCAAGATTTTTTACCAAAGAGTAGAATTTGATATGTGCATATTTTTTTCAGTTTTAATTGCGTATAATTCACAGCCCTAGTTATAACGATACTTTTAGATGAATAGAGAACTAATTAGATCAGTAAACTACTATACGTTATAAATAATGTACAGAAAAACCAAAAGTACATAAGTTGGTTAACCACACATAAATAGAGAAGAGCAATAAACTTATCGTTGTACAGCATATGCATATGCTTACGGAATCAAAACCAGTTAGGCCCACCATCTTCAAAATATATATATATATATATATATATATATATATATATATATATATATATATATATATATATATAAAAATGTACGTTTTAAAGTGCTTTTACCAATGTCTTTAAGGCAATATATAAACTAATACTAATAAATCTCCCCGAAAAAATAATCATAATCGGCCTTTAGCACAATGATTGTTTATTAATTTATAGGTTATGTACACACTCGTAGTTACTTGTGAATTTTATTATATGTATTCTTTATATTTGTAACAAGAAGTACGCACGATGGTATATTAATAATATTGATGAATACTTTGTCACTTCTATTTGAATTCTTTTTTATATAAAAACTATATACACTATAGTAACTATATATACTAGTTTCGGATGTTAAACACTCACCATCATTTCAAAAACATAAAATAATTTCAAGCCATCAGGACTTTGTTATAGATGTTTCATATATGAGTGGCTTAGATTGAAAGGGGTAAAAGTAACAAAACCTCATTGTAGAGTAAAAGCCAATCAAAACATCCGTTTGCCACAAACACTTTCAGGATTTTCGGAAAGTAGTTAGATTTCTTCTCTATAGATGGCATCACCTTAACGGGATATTAAGTTTGCCACAGAATTATTTGTAATTTTAAGTTTCACAATACGCACTTTTGCGTAATTAATAAAAATTATAAAAACTGTATAAACAGCTGCAAATTATCAAATAATTAACTTTTGGGACGAATTTTAAAACAAACCTCGTTATGCCCAACACAAAATATCAATTTACGGATTATGCAAGCATGAAATTGAAATTGAAATTGACCACTTCGACTAAGCAATATTCCAGATGGGTTTGTTGTTTTTATTGAGGTTTATCGTCTTTATATACTCATTCCGTAGGTCCACCAAAAAATAAATTTCAGCCGACCCAGGAGGGATTTGAACCCACGATCTTTTGTACTGAGTGCAATGAGACCCTCGCACCAAATCGCTCGGCCAACGACTCCCCGGTAAAAGTGTGATCATTTTTTTTGTCTGTTCAAAAATTATTATTTTTGAAATTATTTTGTTCTATGAAATTTTGAAAAAATGGTCATAACGGATTTTAAATAAAAAATTGAAAATTGAAATACTGTATTTTGTAAATTACAATTACAGGAGGTCTGGTTCTTTTGAGGCAGATATAATAGAGTAATATATATAAAATAAATCTTACTTTTTTCCTTTTAGGCAAAAAAAAAAAATTTAAAATCTAACAGACAATAAAATTATACTCATAATCTCCATGTAAATAATAGTATGTTAATATCAAATAAAGTTTGTACATATTAACTGAAAATAACAAAAAATAAAAAAGATGAACAAAAGAAGAGATTTTAAATAATATTAATCACATTGTTTACTATTTACTGACTTCAATATGCTTTAGAAATTAAAAAAAAACTTTTAAATACAATTCAGGCAATTCTTCTGATAGGACTGATTACAAATAAGTTAATACTGCATATTTACTGGCTATTTTTACAAATTAATAAATTTTTCAAGTTTTGAATTTCGCTTCTATTAAGTCCAAATTCTGACAAAAAAAGAATCTCTTTCATTGAGGAAGGCTGTATAACAAATAATGAATATCATCTTTATCATTTGAAGAGCAGTGACTGCAAGGATATTCACTGTTGAATTTTCTAACCTTGCCGTTGACTATAATCCGTGTGACTTTTTGCTTGCCATGCACTACTGCGCAACTCTTAATCTGTTTATTGTAATATTAGGCAAAAGCAAATACTGTTCAGGTGGCCCTAGATTACTGATATTTGTGAAATATAAATTAAAAGTGGAATTAGTCACTCAATCGATATCTAAATTTATAAGATGATTTTTTCATTGACACTACGTGTTCACCACAACACCTCCTAATCTGCTCTACATCCTGAGCTTCCCAGATGTCGTTCGCACCAATAATAGAAATTAGACTTCTAATTTATGAAGCCCAGTTGAAGGGGACAATGGTGGTATTAAAAAATTCTGCTAATCTATTACAACATATCCTAGGCAACTGGTCATCTGTCATACTTTTAACCCACCAATTAAACATTCTCTTGAAAAATTTAGCTAAAACATGAATACGTCCTATCTCAATGCTAGTATAAAAATTAGGTGTTTTTCTCGGTAGGTTTAGAAGATAATTAAAGAATTTCATCTGCCCTCGTTCAATAAGCTCTGAATATGGACTGCCCCATATTTCTGCCATATATAGGAAAATACTTTCTGACATGGAATCATACAATTTACATTTCGTATTCCAATTGTCCGATTAACAAGAACTCAGTATTCTGGTGACAGCTGAGTTAGCTGCAGCGTGTTTAGTTAAAGCTGCCTTATGAGCTTGGCTGAATTTACCACCTCCTGAAATAGGCAATCCAAGGTATTCAAAAGAGTTGACAGGGGAAATATTACAATTTTTATAGCCAATAGCATCAGATCTCTTTGGGCGACTTCTTTAATGGAAAACTAAGATTACAGTTTTATTTGTATTAACAGTCAAAGAGTTTAGCTCACAAAATAAAAATATATAATCATAGTTAGCAATAAAAATATTTTTGCTTAAATACACGAGAAAACCGCTGTACCTTTTCAAGCATATTTTTAAGCGTACCAAAAAAAAAAAAAATAAATAAAAATAAAAAATACAATAAATGAAAACATTTCAGGTATATATCATATTAACGAAATGCCTGTGAGATTTTTCTTCTTTAGGCTGAAAAGGTGCCTCCCCTTGTTTTATAAATTTGGAGAAGATAGGATGAGCCACTAGGTGATATATCAAAACCAAGGTTCCTTTGCCTCCTGAATATTTGCTCGACTACTCCCCTCAGGTAGATTTTTCTCTCCCGCTCCACCTCTAGCTCCTCATTATGTTTGTATTTGTCTTCGGGAGAAAGAGTGAGGCTAGAGGTAGTGAAATGGAAAAAATAAATAAAGGGGAATTTTTCTCATTTTCGTTGAGCCTGTAGCGGCGTTTGTCTTGGGTGTGAGGTGATGCGGTGCCATTTATTAGGGCTTTTCCCACGGGAGAGTCGAATGAGTTGTCGCGCCTTGACAATTTCACTCCGGTATACTAAATGGTGGAATTTAATTAAAATTTTGACGTTTGTGTTGAATTACTCTCTGTTGAACTGCTAGTGGCATTAATTCGGTCGAGGCTAAGATGAGAGCTTTACAAATTAATTAATATCTCAAAACAGAGAAGCGGCACAATAAAGGGTAATAATAATTAACAATAAATTAAATTAGATTTGTAATTAAAAAATAAAAATAACATAACATGCCATAAATACATTATATTCCTAAGAGCGAAATTTGGATTTCTACATTAAAAAATCATTTTATTTTCTAATAAGGATTTTCCTGTTATGCGGTTTCCTTAAGGCCCTTATACACGCACAGATAAATCTCAGGGAGAAATCTTTTGAATTTTCCTTGAAATTTATCTGAACTGAACAATCGCTCACATACTGTCTTACAGAAAGAATTTATTTCTTCTTATTGAAAGAAATGAAATTTTATCTTACAGAAAGAAATGTTTTTGTATCATAAAAAAAAAAAAAAGGTTATAATCTTTGTTTATATACAAAAAATAAACTATAACTAAATATACATTAGTAATAATCATCAGTTTATAGTACCCAGGTTCCTATGGAGGAACGCTCGCCCCGTCTGTACCCAGAAGTTGACGAAGACAAGCACTCTCGCCACCGCCTCGTGGAATGCATTTCTCAAATACTAAGTCCTGCTGGCCGGTAACTGGAAAATGCCTTTCATCGTCTTGGTTCTTATTTCGATGAAACTTTTGCGCAGTTCTTCAGGGAAATTTTTCACTTTATTACATTCTCTTTACTGTACACTAAACGATTAAGATTTATTTTTACCCTCATACTGTAAGGGGCAAATAGTAAGTAGCGTAAATTGTACCGAAATAGACAACGGAAATTTCCATTCCCTTTTCATAACGGAAATATGTGAGAGCCGTCCGACGGACGGCATAGCGCCCGGCGAATGGTTAGAAAGGATGTCGTGGTGTATGAGTAATGTACGAATATTTATATTGCTATGAATAAGTGAGTGTTTTGCTCGACGGCCCTAGGACGAAAAGAAGCCATGACAAGAGAAGACACAGAGAGATGAAAGAGACGGGACAGTAATCTGCTTGGTCTGGCCTGGTCTCGCTGAGGGGAATAGTGTCTTCTCTTATCTCAGAGCTAGTGGGCTAAATCTGTCACCTGGAAATCCCCAGCCTCACCTAGCTCTGACAAATCCATTTTCTTTTCTCCTCGGATTTGTCTTTTTTTCATTTCCGTACATTATTTTCCTTCTCCAATTTTCATATTTTTCATCTTGATCCTCTCTAATCTCAAAGATAAGTCGGTTGATTAATGACCGCCTTATAATGGGGAATATAGTTTGTTTTTGTCCTCGGGGGGCTCAAATGTGAAAGTAATAGACAAACAAATAAAAAATATTCTTAAAATTAAATGATAATAATCTTTATTTTGTTATACTTTGTCTTTAAAAGTACAAATGTTTAACTTTTATCTGGCTGCTTCAGTAAAGCAGAATATATAACCAAGATATTTCTAGAACGAAAATAAAATTGAAAAAAGAAAATGAGATCTATACACACAAACATATTCATAACTTATATGTTACCAAATCCCCTTCCAATATTATCATTTTATCCGACTTAAAAAAGGAGAAAATTTTCAATTTTCAACTTCAATTTGTTTTTTTGTTTTTTTTGTTATGCATTATATCTCCGGCAATAATAAATAGATTTTGTTAATTCGTTTTTTGTTCGGTAGGTCGTACTTCAGAGTACAAAATTTCCCATAACTATTTCATTGAAATAAACCCAGCGCTTTAAAGAAAACAATTAATAAACAATAAAAACAATTAACAATTACAAGAAAAAAAAATGTACAGCCGGAAAACACTTATTGCTGTTATATAACCTTCCACTAAAAACATATTACTCATGGAGTAATAGACAAGTGGAGGTGGCTTACCTCTCAATAGTCAGGGCAGGCAGCCATCTTGGTGTGAACCTTATTATCAGTATATTAACCTCTTATCAGTTCAAATTTTGGCTTCCTAGGCTTTATACTGCTGTTATTTTATGTTTGTGATTTATTTATTTTAATGGTTTACTTATTTTATGTATTACGAACCCTTTCAATTGCCCAAACCTATTTGGAATGCAAGTCGCCAGTTGGGCATAGTGGGCGTGGCTGGTTAATGCAACAGTCGCCAGTTGGGCATAGTGGGCGTGGCTGGTTAGTGTTTTGGTCTAGCCGTTCACGGAACAATATACCCGTATATTATTATGGGCCTCTCTATAGTACTATAACTCCATGATATTACTCCATGATGACAAAATCTAAATTATTTTCACAAATGGTTTCCATATATAAACAATAATACACTGATTTACCACTAAAAATTGAAAAATAAAGTTAATTTTTAGAAAGAAAAACACTTAAACCGACTACTAGTTAAACCTACAGGTACGAAATCGAACTAAAAAGTAAAAAGTAATATTTTAAATACTTCGAAACAAAGAGCATTAGAGGACAATCAACGAAACTATCGATACTTTTATATTTTTACTTTTCACAATTTATGATCTGATATTTTTGGAGTCGGTGCCAGCCAAAACAAAGAGAATTCGAAAAAAAAGGAGTAATTATAAAGATGTTACTATTTCATCACCGCCATACCGCTTACTCGTGCCATTCGAAAGTTTGATGCAAAGACAGGATTAAACTGTCCTTGGCTGGCACCGAAAATAACTGATCGTAAATTATAAATAGGTCCTTTAATGCTCTTTGTTTCAAAGTAATTAAAATGTTATTTGCTAATCAATTTGTAAGCAATACATTGTGAGATATTTTCGGGCAGAATCTTTTGAAAGAAATATGTCTGTATTCGAAAAGTAAATTTAAGTAGAAAAATTGATAAAGGCATGTCTAATATTGATATTTTAGTTTTGAAAAATCTAGGAAAAGGGAAATTTTAACTTGCATTAAATACATGACACCCACCTTCTTTTACCTAATCTAGATCTGGGTCCTCTAGAACTCCTCTACTCTCTATTGGTCTAAACTGTGAACCTTGAGGAAATTTGATGACAATCTCTAGCTCATAAAAGTAAACGTATTTAAATTTCGAATCAAAATTTTAAATATTACAAAAACATTGTGTTAGCCATATTTGTTTGAGAGATTTGAACATTAAACATATTTTTTCTTATTACATATCAGAATATAAACTCGTTGGATGTTGACATTCGAAAGACGTTGTTGAGTCGAAGAGAGAATATAGAACATGATGTGGAAAGAAAATTGGGAATCACCGGCAATCATAACCTGTCACAGTTACGTGACGTGACTTTTACATGAAGTGACAGTCACAGCTGGGAGCGTACCTAGATTATGAATATAACAATGAAGATTTAATATAATAATAATATGGTGATCTTACCAATTTTAAAAAAATGAATAATTTTATAAAATCGGCTGCAAGTTTATAACATTGTATTGGTTAAAACGTCACCATAATATAATTCTTGCTTTGTTTACTGATCCTCCATAACCATTTTAAACGTATATATATGCAAAAAGTAATTTTAGAGGCCGTCTTGGTTTCAAGAAACTTAGGATTGGGTGTAAAGTAATAAGCAAGTTCGACTATTGGATCGAAGTTGATTGTGAAAGAAAACAAAAATTATGATTTACTTCAAATTTAAATTTTTATTAATTAATTCATTTATAAATCATACCGAAAATTTACGTTTTAGATGTTGAAGAATATTTTGGCGTGGCTTGGGAAAGGGATATTTAAAAACTAATGAATACATCAGGCAATTAAGTAAAAACGAATTAATATTTTTTAATTCCAACTAACCGTTAAATAATTAAGTTTATATTCGAAGGGATACAACACAATTAATGGAAAGAAATTAGGAAAAGTAATACTTGGTTCTGTCTCGGTGAGGGAGTCCTAAGAAAGAGGGAAGAAATAAATGGAGGATTCAATTAAAAGAAACCAAATCATTCTTCCTAAGAGAATAGTAATTGAGTTGTGATCTTACTAACTTAAGGCTTTTTTTAAAAATGAAGTATTGTGTGGAGTAGAAAGATCTCCATAGTTGCCACTAATAACAAGCAGAGCAACGCTTCATCCGCTAGAGTCCGCCATCTTTAAATGGCAAAGTTAACCTCAGTTATCAATAAACATTACTTCTTGGACTTAAATTATTATTTCTACGAAGAAATAAATAAACAGTACTGGTTTATTGGTGAAGAGTTTTCAATCCTCATTCCAAATCCCCTGTGACAAAGAATACGCACAGCGACTGAGATCGGCAAAACTACCAAGGCAAAAATTTGTTTGATAATAATTACATTGGTTGCTATCTGTCAAGCAAACTGTTCAAACATCATCGAAAAAAAGTCAAATTGGAACTGCAGATAAATAAGAACTTCATGATGACTGTAAAATTCTTTTAGTTTAAAATAATACTACCTTCATTAGTTTTCTAAATGGATTTATTTTTATTTTGGATTGTTAAATTATTTCGATATATGTACATAATATATTATTTTCTTTGTTTGTAGTTTTCGTTTTAGGAATAAAAAATAGTTTTAGCAATTTGAACCATCTTTCTGTATCTCCTTTAGTCACAGGTACTTTTCTTCCCCCACCCAAACCTGTTTCGACCCCATTTGCGTATGGGTTTTCCAAATAATAAGTTTATATATATATATATATATATATATATATATATATATATATATATATATATATATATATACAAACAAAAAAAAGGTACTCTGCCGGAGTATAGCGGAACAGTTTGCGAAATTTCAGCTCATCTAGTTACGTCTGTGATGCACTTGTGAAGTCCAACTGTAGCAACAGAAAAGAATTTAAAAAAAAAAAAAAAAAAAAATACTAAACTCGTCATTTCTATAAATCTGCTTCCTAGAGAGTGAAACCCATGTATTGATAGGTTTGTGTTCAACAGTACTCCAAGATGTGTGTAAAATATGATGACGATTGATTGACACCGATCGAAGATAGCATAGTAGAAACCCAATGGTATTAAGGGATAATAAATAAATGTAACTATCCCCTCTCCTAGATAATTGTATAAAAGGGGCACCCCCACCTTCGTCCGGTGACAGTCGCTTCTACACGTTGTGATGACAGTTTGTTCAACACGAAGTCCTTGTATTAGGCTATAAATTGTGCTTTTTCTTGTATAATCGAACGGAGGGACATTTGGAAGCGTTAATGTAACTTCGCGGCAGTTCTATCTTATTTCAGGTACAGAACAGCGAGACCTCTTTCCACTGGCATGAGAAGATTGGGAGCTGAGTATTAGTACATCAGCAGATCTTCAAGTCTTTGGGAGCGCTTTGGTATTCCAATACCTTGACCAAAAGGACCTTCAACCTCTTGCTAAAGAACCGACGGGAAGGAGCTAAAGGGAGCGTCATCAAGAAGACATCGAAGACAACGTTTGTATCAAGAAAAAGTATAATTAATTTTATTTTTATTTTTATTTTAAGTAATTTTGTAATTTAAATATAAGTTAGTAATAAGTATAATAATTTAAATTTAGCATTTATCTTTATGAATGGTTTGGAAGAAAAATTAAGTAACTTAAAAATAACAGGTTCAACGTTACTTAAAAAAGAAATGATATGGCTCTAGAAATTAAAAATCATGATTTAGCATTAATCCCGGAATATGACGGAAATCCATTACAACTAGTTGATTTTATTAGAAATAGCGAATTTTTATATAATTTATATTGTAAAGATGATAATACCCATAAAAATACAAATCAAGCCAAATTAGTTTTAACGATCTTAAACAAATTAACTGGAAAAGCTAAAGTCGCCGTATACGACAAAGAATTTAATACAGTAAAAGAATAATAAAATTCTTAAAGAAAAAGTACCAAGACACGAGAACTAGGGAACAATTAATTTCGGAAATTTTAAATACGCGGACTTACCATAATGAAAACCCACTCGATTTCTTGGAACGACTGGGCCAAAAAAGATGCGATTTATATGCGCGAATTTACTCCGACAATGAGATATTAGACAAACAGGACGAAATGTATAGGTATGACAAGCAGATATCCCACCACGCAGTACATAGTTTACACCCAGCACTAACGGACTTCATTTACCATATAAAATTTGACTCATTAGAAGACCTAGAGGAAATACTAAGAAACAGCGCGGCTCATATCGTACATAGAATTTATGGCGATAAAAACAGTATAAAAATAACCCAGCTCAAAATAATTACAAAAAGAAAAATTTCAAAAATAATTATAAAAATAAAGAGTACCGACCAAATTTTAACAATCACCATGATTATCGAAATTACCGACCCCATCAGTACCACCGCGAGCAATATGCGTCGTATAATAATCCCCAACATTACCGACAGCAACAGTATCAGCATGAACAAGGTCCAACCTCTAATTCTTATAACAATAACAACCAACATAACTTCCGGCCACAACAGCGAGCTATTGAATATACGACTCCAATTTATAATCAACCGTGGGACCCCCCAGTCGCAACATAGATTTTTTAATAAACCACCCTCTAGAAATATTAGGCAAAATTACCAGCAACCTCAAATAGATTCTAACACCGTTTCGATGAGAACTGTTTCTAATAGGGTTCATACAATTGAAGAAGAAAAAGACGAAAAAATTAAATTATTGTTAGAGCGGATTGAATCTTTGGAAAAAAGACAGGATCATTTTTTAGAATTAGGCCCGAGCACAAGCCGACCTCCGGACCGGATATAAATAATTTAAATTCTAAACAGACCATTGATAACCAGGATAAAACAAATAGAAATTCACGACTTAAATTTAAATAACGACTTACCAAATCTAATCGACGAAAAAAAAAATGAAAAAAAACAATTAATCCGCGACGAACATATAAAATCGGAAATAAAAGAAAGTTTTAAAAAACTTAATTCGCGAAGAACATATAAAACCGGAAATAAAAGTAACTGTAGAGAATTCTGTAAACAATATTAAGAATGTGGAAGAAGCGTATAATTTAAAACCTGAAATAAAAGAAAGTGTAGAAAATTCTGTAAACAAATTTAAGAATATGGAAGACGACGAAAATTTAAAACTTGAAGAACTTAATAAAAATAAAGAAACAGTCCGAAATGAATATCGTAATTTAAATAAAACATTAAAAACCGTTAATAAGTCACGGGAAGGAAAAGAAAAAAATAAAATTAGTAAAATCAAAGAAACGGGAGATTTAAATTCAAATTTAGTGAAAGAAACAAACAATTTAAAAGCTTCGAAAAATAACTGTTGAAAAATTAAATAGTAAAGTAACAAAGGTTAATAAATTAAACCGAAAGACATTAAAAGAAATAATAGCTTCTATTTCCATAAAAAGTAGGCTGGATCACTGCGGCAATAAGTTAAAAAATTTTAAACCTCAACTAAATGTTCCTTTAGGCGAGATAACGGTTCATGAAGAGTTACACAAATTGTTAAATGTAATAAACAGACCAAATAAATCAAAAAATAATTTCCCACTTTGGATTGTACCAAAAAAAGATGTATAAATATAGGAAAAAAAACTAAGTAAAAATATTTAAATCGGATAATTTGTTGATTCTGGTAACTTCGAATTCAACATCAATACCATTTTTATTAATATTCATAATCATACCAATTATTAGTTTTCAAGTTTATGTTTTAGAAGCATAGAGATTTAAACAATAGAATTAAAACGATTGTTTTTCAATCTGATAACTCTCTTAACTATTATAATTTATATTCATACCAGTTTTTGCCCATACTTAAATTTATTAATATTAATATTACGTTTTAACTATTTCTGTAAAATTATAACTTACTTATTTTCATTTAGATTGCAAAATTTAGTTTTATGTTGCTTCTCATTACGATGTTTCGTTTATAATTAATATTAATAGGTACTAATTTTGAAAATAGTAGTAAATTTCTAACAAATCAAAAATCATTATTTAATTTTAAGAATAACTTAATAATAATAATTAATTAATAATTTAATAATAATGATTTAGTTGATAATAATTATTTGTATGTTAATGTTAATTAGACTTTTAAAGAATGTATTTATATGATTATTACTCCGATAATAATGTTAACTTTCTTATATGCGTTACTAAATACGTTTAGGATTAAACGGTTGTATTCGTTCTATTTTTAAGCTTCTATTATGTTTGCTGTTTAAACAATTACATCGTATTGACGAACTAAAGAATCTGTAAATTAAAAATTATTATTTTACTTTATTATTCTAACAATTCAATTTAAACAAAACAAGGTATGATCATTTTATTTAATGTCCTGTTAATCACTAGAATCGAAATATTAAATATAAAGCTAAAGGGATAAACAATTTCACAGTTTTAAGTTTAAAGTTAAATTATGCATTTTAATCATCTTTGTGATTAAGTATTGTGTTATTTTTGGTTAAAAAGTTAATAAGTTTACATTACGTCTCGATCTTTATTTCTTGCTTATTTTTGTTTTTAAGAAACTGAATATAATTGTTATAAACATTTTTATGCATTTATAAAATGAAGTTAGCGTTACAGATATATGATTTAAATGGTTTACACATCAAAAATTTAAAATAGACTTATTAGAGTAATTTGTTTAATATTCATTCAAACCTTAGAAAAAGAATATCATTTTATCAGTTTTATATAGTCAAACAGAATTTAAATTAATGATTGATGTTTTAATTTTAATAATGCACTAACGAACTATATGACGTACTTTCCAACACCTCTACAAATATCATTAGACCAAGGGACGGAAATGAAAAATAATTTAGTAAAACAGTTTTGTGAAGAAAATAATATTATCTTACATTATACCTCAGCCAGCCACTCAAACTCTTTGGGATTATTGAACAGAGTCCACTCTACCCTAAACGAATTATTGAGAATAATAGGAAAAGAAAAAGATAAATGTTCGATGCAACAAAAATTAAGATTAGCGGTAATAGCGTATAATAATACCTTAAACAATAAATTAAAATTAACTCCTAATGAAATTACTTTTGGAACCTCCAGATTAGAATCAAACGAAAACATCGACCTGACAGAACAATATGTATTAAAATATCATAAGGACCAACAATTATTACATAAACTAATTAGATCGAAAATAAATGACGAAAAAGAGACAAGGACCGAAAAATTAAATAAAAATAGGGAAGACCCTTTGGATATTCAGAGACAATTAGGAGATACAGAATATTTGAAAAATACCCAAGCGAAAATAAAAAGTAGAGACAAATTTAAAAAAGTAAATGTAGTAGTAAAAGATAAAAGACCAATTAAAACTCATATCGACAATATTAAAAGGCCCAATAGGAAAAAAACGGAAAAAGAAACAATCTATTTCGGACGACGATAATGAATCCATTCGCGTGAATATTTCGGATGTCTCGGATAATTACGATTCAGACAGTGGTTCTGATTAAAAATATTTAATTTTATTTAAACAATATAAAAATGTTTTAAAAATCTTTTATTTTAAATATAATGAATGCAATGGTATTAGGAGTAATATTTATGTTATATTGAAGGAATTATCTGTATTAAATTGACAATGCTGTAGTTATTTTAATAAAGTCGGACTTTTGTATTTTGTTGTAAAATATTATATTCAATGTTAATAATGTAAAAGATCATTCAAATTATTATTTTATTTCACAGTAATATTCTGTCCGATTCATTTTGTAATTAATATTTTGAAGTCACTATCATAAATATTAGGATACTATTATTTTGTCTTGAAATATTATTTTGATTGATCATTGAAAAAGTATGTATTTTATTTTGAAATTATTATTAATTGTAATTATTGTAAAGGAGTGTTTGAATTATTATTTTGATTTAAAATATTATTATTTTAATTAAGTAATTTTGAAGCTAAAAGTATTATTTGTAATAGAGGAAACTAATTCAAAGACTCTTATTTTTTTTTTTTTTGTCCTTTTGTTTAGATAATGTATAGATATGAATTGTTTAGTATTAAGAAATATCCTGTTATCTTTTAGTTATAAGGAAAATTGTACTTTAGCATGTAAGGAATTTTGTAATGTATAAACATTTTATAGTTTAAGCTTATTGTTAATATTAAGAGATGGGCAAGGTTTAATCCTTTTATTTTGCAAGTGTACAGATCCTGACTTCATAAACAGGAAGTTCAAAGTCTAATCCTTTTGTTTATAGGAAGCTGATAGTTGTATTTCAGTACAGAGTTTAATCTTTTTATTTAAAACTATAGTACAAATCCTAAACTTAGTACAAAAGTTATAATCCTTTTATTTTTGTATAAACTTAAATTATAAGGTCCAATCCCTTTTGTTTATAGAATGTTATCTATTGCAATGTTATGACTTAGTGTAAAAGGTATTGAGAAATGTATAAGGTCCAAACCTTTTATTTTTTGTATAGAATCTTACCTATTTACACTAAGATAGTTGTTCCATCGGAGACCTCGGAACTTGGGGGGGGGGGAGAAGTTATAGAAACCCAATGGTATTAAGGGATAATAAATAAATGTACACTGGGGGTCACCTGTGGTGTAGTGGTTAGCATAGCAACCTACTAAACCCAAGATCGCGGGTTCGCAGCCCGGCAGATGACCTCAGGATTTTTTAAAGGGAGTAAAAAATCTTTAGCTATGCCGTCCGTCGGAAGGGACGTAAAATGGGGGTCCCGAGCCTGTGCGATGTCAGGTACTCGTTAAAGATCCCTATCCTAATTATACCTGGATAGGCAAAATTTAGGACTCCCACCGTAGCATCGTCCGATTAGCCATAGCAGCATAAAGTGACGTTAAACGAAATAAACAAATATATGTACACTATCCCCTCTCCTAGATAATTGTATAAAAGGGGCACCCCCACCTTCGTCCGGTGACACTCTGCTTCTACACGTTGTGATGACAGTTTGTTCAACACGAAGTCCTTGTATTAGGCTATAAATTGTGCTTTTTCTTGTATAATGTATGTCTGTCAATAAAAACGCTCTTTTTAAAAACTCAGTCCCGCGTTTTTATTTTCAACTTAAATATAAATAACTTAAATTAAAGTCAAGACAATGTACAAAAAACAAATTTTAACAAATCCTTAGTTCAGTCTTTGATCATTTATGAGTTTATAATCTTTATAAAAATTGGTTGTAATTAGAGAGAAAAAAACTAGCCTTTATAATAATTTAATTTATTCAATATGGAGTAGAATCGATTTATAATAATTAAATAATTAGGTATTACAAAAGTATCGTCAAAGTCGGCCGGAATGGTTCCTAGCAATCGACGGTGGAATCGAAGTTCGACATAAGAAATCGGAGAATCCCAAAACTTTTTTTTTTCAGCTATTTATTGAAATTTATTGAAAAATTTAAAATACATATAGTAAATGAAATGAAAATGCTCCTAATAAAATGTTAATTGCTTGTAAAGCAACTACCCATTGGTAGCACTTCAATAAGTTCTGTATTAGAAGGCCACGAGGCCATCTTCTTTTCAGACACCTCGGAGGGTTATCTTAAAAAGAGTGGAAAGCGAGTTGAGATACTAGTAGATTTAAATGGATTTTACAATGAAAGAATAAATATCTGGTTTGAGCTAAGTCAGAAACCAACTGTGAATTAAGATCTTTCCTATAAGTTTTTTGTTACAAAGCAAGGAGCATTGAGGGCTTTCCTAAGAATTTTAGATTGCAAGGATTGGACACGAGATGATTAAGATGGTTTAATGGAGCCCCAAAGCACAACTCCATATGTCCAAGTAGGTCTAATTACTGTTATGTAAATGTGTCTGTTATGTTAATCGGAAGGTTTGAACGTTTGTTCAGTAAATGTTGAAGGAGTCCATAGACTTAATGCTTACATTAAGATCTTTGCGGATTGTCTATCAAAACTTATCATCACTAGCAAATGAAAATTCTAGATTTTAAATGATCTAGAAAACACCGAGGTCCCGCGACAACTGAACTAATCAAGAATCAAGAATCGACAAATCAGCAGTTGTCACATTGCCTCGGGTTTTCACTAATATAGCGATAGGGCGAAGGTGGGAAGAGTGGGGGAGGTCTCAATTGATTGGAAAACAGGATTAGGTTTGGAAAAGCTCTCAACCTCTCCGTGCCGTTCTACCCTGTTCCAATCCGCTCCGGCATCAAGGTGTTCTTTGTTCGCCCCTGCTTCAATACAAGGGGAAATATATTTACCGGGATTTACTGCGCATTGTTCCAACTCGCCTTCTACTTAACTTGGGGAAGGAACTTACATTCTCTTTGTAACTCACTTCAATTCAATCCAGAGGGGGATGTGAAAGAACATAATGAAATACCCTTATTTCATTCTATTGAGATCCTTCCATGATCACGCACCATTGTACCAAAAACTCATACCAGCTTTCTTATATACACACCCACACATACCTAATACATATTTAATATTACTCACCATTTCCTAAAAACCAAAAAAGAAAAGAAAAAAAAAGTGAACTTTTTTCCGCAAAGTTAGCAACTCCTTTTCACTGCCTGTGATGATGAAGTAATGTACCCCTCAAGTATACTTTATATTTTTGTTATTGATACTTACACATCCTGAACTACATTGTATTTTAAAATTCATTTTGTATATTTTATTGATTTATTTTTTCATAAAAAAATCAAAAATTTTCATTTTTTTTTTAAAAACAATTTATTGAAATTTGCAACTGTACAAAATTTATACATCAAGTAAATGTGCTGTTAACTATTACAATAACATGACAAAACTTGAAAAGAACTACTCATCAGTAGCACTTCGATAACTATTCTACACTAGAAGGTCTCTGGGCCATCTTCTTTTCAGACACCTCGGAGGATTATCAGGAATGGTGTGGAAGCAAATTGAGAAATTAGAGGATTTGAGAGGTTATGGAGCTTACTATGAAAGGATAGATATCTGGTTTGGGCTAAATCAGCAACATATGGAACATTAAGATCTTTATGGATAAGTTTATTGGTGACAAAATAAGGCGCATTGAGGATTTTTCGAAAGATTTTAGATTGTAAGGATTGGATACGAGATGAATTGGATGGTATAGTGGAGCTCAACTCCGTACGTCCAGATAGGTCTAATAACAGTCATGTATATTAGTCTTTTGTAATTAATTAGGAGCTTTGAACGTTTGTCTAATAAATGTTGAAGTAATCTGTAATGACGGGCAGTTTCTTGTCTTTTTAGTCTTGTATGTGGATTCCAAGTAAGATGTTTGTCCAAGTGGAGTCCTAGGTACCCGATCTGTTCAACAGGGATTAGTGGAATATTATTAAAGGATACTGTAGAATAGGACGTCGTGGATTTAAATTTTTCATTTAAAATATATAATGAAGCAAATAGTCCGCGATGCAGTTAAGAGAATGAAAAAAACACGTCCAAGTTAAAAACTTTTCCTTTCAGGGCTAATCATAAAACAAGATATGACAATAATTAAACAATAAACTGGATTGCAAATGGATATCAGAAGTAGTAATTACATTATTGCAATTAATAGCTATAAAAAATACGAGAATAGTGAAAGAACAATATAATGCCTATGAAACAATAAGTTACATTAAATATATGATGATACAAAGTAGTGATGAGCGAGCATAATCGTAAGAGCAAATAAAAGATAATAAATGTGAGAAGAAAAACAAATTATGATAATATTGAAAGAACTGAAAGTTTTAAATAAATAATAATAAGTGGTGATAGTGTATCCCTCCAGTATTCCTAAACGTTTTTTTTATTCACACTTCATGAATTACGTAATATTTTTTTTTTTTTTTTTTTTTTTAAGAGTTTCTTCACATATGAAGGTTTCTTCACCCAAACTCCTCGTCCAACGCCCTCCTCCATTCTTCCCTATCGGCTGCATCTTCCTCCCTCAACCTGTGTCCAGCCATGCTCTCCTCCACTTTGTCCCTCCATTGGGTACGAGGTCTTCCTCTCCTTCTCCTTCCCTCGGCCTCCCATTCCATTAACATTTTCGGGATCCGTTCCTTGTTCATCCTTCTCACATGGCCATACCACCTCAATCTTCTCTCCTCGATCACCTCCAACACACTCCCTCTCACATTCATCCTCTCCCTTATATCACTGTTCCTAATGCGTTCCACTCTCGATATCCTTGCAGCTCTCCTCCAGAAATCCATTTCCACCGACAGTAGTCTTTCTTCCTGTGCCCTGTTAAGGGTCCAAGTCTCAGAGGCGTATAACATTACACTTTGGACTAATGCGCTATATATTAGTTTCTTTGTTCTTTCAATTATGTTGCTACTCCAGAGAAGAGAATTCAGCATGCCCACAGCTTCGGCATTTGTGGTTCCATTTCTTTCCAGAATTGAGCTAAGGTAACAAAATTGTTCCACTCTATCCAGGCTCACAATTTCCTCTCTGTCTGTGCTCATATATTTGGTCTTTTTATAGTTAATGTTCAAACCCCAGTTCTTATATTGCTCCACCACTTTCCTAAACATATAGCTCGCATCTTCTTCGTCCTGAGCGATGATTGCTTGATCATCTGCAAATAGTAAATGGTGTAAATGTTTGTCATTTATCGGTATGCCCATCTGACCACAGTTCTTTGACCATCCCTTCAGACAAACATCAATGTATATTCTGAATAATGTTGGCGACATACAACATCCTTGGAGCAATCCTTTGCTGTTTGGCAAAACTTCTGATAATGAATTTCCTATTTTTATTTGGCATTTATTACCTCTATATATTTCTTTGATTACTCCCGTAATGTTACTGTTTATGCCAGCCATGTCCAGGGCTTCCCACAGTAGCTTTCGAGGAACACTATCATACGCCTTTTCAAGATCTATAAATATCATGTCCAGTCTCCTCACCATGGCTGTTTGCTTTTCTAACAGTTGTCGGAGGGTAAAGATGTGGTCAATACAGGATTTCCCTGCTGTGAATCCACATTGTTCCTCTGCTTGCGAGAATTCTTTTTCCAATTTACCCTTTATTATTCTACCCAGCAATTTCATTATTGGGTTCGTAACACATATCCCTCTATAATTATCGCATACTTTTTTATTTCCCTTTTTGAATACTGGTGTGATATATCCAATTTTCATTTCTGCTGGTATACTTTCACCTGCCAGTATACGATTTATGAGATCAGTAAGTAGTCTTGTCACCTCACTCCCACTATACTTGATCAGTTCTGCGCAGATTCCACCTGGGCCAGGGGCTTTCCCATTTCTAAGTTTCTTTTGTTCTAGCTGGAGTTCCTCTTCGGTGATTTTTAACGGAGTGTCAGTAGAAAAGGGGGTCGTTTCTTGTTCTGCGAATTCTATCCTGTTCTCATGCGAATTACGTAATATAATAATTTTTTTTTCTATAAAAAAATCAAGCGATGTTATTTTAGAAATATATAATTATATATTATAACTCTATCTACACAGATTAATTGCAAACTCAAGTACAAAACATGTGTCAATATTATTATTGTAATAAATTATTTGAAGGTTATAATTTATTTATTTATTTATTTACATTTTGGTGCCATGTACCACCACATTTGGTTAGAGGCACCATACTCAGGTTCAGAACTATAATTCCTTGTACAGGTTTGTTTCTTTTAAGAATTGAATAATGTGTTTGTGGAGATACGAGTTGTTTTCTAGTAATGTTGCAATGTCTTGATTCGTCAGACCGTTATCTTTTCTCTGCTTTTTGTATTTTTGGCATTCAATAAGAATGTGTTCTATAGTCAGATTTACCTGACATTCGTTGCATTTTGGGGGTTGTTTGTCTTCCAATAAGTAACTGTGGGTTAATTTTGAGTGTCCGATTCTTAGTCTTGTAAAGATGACTTGTTCTTTTCTTGGGCCTGGTTCCTCTTTCCATGGTCCTGGAATTGATCTATTTTTTTTTAGTTTGTTGTTGCTGTCGGTTCCAAGCCATCTTTCATGCCAAACTATATTGATCTGACGTTTTAAGAATAATTTTAGATCTGTTATAGGGATAGGGATTGAGGGTAATGGAAAGAGGGAACACGCTTCTTTGGCTGCTAAATCCGCTTGTTCATTACCTTCTATTCCTGAATGTCCTGGAATCCACATAAAGTTAATAATTTTGAATTTCGAAATGGATTCAATTAAGTTGGCTATTTCAGATATTATGTAGTTTTTAACATTATGGTTTTTTTTTGCTAATGCTTGTGAGAGCCGAAAGTGAGTCAGAACAAATTAAGTATTCTATTTGGTCCATGTCAAGTGTTTTTATATGTTCTAGGGCTAGTTTAATAGCATACAATTCTGCCGAAAAAATAGAAAAGACAGATAGTAATGAGTAGCGTATTACTACTGACCCTATAATCACTGAGCAACCAACACCTTCATCAGTTTTTGATCCGTCGGTAAATATAAGCTGCGTATTTACATAACTGGAAATTGCCTCTTTAAAGATATACAGTGACGAAGTCTTACATAAATTGTTTTTTAATAATTTAACAAGAGTAAAATTAAATTTAGAAGGAATTAATTGCCAGGGTGGAAGTGAGTAAGGAAAAGAGATTTCTATTTTATAGGACATTATTTGAGTTATAATTCTAAAAAGATCAGGGTGACTTTTAGGAAGTATAGGAGCAATTATTTCGAATCC
The DNA here is from genome assembly GCA_003667255.2 of Euschistus heros. NCBI lineage: Eukaryota > Metazoa > Arthropoda > Insecta > Hemiptera > Pentatomidae > Euschistus > Euschistus heros. The sequence continues at coordinate 992,543 of RCWM02000374.1, read as the reverse complement.
TGGAGTGGCCTTTAGTCTTATCGAAGATTGAAGGAAATTATAAGTCCTTCGAATTGATAGAGACCATTCATCAGCGTCATAAAGCAGACTTGCTGTGGGGCTGGTTCTGAATGCTCCTGTCGCGAGTCTGATCATTGAATTATGAAAACAATTCAATTTGTTTAGTAATTTTAAGGAGGCACTACCGTAAAGTGGAGCTCCATAATCCAGAACTGGTCGAATCACGGTACGATATATCTTTAAAAGGGTCAACCTGTCACTGCCGAAGGTTGTGTGTGATAATGTTTTTAAATAAGTTTTGCTTTTTATTTAATTTTGATAGAAGATAGTCGATTTGAGGTTTCCACGTAAGTTTACTGTCAAATATTACACCAAGATATTTGAATGAGGAAACTTTTTTAATAGTTTGATTATTTATGTTCACTGTGAAAGATTGGTTGCACTTATTTTTGCGACAGAAGTGAGATGAAACTGTTTTCTTGGTGGAAAATTTAAAACCTGCTTTTAAAGCCCAATGTTGAAGCTCTTCAACTGTATTTTGCATGATTGCTTGCCCAAAATTTAAATCATTACATAAAATGTATATCAATAAGTCGTCAGCGTATAAACAGGTGTAAACCGGAGGTTTTATCTGGTCTATAATATTGTTTATGGCTATGTTAAAGAAAGTAGGACCTAACACTGACCCTTGTGGAACACCATTAAAAAGTTCAAAACTTCTCGATAAATTGGAGCCGATTCTAACATTAAATTTCCTATCCTCAAGAAAATGTTTAATAAAATTAAGCATGTTGCCATTAATTTTCCACTCTATTAATTGTTGTATTATTTTAGATTTTCTTGTACAGTCAAAAGCTTTTTCAATGTCGAAAGAGATACATAGTAAGTGCTGTCTGTTTTCAAAGGCTTTCATGATTGCAGCATGAAATTTGATTAATTGGTGATTAGTTGATCTGAATGGTCTAAAACCACATTGACTTGGGGATATTAATTTTCTATTTTCCAGTTCCCAAGTTAGTCTCCTATTAACCATTTTTTCCATTATTTTACAAGGTACAGATGTGAGTGATATAGGACGATAGCTATCAATTTGTTGAGGGTCTTTGTTCGGTTTGAGAATAAATATGACTTCGGCTGATTTCCAGGTATCTGGAAATTTATGATCCTTCCAAAGTCTATTGATTAAGTTTAAGAATATTAAAAGTGTTTGCATAGGTAAATGTTTTATAAAGTCTAATGGAATTTTATCTGGTCCAGGAGTTTTGGATTTTGTGGTTTTTATAGCATGGTTCAGTTCCGATAATGTAAATTTACAATTATATGGTTCTATTTCGAGTGTGCTGGCGGGGTGTGGAGGTAATTGGTAAATATTTTGAAGGTCGTAAGTAAAGCCATGGGAAATGTCAGATAAAAATGAGCCAAATCCGTCCAAAATATTTTTAATACCTTTTAAGTCATGGTAACCGTGTTTAAGTTTGGAGGGGAAGCCGTGGAAAGGTTTCCCAGATATTTGTTTAATTTTGTGCCATAGTATTGATGAAGGGGTACAGTATGTTATGGATGAAATATAATTTGTCCATGAATGTTTTTTTTTGCTTGTTTGATTGTCCATCTTGCAAAAGCCCGAGCTTCCTGAAATTGCAGATGGTTTTCTAAAGTGGAGTGGCGCTTTAGATATTTTAAAGCCTTATTTCTTTTCTTTATCGCCAAACGACACTGCGGAGTCCACCATGGAACTGGTCTTCTAAAGTGTTTAGAGGTTTAGATTTAGTAACTGTTTGTTCGGCTACTTGGACTAATAAATCAGAAAACAATTTGACATCGTTAGCTGCATCATTACTGTCAAGATATCCCGAATAAATATCTTGACAACTCTGTTCGAAGCGCTCCCAGTCGACATGTTTTAAATTCCATTTTTCTCTCCATGTGGGTATTTCGTAAGATAATTCTAAAGAAATGACTATCGGAAAATGGTCACTGCTAGCTAAGTCGTTATGAAGGTAGACAAGAGGCATAATAGGAAAGCTAGGAGAAGTCAGAACTAAATCTAATGTGGACCAAGTTTTATGTGCCCTGCTGTAAAATGTTTGATGGGGTGGGTTGTGAAGTAGAAGACTGTACGTGTCAATCAAATTTTCGAGATCTTTACCTCTTTTGTCTGTCCTAGAATTAAACCATTTTGTGCTATGAGCATTCACGTCACCGGTTAACAGAAATGGACGTGGTAATTGACTAATGATACTTTCTATCTCTGAGTACAAGATATTTTCATTCGGGGAAAGATATAAACTACATATTGTAAAGGGGACTGATAAAATTACCGTTGCAGCGATTGCTTCAAGTGATGAATTTAAATCAATTTGCGAGAAATTTATACTCTTGTTAAATCCTAAAAGTACACCGCCTCGGTTGTTTTCTGATCTACATTTTTGAATTATGTTAAATCTAGATAAAACATTAAAATTAGGTTTCAAGTTTGTTTCTTGGAGAGAAATTATGGCAGGTTTGTAGTGGGATAACAATAAACTAAGTTCTTCGTATTTAGAAAGTAAACCTTCACAATTCCAATTTAAAATAATCATATGAGATTTGTATATTGTTGTCAGTAAATGTGTTATTAAATTGATAAATGTGGATTTACTGTTTTGCTGTAGTATAGATTAAGTTTAGTCTTTCGGAAGGTTTCTTAGATGGGCTGCTAGGGTTTTAGTTATCTTGGTAAAACGACCCTTGATTCCTTTATTTTGCGAGTGTGGGTATAACTCAGATAGCATTTGATTTACTGCTTTTAAATCGTTTGTGAACTGGAAAACTGTTGAAACAGGATCTTTTGTAGAAACTACTGTTTCTATAAATGATTGCAACTCTTCAAATGAGAATGGGAAATCCGGATTTCTTAAAAAAATGGGTTTTAAAGGTGCCATTTGACTTATTACTGAGTTTGATTCATTGATTTCAGGAAAAATAGGATTAGCTGCAGGTGAGTTCACCAGAACACTTGTGTGAGGCGTTATATTAATATTTTCTAAAGTTATATTTTGAGATTTATTATCTGGTACTTGCAATTTGTCATTAGGAAACGGTACAACAATATATGGTTGTGGTGGAGGTATCTGTAAGGTGGGAGCAGTATCTGTAAGTTTGCAGCATGAGAGATGGCTATTAGAATCATTAGAATCGATAGTAGGAGGGAGATCATTTTCCTTAGAGACTGGTTTAGTATCAACTTCTTTGTGGACATTGAGTGAGGGGCACTGAGAAGCAATGTGGCCAGTTTTTTTTGCAACGAAAACATGCCCCTGTATCTTCCTTGAAAAAAAACTCTATAAGAGACACCTTCAAATGTTATTACTGATGTTTCTGGCATGCAATCAGTTGTTTCAGGTGCTATGTAAACTAGTCTCTTTAAGCTAAAGATATGTTCGAAGCCCTTTATTCCAGCGCTGAGATATTGGACTCCTGATAGAAGTTTAACATTGAATGTTTCTAGTAATTCCTCAATAGCAGAGTGGGGGACACTGGGGCAAAGGCTAGATATTATGAAATTTTTGCCGGGATTTACTAATTTTCTAACGACAATTTCTTCCTCCCTTATCTTGATTTTATGATTTTCTAGTATGAATTTGTCCACAAGTTGTTTGGATTTAAGATAAACAACGTATCTATTATTTGATATCCTGCCGGCAAAAATAATGCTGGTAGGCCCGACTATTTCTGCAATCTTTTGGACATACTCGAGTTGCGGAACCCCACTAATTGAATTAAAAACTATACCCTGTTCCTTACTTGGATATCGAACTTCCAACGGTTTCGAAGTGACAGCAGCAAAGCTTTTACCTTTAGTAAGTATTCTTGTTGAAGAATTCATCATATTTTCGAGAAAGGAGTTACTTCTTAAGAAAGTTACTTCTATCAACTTAAGATAATATTTTTTAGCTCACTTGAAGGTTATAATTGTTTTCAAAGCAAAGTTTTTGTAGATATAAAACATTAAACATAATAGTAATAATAATGACAAACAAGATATTGTAACGCACAAAAAAATAAAATAATTATTTACATAAAATGTGTCCTGAATAATAAAATTAACAAAACATACAAACAAACAGTTTTAAGGGCGTTAAACTGAGCACTTTATATTTAAAACAGGTGTTTGACACGAAACATCATTTCCGTTACAGGCTCCGCGATTTAATCTAAGGAAATATTTGTATGAATATATAATATAACGTCACTATCAAAAATATTTTGTTTTAAACAGAGCTAGTTTTAATGTAATGTACCAAGTCGATGTTAGACCATTGAAATTCCACGTGAACTTCGCTGAGAAATGAAGATGGACAATTTTTCCTTAGGATCGAAAAAACTCTTGGAATTATCCAGTTAGTATCTTAATGGAAAGCAAATTGCAACTGTTTATTAGGTTCCTAATTAGGTTTGTTTCATCGCCACCAGAGAGAGCGTCGTTACTGTACGTTGTTACTGCCATCTTAACAATCTTTAATTGTTCCTTTTAATTTTCATTTGATATTCATGAAATCTTGTATATTTGTTTATTTGTTTTTCTTCTTCTTCTTTATCTTCCTCCTTGTACCATAAATAGCGTGGAGGGACTTCAATCCAACGCTATCAGGCCTCACGGTCCCAGCAGAGCTGTTTCAGTTGATGGAGAGTTCTTCCTCCTACCCTCTGGATATACTCATCATACAAAATCCAAGGCCTTCCGCGTGGTCTCTTGCCAGTGGGTCGAGCTTCCATCAGTTTTCTAGGCTCTCGGTCCTTATTCATCTTACATTTGTAGCCGAACCACTTCACCTTTCGTTTCTCTAGGGTGGTTTTTAGTGCGGGAATTTTCAAGTCTTCTCTAATCCTCTCGTTTCTTATGCTGTCTCTTCTTGTTTTTTCTTGCGGCCCTACGTAGGTATTTCATTTCAGCTCCACTTATTCTGCTGATCTGCTTGTCCAGCATGATACAGCTCTCGTTCTCGTAGGTAAGAGTAGGAAGGTATAATGATTTGTAAATGTTGAGCTTGGTTTCCTGCCCTACATTTCGGTGGCCAACAATGCTGTTGCATATACTGTAATATATTTGGTTGGCTCGCAATCCTATTTCCAATTTCCTAATCAATCCTGTCTTGTCTGTTTATGTTAGTTTGTAAGTTTTCTACTACTTCAAGATCCTCACCGTTACACTGTACCTCCACTGTCTCCTCCTCATCTCGGAACACGATGAGTACCTTACTCTTAGAGGCGTTGGCAGTCATTCCTTTTCTCTTAAGTTCCTCTTGCTATTCTAGAGTACCTGCTGCAGCTTTCTTCTGTTTCACAAATAAGAACGATATCTTCTGCGTACAAGAGACTACCTAAGCATTGCCCTCATCTTCGATTAACCAATAACTGCACGAGCCGTTTGCCTTTTACATACTTTATGGATCTCATCCATAAATACAACAAATAAGAGTGGATTCAGGCTATCCCTCTCTGTAACTCTTCTATTAATGGAAAATTTTTCCAATATATTTCTTAGAAATAATTTGTCAAGTTAATTTATTAATTATTAATAATTGAATATAAGTCCGGAAAAACTTTCACTTGCTGGTATACACTGTTGTTTGCGGATGATCATGTACGATGAAGATAAGTATGATGAAGAAGACGTTATATAATAGAACTGATAATTATATTATAGGTTATAATCAATTATTATTGTATCATAGATAAACGATAACATAACTGATTAATGAATATCTTGAAGCGGGTTGAACATCAAAACCTGGTTGTAACAAAAAATCATGGTTCTAAACAAGAAATCTGGTTGTAGGAGAAAAGCCTAATGATCGTAAGGTCGACAATGAAATAACAAAAAGCTTGAAAAATAATGAGTGTGGTTTTTGACAGTTTCTCTTGTGTAAAGTGTCATCATGACAACCTAGAGTGTAACGAAAAGCGTCATGGCTACCTTGAGTGTAACGAAAAAAGTCGTTATGGCAACGTAGAGCGTAACTTTTTTTTTTTTTTTTTTTTTTTTAAAGTTTAGGCTTAGCTTTGTTAGTGTTCCTCAGATCAAACATTTGCGGATAGTTTCCCTATCAAAAATTTAATTGAAAATATTTTTGTTATATAACATTTGTCCCTAGGATCTACCGTTAGGAGCTATTTTGGTTTGAAAGAAAAAAGTCACGTTGGGTTTGTTTAGCACAATCACAATAAAAAATTTCCTGATATTTTCCTTATCAGAAGCATTAGATATAATGCCATTAAATCATAGATAGACACTAGAGTTGTAATGTATATCCGGTTACTATCCAGTATCCGGCCTATCCGGCCTTTTTTTTTAGTATCCGGTATCGGATACTTGCTTTTATTCGTCCAAATACCGGATACTCAATGATGTAAATGAAATTAATAAAACACCTTTAAGATTTAAATAGTTATATTAATATGGAGTAGTATTGTATTGTAGTACAAACTTAGCTATATAGAGCTTTATATAAAAAATCATCTTTAATTAACGACAAATTGTAGTGAATAAAAACAAGTTTTTCAACGTCTATCGACTGTAAATGGTAGCGTTTTGCTTCGTACACAAGTCCTACTACTGAGAATAGCCTTTCACTGTAGACACTGCTGCACGGAGATAAGAGATATACCTTTACATATACTTGATCCAATCCACTAGTCTCCCAACTTGCTTCCTCCTCCATTCCTGATAATCCTCCGAGACGTCTGAAAAGAAGATGGGCTAGAGAACTTTTAGTGTAGATTTTATTGAAGTGCTACTAGTGAGTAGTTCTTCACAAGTTACTTACATGTCATTGTATTCACTGTCAACACATTTACGTATTGTATATCATTTTGCACAGTTGTAAATATCAATGAAATCAATGAAAAAAAAATAAACAAAAAACATATACTTGATTATATACATACTTTTACAATATTCGATAGAATTGGATATTGCTTGGCGTTGGTTGACCACCACTTCAAAGAGTCTTCTTCTCGGCCCAGACAAGCAGTTTTCAAAAAATAGTCAATCTCATTTGCAGCAGAGCTTTTCCCAATGTCAAGAGATTGGTCTGATCCTTTTGCAACTTCGTCAAAGCAGTTCCAGAAACTGTTGTGCATTTTTTCACTGTCCACTTTGATTATTAGTCTTCTTGGCAGGTGGAGAATAACCATTATCAATATCAATATCGTTTTCGAATCTATCTATACAGACACACATTCATTTATATAAATAAAAGGATCGCGGTTTGGAGTTTTTAAAAAGAAGCTTTATTGAGTGACAAACATTGATTCAAGAAAAAGCACAATTTCTATAAATGTATTACTACTACTACTACTACTACTAGGCTATCCTAGTACAAAACTTCGGGCATAACATCTGCACGTCTATACGCGCGACGAGAGAATGTCTCTGAGGCTAGGAGGAGGTGTCCTTTTATAGGGTTATTTAGGAGAGGGGATATCATACATTTGTTTATTATCCCTAATACCATTGGGTTTCCATAACTTCTCCCCCCCCCCCCCCCCCCCCCCCCCTGAGGTCCAAGGTCAAGTTTATACAAGCATAAAAAGGATTAGACCTTGTTTACTAAATTAGAATTTGTACATTTGAAATAAAAAGATTAAACCCTGTACTGAAATACAATTATCAACTTCCTATAAACAAAATAATTAGACTTTGAATTTCTTGTTTACTACGTTGGAATTTGTACATTTGAAAAATAAAAAGATTAAACCTTGCACATCTAACACTAAAATGGGCTTTTATACCATTGTCAAAAACAAAAGGATTAGACCGTGTCCATTTCTTAATATTAACAACAAGCTTAAATTATTTACAAAAATATCATGTTTACGCATAGGTTACTTACATGCTAAAGTACAATTTTCCTAACAACTAAAAGATAACAGAATATTTCTTACTACCAAACAATTCATATCTATACATTATTTAAACAAAATAAAAATAAAATAAAGAGTCTTTGAATTAGTTTTTCTATTACAAATAATACTTTTAGATTCAAAATTACTCAATTAAAATAATAACATTTTAAATCAAAATAATAATTCAATATTGCCTTTTAATATTGTCAATATGAGTTTTAATTGGTCTTTTATCTTTCACTAGCACATTTACTTTTTTAAATTTGTCCCTACTTTTTATTTTTGCTTGAGTATTTTTCAAATATTCTATATCTCCTAATTGTTTCTGAATATCTTAAGGGTCTTCTCTATTTTTATTTAATTTTTCAGTCCTTGTTTCCTTTTCGTCATTTAGTTTAGATCTAATTAGTTTATGTATTAGTTGTTGGTCCTTATGATATTTTAATACTTATTGTTCTGTCAAGTCGATGTTTTCGTCTGATTCTAATCTGGAGGTTCCGAAAGTAATTTCGTTAATTGGGCGTTAATTTTAATTTATTGTTTAAGGTGTTATTGTACGCTATTATTGCTAATCTGCATCGAACATTTATCTTTTTCTTTCCCTATTATTCTTAATAATTCGTTTAAGGTAGAATGGACTCTGTTTAATAATCCCAAAGAGTTTGAGTGGCTAGCTGAAGTATAATGTAAAATAATATTATTTTCTTCACAAAACTGTTTTAACAAATTATTTTTCATTTCCGTCCCTTGATCTAATGATATTTGTAGAGGTGTGGGAAAGTACGTCATGTAGTTGGTTAGTGCATTACAGATATTAATTGCGTTTTTCGATTGTAACGTTTGGGCAAATAAATGTTTTGAAAATGTGTCCACCGCTGTGAAAATTATTGCGTTGTTGAAATTAAAAATGTCAATCATTAATTCCTGAAACGGTCTTTCTGGTGTAGGTGTAATTTGAAATTTGGTCTTTATAGGTTTACGGTCATATTTTGTAACTTTACAAGTTTCGCATTTATTAATATACTCTGCTTTTTTTGTTTTTCATACCTGGAAAATAATATTCTTTTTTAAGTTTTTTGAACGTTTCATTTATACGCCTATGCGATATCTGATTTTGCATAAATGTTTAATTCGTATCGGCGTTTCCTGAATGGTTTAGTGAAATTTATTTTATAATTATCTGATTCTTTTCTATGTTAATGCATTTAAATTTAAACCTAAATCTGTGAAATCGTTTATCCCTTTAGTTTTATATTTAATATTTCAATTAAGTGACTGATAGAACATTAAATAACATTATCATACCTCATTTTGTTTGAATTGAATCGTTAGAAAAATAAAATAAAATAATAATTTTAATTTACAGATTCTTTTAGTTTCGTCGATACGATGTAATTGTTTAAACAGCAAGCTTAATAGAAGCTTAAAAAAAGAACGAATACAACAATTTAATCCTAAACGTATTTAGCCTGGTTAACATTATTATCGGAGTAATAATCATATAAATATATTCTTTAAATGACTACCATTAACATACAATTAATTATTACCATCTAAATTATAATAAATTATTAATTAATTAATTAATTATTAAATTATTATTAAAATTAAATAATGATTTTGATTTGTTAGAAATCCATTGCTCTTTTCAAAATTACGTATCTATTAATATTAATTATAAACGCGACATCATAATAAGAAGCAACATAAAACTAAATTTTGCAATCTAAATGAATATAAGTGAGTTTTATAGAAATAGTTAAAACGTATTATTAATAATATTAATAAATGTAAGTATTAGCAAAAACTGGTATGAATATGAAGGTTAATAAAAATGGTATTGATGTTGAATTCTAAGTTACCAGAATCAACAATTTATCCAATTTAAATATTTTTACTTAGTTTTTTCCTATATTTATACATCTTTGTTGATGCAATCCAAAATATAGGAAATTATTTTTTGATTTATTTGGTCTGTTTATTACATTTAACAATTTGTATAACTCTTCATGAACCGTTTTATCGCCTAAAGGAACTTTTAGTTGAGCTTTAAATTTTTTTAACTTATTGTGGCAGTGACCCAGCCTACTTTTTATGGAAATAGAAGCCATTATTTCTTTTAATGTCTTTTGGTTCAATTTATTAAATTTTGTTACATTATTATTTAATTTTTCAACAGTTACTTTTAAACTATTTTTCGAAGCTTATAAATTGTTTGTTTCTTTCACTAAATTTGAATTTAAGTCTTCCGTTTCTTTAATTTTACTAATTATATTTTTTTCTTTTCCTTCCCGTGACTTATTAACGGTTTTTATTGTTTTATTTAAATTACGATATTTATTTCGGACTGTTTCATTATTTTTTATAAGTTCTTCAAGTTCTTGGTATTTTAAATTATACGCTTCTTCCACACTCTTAATATTTTAATAATTTTCTACAGTTTCTTTTATTTCCGGTTTTATGTGTTCTTCGTGGATTAATTGTTTTACCTCATTCCTGTCGTCGATTAGATTGGGTAAGTCGTTGCCTAAATTTAAATCATGTATTTCTATAATGATTATTTATATCTGGTCCGGAGGTCTGCTCGTGCTTGGGCCTAATTCTAAAAAATGATCCTGTCTTTTTTCCAGTGATTCTATGCGTTCTAATAATAATTTTATTTTTTCATCTTTCTCTTCCTCTATCGCGTGTAATCTATTAGAAACGGTTCTCATCGAAACTGTGTTTGAATCTACCTGGGGTTGTGATAATTTTGCCTGAAATTTCTGGAGGGTGGTTTATTAAAAAATTTATGTTGCGACTGGGGGTCCCACGGTTGATTATAAATCGGTGTTTGATATTCTATAGCTCGCTGTTGTGGCCGGAAGTTATGCTGATTGTTATTGTTAAAGGAAGTAAAGGTTGGACCTTGTTCATGCTGATACTGTTGTGGTCGGTAGTGTTGAGGATTATTATACGACGCATATTGTTCGCGGTGATACTGATGGGGTCGGTAATTTTGGTAGTCTTGGTGATTATTAAAATTCGGTCTATATTCCTTATTTTTATAATTATTTTCAAAATTTTTCTTTTTATAATTATTTTGAGCTGGGCTATTTTGATGTCTTTTATCACCGTAAATTCTATGCACGATATGTGCCGCGCTATTTCTTAATATTTCTTCTAAGTCTTCTAGGCTGTCGAATTTAATGTGGTAAATAAAATCCGTCAATGCCGGGTGTAGACTATGGACCGCGTGATGGGATATTTGTTTGTCGTATTTGTACATTTTGTCCTGTTCGTCAATTATTTCATTATCGGAATAAATACGTGCGTATAAATCACATCTTTTTTGGCCCAGTCATTCTAAGAAATCGAGTGGGTTCTCATTATGATATGTATGCATATTTAAAATTTCTGAAATTAGTTGTTCCCTAGTTCTCGTGTCCTGATATGTTTTCTTTAAAAATTCAATTATTTCTTTTACTGTATTAAATTCTTTGTCATATACGGCGACTTTAGCTTTTCCTGTTAACTTATTTAAAATTGTAGAGACCAATTTAGCTTGATTTGTATTTTTATGCGTATTATCCTCTTTACAATATAAATTGTATAAAAATTCACTATTTCTGATAAAATCTACTAGTTGTAACAGATTTCCGTCATATTCCGGGATTAATGCTAAATCGTGATTTTTAATTTCTAGAGCCATGTTATTTTCTTTTTTAATTAACGTAGAACCAGTTATTTTTAAGTTGCTTAATTTTTCTTCTAATTTATTCATAAAAATAAATGCTAAATTAATATTTTAAATTATTATACTTATTACTAATTATATTTAAATTACAGAATTACTTAAAAATAAAAATAAAATTAATTAATTATACTTTTTCTTGATACAACGATGTCTTCGATGTCTTCGTCGTCTTCTCGATGACGCTCCCTTCAGCTCCTTCCCGTCGATTCTTTAGCAAGAGGTTGTAGGTCCTTTTGGTCAAGGTATTGGAATACCAAAGCGCTCCCAAAGACTTGAAGATCGGCTGATGTACTGATACTCAGCTCCCAATCTTCTCATGCCAGTGGAAAGAGGTCTCGCTGTTCTGTACCTGAAATAAGATAGAACTGCCGCGAAGTTACGTTAACGCTTCCAAAAGTCCCTCCGTTATGGTGCCAGCTAAATAAAAGGGTCGCGGTTTGGAGTTTTTAAAAAGAAGCTTTATTGAGTGACATACATTGATACAAGAAAAAGCACAATTTATAGCCTAGTATAAAACTTCGGGCATAACATCTGCACGTCTATACGCGCGACGAGAGAATGTCTCTGAGGCTAGGAGGAGGTGGCCTTTTATAGGGTTATTTAGGAGAGGGGATATCATACATTTGTTTATTATCCCTAATACCATTGGGTTTCCATAACTATATATATATATATTTTCAATAAAGAAATAAGGGAATGGAATCTAAAGATACACGTGTTAATAAATTATTAACTCAGAGCTAATTTTTATTATAACACAAGCGGCCCCAGTCGCGGCCCAGCCGGCTTATATAAGTAAACAACATTGGTAATATTTGCTGATAATCAAAGTTTTATTTGTTTATCTACAAAAATCTTGTAATGTAGCACGAATTTAATAAGCATTATTTCCACAATGATATTTTGAAGCACAGCTGTAATTTCTAACCTGATTTACATTGCACTAATTAGGTGCTTGAAGATTATGTAAAAGCATAATTAGACATCCAATTATTAATTTAAATCTATGAGTTAGTAATCCAGATGGAAAGAGACTATCATTAAACTCTTGCGGGTAATGAACTTCGTTATCAGTGCTTACAACAATACAGTCCCATCAATGATATTTTTACGTACAGTAATAAAACGCAAAGGATCGACATTTTGTCAACACTAAACATTTAAATTATTGTAATTGTAGTTTATATAATTTATATTAGCCTTTCTAGAACTCTGAAAATGATGAAGTTAAAATTTGGTAAAGATAGGTTTAATAGTTTTACTATTGCCAACTATGTTGCGGAATCGATATATCGTTCAATTTTTAAACTTCATTTTGATCACATCATGTCACACCAAATATTTATAGGTTTTTTAATTACAATTTAATTGAAAATATGAAAATTTTATTATCAAAGTAATGATCGATGATGATCCGTGGCCTTGGCCTCCTCTATGAGCTTTCGCCATGTAGCTCTTTCTTGTGCGGTCGCTCGCCAGTTGCGGGCTTTCAGAAGGTCCCTGGAGTCCCTGCTCACAGCATCCTCCCATCTTAGTCGCGGTCTACCTCTTCCTCTAGCTCCATGGAGCCTCCCATCCAATAGCTTCCTTGGGATTTCGTCAGCTGACATCCGGACAACATGGCCCGCCCAGCGCAGTCTTCCCAGCTTTTATACCGCATCACATCCGCTTCACCATACTTCTGGTAAAGGTCCCTGTTGGTCCGCCTTCTCCAATAATCACCAACTTTTATGGCTTCAAATATGCGGCGCAGTATTTTTCTCTCAAAAATGAGAACTTCTTTTTCTTCTGCGCTTGTCAGGGTACAGGCGCTTCCGATCCGTAGGTGAGGCCTGGTCGGATTAGGGTCTTGTAAAGCTGGCATTTCGTGCGGCGAGTAATAGCTCGGCTTCTCAAGTTTGCTGAGCCCAAAATAACTCTTGTTGGCCTTTAATAGTCTTTGGCTTATTTCAAGATATATCCTATTTGAGCCACTTACAATTGAGCCCAAATAAGTAAAATGGTCTACCGTTTCAAAAGAAAAAGGTCCCATTCTCACCTCTTCTCCTACTGCAACACCCGCTCCAGGTCAAAGTAATAATTGTCTCTAAATAACATTATACCTTTGAAACCTCTCATATAGAATGGCATTCGCCACTTACCGGTTAGTATTCAAACTTCACTGTTATCTACTTATTATGGGTTTTTTTATTAAAAAATTAATGGAAATCAGTATATTTTATTATTGCTAGACCATTCTCGATAATGTGGTCAAAATGTGGTACAGATAGGTTTTCGCGGTTAGTGATCACAAATGAAAAATGGCTTGTTCTTTTATAAAATAGTATAGATATAATGAATAATATGCAAATATTCTTCCAATAAATGCTGAAGTATCATTTTTCTAGTTTCTATATGTTTTTTTCAAGGATATTTTCGGTCAAGTATCCTATTGCAAGTCAAATTTAAGTTCCTTCCCACGGCTCAGCTGTAGATGACATCAGTGACGAGGATAAAGATCGATTGTGATCAAAGGTACACCATTAGTAGTCGACTTTCTTCGCCCTCAATTCCTTTACAATGATGATTGTCTTGAGAGATATTTCACGAAGGAGAATCCACTTAGGTGCTAGAAGTTGATTCGATTCTCCGATAATCGATTCAATGAATGGAATAACGTGATATATCTTGATGCAACATGAAAAAAAAAAAAAAAATGAGAAAGAAATGAATTCAATGACTTTCCCATTTATACAGTTCATCTTCTTATAACAGTTCATTTATGATTTAGTAGTAAAATTTTCTATTCGTCTAGCTTACGTTACTTGTCTTAGTATAAATTCATATCTAAAGAGAACAATTTCAAGAAAAAATAATGTTATATCTCAATAATTTTAATTTATTATTTAACAAATAATAATGATGTTATCGCAGAAATCAAACGAAGAAAAGTGGCAGACTACAGCCTGTTCGCAGTTCGAAAATTTCTTAGGTTGAAAGGTTTATCACGTAAGGCTAAAATAACAGCCTATAAAACCATTAGTAGTCCTGTCGTTACATACGCGAGTGAAAGGTGCTTACAAAAATAAGTGAAAAGCAACTCGAGGTTTGGAATAGGAAAATATTTAGTAAGACAATTGGCCCAAAGTGATTAATGGCGAAAGATTAGAAATAAATGAAGAACTAATGGCATTGTTTGGAGAAACAGATATAGTCGTACAAATAAAGAAGGCAAGGTTAAGACGGTTGGGAAAACGTGGAGAGGATGTCAACAGGGAGGTTACCTCGAAATAACTTAAAGAAAAGCCAGAAGGATTCAAAATTCGAGGGCGACCACGATCGAGATGGCTAGATGGCGCGGAGCAAGAAACGTCAGGCAGGAGGGATGTACCGCGGACCGAGATGGGTGTAGGAGACTTATTGAGGAGATCCTGGTCCTGCTTTAAGGACTGTCGTGTCAAACAAATAAATAATAAATAATTTTTATATCTCATTGGAATTCATCTGGACAAACGTCTTCCAAATGAAGGACTATGAACTGATTTTTAATAAGGACTTCCATTATAAACTCCTTACCCACTCGAATCCATAAGTCTCCTAACATGCTTCCCACTCGATTAACGATTACTCTTCAAGGTGTTTGAAAAGAAAATGACTTAGGGACCATCCAATGTACAATATTTATTGAAATACTAATGGGTAATTTCTTTAATTATTGACTTGTCATTGTAATCATTATACTGCACATTTTTAAATGTATATATATATATATATATATATATATATATATATATATATATATATATATATATATATATAGACTGTTGTAAACATCAATAAATGAAAACAAAACTTCGATTTAAATTTAAAAAAAGAAGCAGAATTTTTGATTTAACACTGATAATTTATATAAGTCAAATCAGGAATGTCTCTTCTCTCCATCTAGCAAAACAGGAGATCAAACAAATTAACGGCAAATACCGATAAAATGAAATTTAATAAATTCATGCCCTGGAAATTTTGACCCTTAGGTTTTAACTAGCAGACTTTAAACCGAATATTATCACTAGTTATGTAGCGGCACAGAACATGTTCGATTCCCGATAAAGATGGCGGTTGATGCTTCAGAAGGCGTTGACTAACTATGAGTTGTAGCGCCGATTTGATTGATTGATTGAAAGAAATACAGCAATCCTGGATTTTAAATACGATACCAGAGATAATAATTTTTAAAACAATATATTAAAATTTCAAAGAATAGTGCAAAGCTGTATTATGTATGACTATAGTTCCTGAAATTATAGATGGTAACTTGGTATTTGGAGGGGCATGGAAACCGATGGAGTGGAGCGGTGGAGTGACGGAGATTTTAGGGCCCCACTGACGATCACTCCATCACTCCATTCCCTCATTCCATAGGCGTAAAAGGCGGTTTAATATTAATAATATTAATTTATTCATATTAACATTAGTATATAATATTAATATTATTATTAATAAGATGGATTACAGGTGGTTAAGATAGACTTAACTAGTGATTATTAATTGTCATTATACATATTATATTAAATGTAAATAAAAATGTAGTATTATGTTTTCTTACTTTTATTATAGTTAATGTTTCATTTTTGATGATGTTTCCATAATCACTCATCAACCGACTTCAAAAAAGAGGAGATTCTCAACTGGTCTGTATTATTTATTTATTTATTTATTTTTTTTGTGTATGTTACGCGATTACTCCGTCAATTCTTAATCAATTTTGATGATTTTTTTTTTAGATCGGTAGGGCATACTTCAGAGGTGGTCCCATAAAAAAAAATATTTTAAAATCAATGCAGTACTTTTTAAGAAAAATCAAAAAACTGTTCATAAAATCACTTATTAACTTTTTTTTTTGTTTTTTTTGTTAAAAAGTGCTGAGTTGATTTCAAAATATTTTTCATGGGCCCACCTCTGAAGTATGCCCCAGCGATCTAAAAAAGAATAATCAAATTTGATTCAGAATTGACCGAGTAACCGCATAACATAAACAAAAAAATAATAAATAAAAAAATAAAGACGAGTAGAGAACCTTCGTCAATTCTGAATCAATTTTGATGATTCTTTTTTACATCGGTAGGGCATACTTCAGAGGTAGTCCCATAATAAAATCAACAGCACTTTTTAAAAAAATGCAGTACTTTTTAATTACGAAAAAATCAAAAAAATGTTCATAATTTAAATACAGTCAACTCTCGACTTATAACTTTTTTTTCTGTGGTCGGAAGTACATTTTTTTTTACCTCAATGTTAAAAAGTGCTGAGTTGATTTCAAAATATTTTTCCACCTCTATGAAACGAACTATTAGTCATATAAGTCATCGCCTCTATAACTCGAACTCAAATTGAAAGAATTTCATGTGTAATTTGTTTTCCTGTTTTTTGTCATTGTTTGCCTTTTCAGTTCATAGTTACACCAGTCACTTATTATTAGTTATTCACTCGAGTGGTTTTACAGTGGCTATTGAAAATTCTTCCAATTAACGAAAAGATAAAATTGATTTGCACTGTGCAGAAAGGAGAAAGAAGGTGGCCGTTTGTTGCTTGTGAATTCCGAATTCCGCGTAGTTCTCTTTCAACCGTCCTAAAGAATAAAGAAAAGATCGCCACTTGTGGAAGACGGTAAGTCTACTTTTAGGCACCCTCAGAAAAAAGTGCAATTCAGTTGAACGTTATATGATAAGTTAGTACCAGGTATTTAATTTTCTATATCAATGGTTTTATATGTATGTACAAACAACATACACATACCCATTAATGAAAAATATACGTAATGATTTCAACTCCGATTTTGTGTTCAATTTCCGCAATTACATGAAGGTAAGTGGAATGATAACTCGATAAGTCTCGATAACCAAAACAAACAGAATTTGAAAAGAAATGGTAATTGTAAAGATTCTCCCACTGTTTCATCTGTCTCCGGCCATTCGAAAGTTTATTGCTAAGGCAAGATTAAACTGTCCTTCTTGGCTGGCACCGCCTCCAAAAATAACTGATCATAAATTGTGAATAGGTATATAAGTATCGATAATTTCGTTGATTTTTATTTAATGGTTTTTGTATTGAAGCAATAAAATATTATTTTTTTATTTTTTAGTTCAAGTTTGTATATGTAGGTTTTGTTTTTTTCTCTAAAAAATATTTTTTTTTAAGTGAATTTGTATGGTTAAAGATGATCCGAAAGGTTTAAAACTTTTCTTGTCCGTCAAACATAATGGAAGTAATTTTACAGTTTCTCTTGGTGCATAATGTTAAACTTTAATTAACTGGTGAACGTTCGAAGAGTAAACCAAGACATAGATGTAACTAAAGTTAACGGTTTGATCTGAACGATATGGCGTTTTTTAGTGTTCAATTTCCGAAGATTGCTGTTGTTGGCAAGGCAATTCCAGTTAATTAGGTCTTATTACTTACATTATTTTTTTAGTTTATAAGGGATGGTACCAAAAAATAAAATGAATTGAAGTAGAGGCAAGTATGAGGAAGAACCATTCTTATTTGTAAAGATGGAATAGGAATATTAGAAAAAGAGAGAGCTCCCGTGACGTCACTACTCCTCTTTGAAATGCAAATTCAACGAGCTCTGGAAGAAAAACACCTAACCAAGCCAAGATGGCTGCCTGTCAGGATAAGGCGGTCCAATCAGGATTTGTTAATGGTATTAAACTTTTTTTTTCCGTTGAGAAGGTTCTTAATGCACTTTAGCAAGGGGTAACTTCACCCCTTTAATTGTTTAGGTTTGGCTCAACCTGGGGGTGAAATTACCCCCTTCGTCTCTAAGGCATGGAATCGATGGAGTTTTTTCGCGCTCTTTCTAGATTACTTCCGTTCCCGAGATAGAATTTGTTGCATACAGAAGAATTAAATGGGGATTTTTAAATTTGAATTTTATTCTCTCGCTTAAAATTGATTACTTGAATTTCCTGTTTCAAATAGTAAGATAATGAATGGCAAATATTATTATTTGCAGAAATTATTATCCTGCAGAAAACCTAAAAGGTCCTGTTCTTGAAAGGAAATGTTTTTCCGGTTTTAGAAGTAAATTTCTGCATGAAACTGACACATGTTCATTGATTTTATCATACCTTTCGGAAGCTGGTCAAATTCGCAAGTTTTAGTGATATTTGGAGGCTTGTGGATAGTTTTTTTTTTTTTTTTTTTTTTTTTTTTTTTTTTTTTTTTTTTTTTTTTTTCAAAAAATGGTTGGCGTTAAAGTATTAGGTATAAGTATTAAGTATTCGCAATTAGGTGAATACCAGGCCGGCTTCCGCAACTGCAGATGTTGCCCTGAACAGATACAAAATGTTAAAAAAAAACCCACCTACAAGAACCGAGGTGGGCACTCCTTGGTCGTTGTTCTTGTAGATTTGCAGAAGGCCTACGACTGTGTGGATAGAGAGACTCTCTTTTCCACATTGCGAGAATTTGGCCTGGATGAGAAAACCGTGAGGTTGGTCCAAGCCACCATGAAGAACACGACAGCCAAAGTGAAATTCAGAGGTGAGCTGTCTGAGAGCTTCCCTAAGAACGGGGGTCAGACAGGGTGATGGTCTTTCGTGCATTCTTTTTAACTGCGTCATGGAGAAAAATATCAGGGAATGGACGGCACTGTTACCACCGGGAGCTGGACTGAAGCTTGGGTACAAGAAAGACAACCTTAATGTGCCATGCCTAGCCTTTGCCGATAACCTCGCTTTACTGGCTAACAATATTGAAAAGGCTACACCCATACTACAGAGCCTGCACAGTGTAGCTGTTAAGACAGGCTTGAGGATCAACATCCAGAAGACAGAATTCATGACTAACATCAAGGGATCTCCCTCTAAAATTACCTTAGAAGACATCAACATTCGGAAAGTACCTGCAGTGAAGTATCTAGGAGAATGGATCTCTGCGAACGAGACCGAGAACCTAGCCATAAACTCAAGATGCGCCAAGTTTGAAAGGGCTTATCACTCCTGCCGAGATATTTACTCATCTAAATGCCTCTCCAAAAATCTAAAAATAAGGCACTACAACACTGTAGTAAAACCAGCTGCTCTGTATGCCTCCGAGTGCCTTGTAATGGCGAAGAAGGGCCCACTCAGGAAGCTAGAGATCAAAGAGAGGAAAATCCTGAGAAGGATACTAGGACCAGTCAGGGAAGAGAATGGTACCTACAGGCACAATAATGAGTTGTATAAATACCAGGAGGATGTCCTGACATGCATAAGGAAAAGGTGACTGGCATTTTATGGACACTTGGCCCGCATGAATCCTAAAAGATTATCAAACAGAATATTTACTGTGGGAGGTGGAGGCAAGGCTTCCAAGAGCAAATGGATTACAACAGTGAACTCAGATCTGGAACAACTAGGGATCCCACTCGATAAAACAATGGACCGACTACAGTTCCGACAATCTGCCCAACAGGCAGTTTTTTCAGTATCCCTTACCATTAAGAAGACCAGAGGAACCAAATGGTCAGAAGAGAGAAAGCTGGCTCATAGTCAGAAAATTAAAGAATTCTGGAAGAGGAAGAAGATGATCCTCGCCGAAAAGTAGCTACGAGCTCGTGGTACGTAGTGGCCCAAATAAAAAAATAAAATAAAAAAAATTAGGTTTAAAAAATTGTGACTTTTGTAAATAATTTGAGGATCAATCTCTTCTTAAAATATCAAGTTTGTCAAAATTTAATGATAAATCAGAAAATGTGGTTTTAATTTGAAAAAATATTAGAACAAAATTAAGATACTACAGCTTTTATGGCAAAAAACGTGGTTTTCTCAAAAAAGGCTTTGAATTATCGTATATCTGCAGTGAATTGGATTAGAAAGATGCGGTCAGCAGCCTTTTTCTCTAGTTTCATCCATTTTTTCTTTACATTAAGGAGGAATCACCCTGTATAGTGTATATACATAGGTTTTATGTTGAGGACTACTTTTCCGTGAAATGGGAGTACTTAATGGAGAATCATAAAAACATTTGTAAATTATTGTTTATTTTGGAATAGCCGCCCGGAAAGAAAGTTTAAACAATGGTCCATGGCATAGGGAGGAGGAAGGAGGAAAACGAAAGCCATCCAGCAGCGCAATCTGTTCCTAATTGGAGAATTTAATTAAAATTCGCCGGCCATTGCTGAATAATTCCGGCTATACTTCCTCATCAGAGAATCCTCTAGTTGTGTGAGCTATGTGAAGGTATGTACTTTATTGATTCTCTTAGATTGCTTTTTTTTAGTAATTAAATTTTCTAGATTATCTGGCACCATGTATCGAACATTTGGAAAAGTTCATATTAACTAATTATTATAAAAATATTTATAATTTGTGAGGAAAGTAAGTCTTGACTGGCATCCCTTTAGATTAATGCTGTTCGTAACGCGAAAGGGCACGGTGGACATAGCAGGTGGTACCTTTCAACTTAAGACGATTAAGAACACCATTCATAGAAAGGACTCAGGAGGTCTTCCTCCCTCCCCCAGTGAGGATTAAGGAAGGCCCAAGTAGGAGGAAAGGAAAGGAAGCCGCACAAGAGAACTTAATAAAGACTTGGATTTAAAGATGGTAGATGTTTCTAGATCTCTATCATTCTTTATGGCTGTACTAAAGCGGTCTATAATACTGATCTATATTAGTGCGGGTTCTAATATAACCCAGATGGTAATTGATAGAGAATATGATTTTTTTTTTGTACTTAAGCTGAATTTTAAATAGTTGTTTTGTAAGATGTTTGTATTGCCACGAAGTTTTACTTACACTTGGGATACGATTAACCGACATGGTCGTTACTGAGATAGACTCGGATAACCAAATCCTCGATTAATCGAGACCCCAAAAAAGTATGAACGTAGACCGATTGAAGTAATACATATATATATATATATATATATATATATATATATATATATATATATATATATATATATATATATATATATATTTTTAACAGAATAATACTTATTATATATAAAATAATAATATACATAAGTAACGATATTGAATAAGATGTTGAATGTAACCAGTCAGAAAAAATTAGGCAATATTTTGTGATTAAAAAGCATATTTTATTTTATTTTCCAATGTTTCGGTCATATCATTAATGACTATCAAAAGGGCTAAATCAAAATAGTCGAATACAAAAATAGGAATAAATAGAAAAAAATAAATAAATAATAGTGTTGATAAACAATTTTAAATGATCTGAACAAATGTTAAAAGATTATATAACGATAAAGAAAATACGATTTGAATGAAATTGGTAGGGTTAATAAACGGTATGAATTATTGTATGTAAAGAATTGACATTATAAAAAAGTTAAAAATATAATATGGTAAAAATAAATAAGATATAAGAAAAATAAGAACACAAACATACCAAGTGGAAAATTAGAAAAGAAAAATGCTAAATCAACATAATTCATGTTATGTCATAAAGGAAACAGGCAAAACATATTTTGTTTTTTTTTTAAATATAAAACAAAGAAGATTATTAAACAAGGAGGTAATAAGGAACTGTCATAAGTAACACTGTATGAAATGTTATAAGTAACATTATTACACATATAAATCAAAAAGATAAATTTCTTTTTGTTTAAATACCAACATTCTATCTACCGCTACACGATCCCTCAATTGTCTTAAAACCATCAAATCGAACGATGCTGCATGAGTTCTGCCTTTGAGGTATTGAAATAACTTCTCGAACCCAGTAAACACTTCTCCTTGAAAAATTGTTAATAGCGATTTTTTACCTAGTAGACGTTCCTCTTTATCTTCCAGCCTTCCCGTACAAAGATCGCCTAATGTCTTGTTCGGCAATCGAATGTTTTGAGAAAAAAAAAAGTACAATATAATGAAATAAAAAGATAAAAGTCTCGGATAATCGAGACTTTGGTTCATCGAGTACCAAGTGCACTTATAAAAAACTATGAATTTTTCAAAATTACGGGTTTATACCAATAAAAGTTACAAAACTATGCTAAAAAATAAATCATAAGAATTTGATTTTCATTATTGTTGCTAGAGAGTGTTAAAAATAGGTGGTTTTTGGATTTTTAAAAGTGATGAGTCCCATCTCAAAAAAACTCGAGTTAATAACAACAAACCGTAATTTCATAGTACAGTAAGAACCGAAATTTCATAAAATTTTCTACAAGAATTGTCTATAACATTTGAGGCAACTAGGGAAAAAATACGTTAATATCCTTCCTTTCGGTTGGATTTGAGTTAATAGCGACTAAGCTTTAGATTGCATATTCGTTTCAGGGGAAGAAACGTTAGGATCACCCAAATAATGGTGATTGATGTTTTCATGTTCCAAATATAGCTATTCCCAAATAGTAAACTTTATTTCGCCGTATTTACAAAATATATACAACTGGACATAAACATTTTTTCACATGTACTTATCATTTAACTACTCCATAAGGTAGGGGAAAATGGGGAAATATCTGCTAATCTGCATTGACAGAGTTCAAGTTCAGAAGATATTTCTAAGATTTAGATAGTTGTAAAAAGGAAAGGCCAATGACATTAGTTTTTCGATTATGTGACTCACTATAACCTGCACCCGTCGGTAGCATAACCAGCAACCCCCAAAACCCAGTTGCCATCCTTAATCTCACGGGCTATAAATGGAAAAATAAAAATAAATTTTTTTTTACTTCACTGATATAATTTTTGAAGAAGTGTTCATCATATTAAAAATTTAAGCCAGTGATATTTAAAACGTTTTTGTTAATTTCATCTAAATTAAATTTACACGATGAAAATAATAACCATTTCGATTATTCATAAGGGTTAATAGGGATTACCTATGGAGCTTACAGTAACCGTTTCTAGAGGGCAGTAGGAACACAGTTTAAATTTTCAGGAACCGTTCCTTATTGCTTGTATATTTGAAGGTCCCTGGACTGCTGGTGGATTAGGCTCGTCCCGAGGGTTCCGGGGGGTGTCCCCTCATTAAATAATAATGGACTCGCCCCCTCTTTGTGCCCCGTCTATGGGTTCTATTTTATTCAATCCTTCTCATCTCCTCCTTCATCTTGCATTTATTCTGTCACTTCTTAAGCGACCATATTGAACCTCGTTTCATTTCGTTCGACCGCCATCCGGTGAGTCCATCATCATTTCTATTTTCATCTCCCTTTTTCGGGATCGATTTGATAGATTTATAATTGCAATCATTGACAAAATATATGATAACAAATCCAAAAACCAATGAAGGATATGGTCAAGTGAACAGCAGTGTAACAAAAAAGTTATTTTTATTTTTAGGAAAAATATTATTCACCATAAAATCAACTATATTTAACTATTAGGCTTGAAATTATATAAAAATTATACTTCAAAGCTCCTTATTTTTTTAGTTATTTGGAATCACAAATTTTTAAAAGTATGTACCAGTGGTGCTTTACAGTGTAACAGCCATAGAGTCACAAAGGGGGCACTAAAAATACATTAAAAAACTAAAATAGAAAAAATAGGAAACGTTTTTACC
Source organism: Euschistus heros (assembly GCA_003667255.2). Taxonomy (NCBI): domain Eukaryota; kingdom Metazoa; phylum Arthropoda; class Insecta; order Hemiptera; family Pentatomidae; genus Euschistus; species Euschistus heros. Next base: position 968,416 of record RCWM02000374.1, on the reverse strand, counting down.
TCAATTATAATCCATAAAAATTTTTTGGAACTCAAATTTAAGCATAAAAAATTTTTTAATATAACATTATATTTTCTTCTTATATGTCATTAGTATTGTGTAGACCAATTTAAGTTTTTATTTTCCTATTCCCATGAACTATTATAAGAAAACACCTAGAAAAATAAAATATTATTAAAGCAGGCGCAATATAACACGTTACGTTGCACGGTGCACACCCTACTGTTTGAAATAACTTTCGTTAAAATATTGTTTGAAATTTTTATTTTTACAATGCAAAACTTACTTTATTGAGATTAAAGAGAACTTATACTTACTCACCAGAAATTATTGGTTTTCCAACAAGAACAAAACTTCACAAGCCAAATTGTTAAAAGAAACAACATTAATTCGGCTATTCTTCATTATCCTCCAATGTGAGGTCCAGTTACAGATTTTTATAATCTAAAAATGAGATTTACTAACAAATAAAGAGACACCGAAGTCAAATTAAAAAAGGACAGATCTAATCATCATGTTACACTGTACCCCACTTAACCCTACTGTTTTCAATCCCAAAATTTGTCGAATACATAGGAGCAACCCTTGACAGTAAGCTCTTGTTCAATGAGCACATAATCAAAAAACATAAATCGGTAGCAAGGTGATGTTATTTAAAAAAATCTTGATTATCTTCCCATAAGAAACCATTTCCTTATTAAACAGTTTTGAAAGCCAGTCTTAACATATGGGTGCGCTGCCTGGAGCCTTACTATTAGGTCGGTGCAAAAATAATGCAGGTTGTTTTATCTGATAAAAAAAAAAAAAATAATAATAATTTCGTTTATATAACATTGACTGTCTAATACAAATTTCTCTCACAATTTTTCAAGTACTTCGGCGAGGGTTTTCTTTAGCCTAAGCCCTCAGATGATAGTGATCAACAACATTAGACCAACCGTAAAGTTGCTTGTCTTGGAGATCAAAGTCTCCAAGGGGAAATTTTTAGAACCATCGCTGTACTGTACATTTACTGATACTTTTATCACCCCTAAAACATTCATGTTAAGCGCGGTTAAGGCCCTACCTCGACCAAGTTTTATTTCCTAAAAATAAATTTGACGACCATTTATTTTTGATATGATGAATTGCAGAGGTCTTTACACATAAATAATGTAACAAAAACTTAATTAATATATAAGAAAAAAAACAATCATAACCACAGTAAAAGATGACGATGGACCAGTGCAGTGCCGGCAATGCCAGCAGTTCGGCCACACTATAAAATACTTTGACCGGACATGTAGATGCCGCACCTCTACTAGCAATACCCTAAGCGAGTCAATGCTACGCCTAAATGTCCTAATTGCTAGGACTCTCTTCCTGCCTCTCTCCTCTGCCCGTACCACCAATCTCCTCGCCCAACGAAGACAGAATAAGTTGCCACAACAATTCCAGCACTAGCTCTGGTACCGGGGTTGAATGAGAGAAACTTCCCAGCAGCCCACCAACCCCGAGCTAACGTTAGCTTCTCGCAGGCCTCTGATGAAGTAGTACCTCGGCTCAATGAAATAGCGGCCCTCAGAACCCAACAGGATTTCTACTCCCTGGCATCTGGAGGAGCATCTTCTCAACCTACTGATCCAGCAGTCTCAGCTGATACAGTTAGCGCAGCCAGCCCAGTGTTTTCTGCCTTGGGGCTCGATCAACGAGGGTATTAACAATCTAACCTCCGCTCAATGATGAGCACAGTGCAGAACTTGTTGTCCCTGTTGACCAGGCTGCCTCGACGCGATTATTACTCTGTGTTGCCACTAGCACTCGTGACAGTGTTACCACTACATAACTAATCCCTGACGCTCTAGGCCACTAGTTCCAAAATGAACAGACAAAATGGGATTTAGTGGGCTCTAATTCTTGGGTATATATCTCAATACACACCTATTGTAAGGCCTCTGTATCCTTTTTTTGGAGGATTCTGGAGCTTTTTTTTTTTTTTAGTAAATTTTTTTTGGAATAAGGTAGCATACCAGCTAATAAGTGTTAACATTTTTTTTTTCTCACTCATAATTTACTCCAACACCGAATAAATAATAATAATAATAATAATAAAAAAAGCTGTACATTTGGTACCAGCATATGCATTGCAAAGTTACAGGGAATGCTTCTACTTTTGAACCATGATGTAGTTTTAACGTTATTCGTCCCACTGTTGTTGCGTCAGTGGACGTGGAAGTCAGTGGAAGTCATGTTTATGTTTAGGTGAAGTATCGTCAGGGTATGACGGTGTCTTCAAGTTCACATAAGAGCGGGTATTGCAAGGCAGGCCTACTGGGTACTGCTAGACTGTTGTATATTACCTAGAAAGGGTATGTATTCCCGGATTTTTTGTGAGGAGTTAGAGTATATCTTTAACTGTTGCCGCTTATCAAGAGATATATTTCTAACTGTTAATTTAAAAAAGTATTAGTTAATTAGTTGGACACATAGCAATATTATAAATTTATTAAAGACAAGCACCTCGGTCGCTCTCATAAGTAAAGGAATTAGGTAATTTTATTTAATAGTTGAAGTTTTATTCTTTGATCGATAAAATTCTTGTATTGATATATGCAATTGAGCTTTTTTTTTTTTTTTTTTTTTTTTTTTTTTAAATGATATTTTCACCCATAGCAGTAATTTTTAACCTGTTCAAATTGTACTGATTAATTGTTTGAAGATTAATAATTAGACATCCAATTTTTAATTTTAATGTATGAGTTGATAATTCAAATGGACAGACTCTATTGAGAATTTCTTGCAGATAAGGGACTGCATTATCCGCGCTTACAACTAAAGGCACATTATTTTTAGACAGAATATCAAAAAAGCAAAATATCAAAATTCTGATATAGTATGACTTTAATTCGGTTGAAATAATGTTAATGGTTTCATTTGGTTGGTTTCCAATTTAAATATATGGCATTGTGGCAAACATCGTTTCTGCCATTCTACATTGTGCACTTAAATTTTTATTATTGTAAATTTTATTATTGTTAAACCGTCCTAGAACTATGAAGATGATCATAGTCAGTTGCGTTACCATTGTAAATTCTATTGCGAGATTACACAATTAACACGTCATACCGTGTTTATCAGTTGATTTTCAAACTTCACTGCGAGCCACGTGTCGCTTAACATATTTAAATATTATTCAATAATTTAATTGACTAAAAGTAAATTTTATTGTTAATTTCAATCTCTACTGTTATCCACATATTGTCGTATTTTAATAACAAAATATTTGAAAATCACTAAATTTTATTATTGCTAAATCAATAGTTTTCGTGGTTTGTGATCACAAACGAAAAATGGCTTGTCCTTTTATATAATACCTTTACCACATACAACCCATGAAGGGTCGCTGGTTCAGAACTTAGGTAGGATGTACTGTTTCTGAGCCAACGGTTGTAAAAGGAGGTGATTTGGCTAGAATTCACGCTCAACCGCCAGGTTTTTCTCTAATTAAGGGTACCCATTTTATATAATAGTATAGATTATTAATAAGGTTATAAATTTATCAATTTTTTTCTCCATGCTACTGTAAACTTATTTAAGAACTGACGTATCATTACCAAGGATTGAGAATCGAAAAATTGGTAGCGATCAATCAATAATTATGACCATGCCTTGTTTATGGAATTTTCTTCTGGCTCGCGACTAAGTAATTGTTCAATAAATGTTAGAAATGATTTCGATTCCTTGAAATCCAAAACAAACTTTAGCAGATTATATACCTTAAAGTAGACTGCTATATTTAAGGGGAAACTTAACCGAACCCATTTTGCGAAGGCACTTAGAAGAGCGGGAGAGGCATATGAAGCGGTTCCGTAGGAAATGTCAGCACTTTATCAGCTCCCGTCCTCCTTCCACGTCTCGAATTTCATCAAGCCGGGAATATGGCAGCCATCAGTCAGCCCCAAGCACTGCCCTCGGTAATATGCTCTGCGTCTTAGAGGAACAAGTACCACGAGTAAGGGGTAATAACCTTAAATCTGTCTTTATTTCAATTTCTAAACTAAATATATTATTTTGCATTTGTACATTTAAAAATATATAGAATCTATAGCATACGGAAATGTGAGATAAAATTATAACAATTATATGTCAATAACTTCTAAAGAGACTATTCATCAGTAGCACTATAGTAGTTCTACATTCGAATTCTCCTGACCATCTATTCAGGCACCTCGGAGGGTATGCAGCTTATCATAGATAGTCTAGGAAATAAAGGATTATATAGTGCGTTTTCTGTAATCCAAGGTTTTTCTTCGGAAATATGTTCAGGGTAGTTAGAAAGTAAACATACTAAAAGTTCTGGAGTTTTTGGGCCTGGGGGCATGAAGGGGGAGGGTGTCAAAGGTTCCTTTTTTTGTTTTGCGCTCATATCTCAAAAACGGTGCGTCGTATGCAAAACAAGAATAATGAATGAAACTAAATTACTGGTAATTAAATTCTCTACAACTTTTATTATATACACATTTTTCTTATCCTGTACCTTTTCCGAGATACACGCTTGGCAAATGTGAACATTTCGAAAATAAAATTTTATCTCACTATTTTTGTTAAGCTTCCCTCCATATTATCTAAAACGTTCATCCTATGACAAAAGTCCTTATTAATAATATTGTAGAAAATTAAGTATCCTTCAAAATACACACATATATATGCCAATTAATCATCAACCTGTTGTAGAAAATTTAATTATTTTTAATTTAGTAAATACGACGCACTGTTTTCGAGATATGAGCGCAAAACCAAAAAAAGGGACCTTTCGTACCCCTCCCCCTTCCTGTTCCCAGGCCCGAAAACTCCAGGACTTTTACTATGTTTACTTTCTAAATACCCTGATCATGAAGAAGAAAAACCTTAGATTATAGACAATACATTCTACACCCCATTTCAGGTCTTCATTGACTGGGCTATGACAGATACGAAGGATCCTGTTTTGGCCAATTATGCAACATATAGAACATTTAGAACGTTATGAAATAAGTTTATTTGTGATATAATCAGAAGGATTGAGGATTGTAAGGATTAGATAGGAGAAGAATAGGATGGTTTAGTGGAGCTCTAAAGCTCAACTCCGTAAGTCCAAATGTGGCTAATAACTCTCACGTAAATTAGTCTTTTAAATTAAGTGTCTGGTTAATGTTCGAGTTTTCAAAAACGAAGTGCTGTTTCTTGTGCTTTAAGTCTTACGTGTTGATTCCAGGAAAGCGTTGTTAAAAGTTCATACGTTAATAATATTTAAATGTTATTTTAATTAATACTGAATGTTATTTAAATTTTAATGTTCTCATGTTATTCAACTTTATATTCATATTTTCCATTTAGAGCTCGCTACTTATTGGATACGGAAATTTACACTGTCCATCAGAAATATTAATTGATTCCAAAGAAAAAAATTCTCCTAAAACGATTTTGTTGTTACAGATTTTATTATTAAGTCAACTAGGAAAGGAAGCGGTAGAAAAAAATGTAACATTTAAAAAATAAAAAAATAAAAATTTTTAGAAGTTAGAAATTTTTTAGAAGTTTTTGCTTATCTGAACTGTCATGAACTTGTTTGGATTAACTATAATCTATTGTATTCACATATTACCATAATTAAAAAACTAAACGATAACACATTTATCCTCTCCACATACCGATCTATCAGCTTAATCTCAGATATGCTAAAAAGATCTGCACATAGATGATGTGGAATCAATTTTAATTTAGGATACAGCACTCGACTATACATCAATCACAGCGTAGCTGACTACTTATTCACGACACTAGAGCAAAAATTACTGGATGATGCTCTTTTTTTTTTATGGAGTTTGGTACCACGAGCTTTATTTATAAATAAAGGCTTAGCGACCCCAAAGGTTCGATGCCGACACCACCAATAGTTGACCACACACCTCCCTCCAACTCACTCCCCCAAAACCCAAATCTCCCAGGTCGGCCATGATGCAGTCCTCCCATTTACGTCTTGGTGTACGCCACGGGCTTTAAATATAAATATCGTCTTTAAATTGAAGACGATATATCTGACGTACTATCTTATCACGCAATTCTGTCTTCCAAAAAGATTTTTTTCCGTCCGTCAAGGATCAAGGCTTTCTTCTCATAATTTGCTGTCAATAGGGGTAGCTACCTAAACTCTCACTGCTAACTCTATTCTGAATCATATTAACATGATATTAAGCCCAACGCTTACGTTCTGATATATTCAGACGACACAACAATTCTAAAAAGTGATTCTAAATAAATCACAACATATTACATTCACTCCTCTACATGAAACATTCCCTCCAGTTTACCTTGACATCACACCCATTCCATAGGAAGACATTGCGGATTACCCTGGTCTGACAAATTACTGAATATTCTATATTCACTTCTCTCCAAAGGCTCAGTTCTACTACTTCAGCAAACAATGGACACACAGTTACTTACTGAAACCTTTTTGGACTTATGCTGCGCAGATATACGGAACAGCTATAAAAACACATATTAACAAACTTCAAATTTTTAGTTCAAAATATTTATACAATCACAAAAGCAACATAAATCGAAATACTAACTTTCGCTTGTCCAACTGTTTATAAACAAATACAACTACAAACTACAAACGATTCCACAGACATCCATACACACTCATAATTAGAAGAATTAAATATAAAATTAAACTATTCCTGCTCCTGCGTTCTTCTATTGTCCATGTTAAACAAAATAATGGGAAGTGCGGGATATGGTTCCGAAATAGCATTTGATTATCATCCACTGCGTCTAAAACTTTTACCACATAGTCACAACCCAAATACTAGAAAACAACCTAAAAAAAAGGCTGAAAAATGGCTGGATGAAAGACCTCTTTGAAAAATAAAAATCATGTCATGATGAGGTTCTCCTGGATTCTGTTTCTCACGCGACGAATATTTATTTCATTAGTTTCACGAGCCGTCACCATTATGATGGCTTAATGAATACACGAAGTTTAAAAAATAAAAAAAATGCTGGAATAAATTTCTATAGAAATAGAAAGAAAAAAAAAATTAATATTTATTTGAAAACACTCAATGGTTTATTCCAGTAATAAACTCACAAAGACGAGGAAAAAGTGACCTTTACTAAGCGGAGATTTATATCAGCGACTTCGGAGTCAAACATTCCTTTGAAGAGGACCTTCCAATCGAAATTTTAAAATTCAATAATGCGCTAATCCTGTCCTTTTGAAAGATTCAATAACTTCGTTAAATCCTTCGAAGTAAGAATATACTTTCAATAGGAACGTAATTGAATTATGCGGTTTATTGAAAACCTTCTGGAAGGACCAAAACCCCCTTCCATAAGGAAATAGAATTGATTAATGTACTTGACAAGAAAGCCCTAGCTAAGCAACTTAATGTCAGTAAGTGGAGGCGACAACCTTAGCAGGAGAGGTAAATCCTTCTATCTTGTTCGCACAATCTTTGAAACCTCGACTCTATAAGAACGGAAATTCATTAGGAAAATTGGAAACAAATAAGATTTCGTAATTCGAAAAAAATAGACCTAAAAGGTTCAATGAAAAAAAAAAGAAGAAAAATTAGTCTTTAGAATGAAAATTACTGAAAAGAAAATCCAGTATCTAAATAATAACCATGACACTAAATAGAGAAGGATTTACACTTAATTTCATGCTCTTGAGGAAATATATTGTTTTGCACAATTAGGCAGCTTGGAAGTGTTTACCCACCTAAGCTTACTGTGAACTATGGTATTCATGGCACAGCGGCAGGCCTACCGTAGCTCGATTGCCTGACTTTTACGATCAATGCGCTTGTGCCTACCCAATGACGTAAATTCCAACACTTCAGGATAGTAAAGTAAATAAGGTAGTGGTAAATTTTAGATCTGACTAACACCAACAAAGCTAGAGCTTGTCAATATCTATTATATATTTGTCAAATACCACTCACTCACTTAACACGAAATCTCAGAAACCACCGAACGGATTGGAATGAAATTCGATATGTAGATTTCTCTAGGGCCGTAGGTGCTCGTTAAGAAAGGAATTTAAAAAAATCGGCCTGGATCGCGGCTAATTTGCGAAAAATGCGATTCCAATTTTTATTGGGTGAATAATAAAAGATTGATTATCATATGGTATTTGGATATAAGCTAAGTTAAAAAATAGGTTAGATCTTTAAGCCGAAAACTTTGACCACAAATTAAGTTCCTTATAGTTTTAAACAAACTAAAATACGATCGATGTCGAAACCTTATAATATTGGTACTTTCTGTGAACTCATGGTAGCTGCAGAGGTTACTTATAACTTACAAGTTTGAGTTGTTTCGTGAAGAGAAGCTATTAAAAGACTTATGTGAAAGAGGAGGTTAAAAGACTTATGTTCTCTGGTGATGACATGTAAGGCCAGTTCGATGTAGGGACAAAAAACAGATAAGAGTCAATAGTTCTACCAAGTGTATGATTCTCTTTAGTTTCGTATCATGTTCTACCGTGGAGAAGAAAGGTACAGTATTAACATCCCTCAGCGTGACCCAAACTCCAATACATCACTTAAGAAAACTGTGTCTGCAGCTGATTTTTACGCCTAAATGTTAGTGGAGCGAGGAGGTGAAGAACCTTATTTACGTTAATTTCGTAATCTCCTAAACCAATTTATGCTTGATATGTACGCAAAAATATAGAAACAGAAAGACTAAACTTTCTTCAAAAAAGTTAAGAAGTTAAGACTATATTCACTTAAAGTATGCCATAAGAAAAGCTGATGGTCTGGTATCAGATCTGGGTAAGATGGTAGTGCTGCCTCGAAGCTTCACTGGAGGGCTTTCAAAATAATATATAATTAACTTTTGCAAATTGTCAAATTTACTTATTGAAATTATTCTAAGAATGGAATTGTTCAGGTTACTTAAGTAATAATAATTATCAACGTTAAGCTTAACTTTTACTAATTTAAGTTGTCTTCATCCTAATGATATTAAACCGTAGCGGAGCGGGGTACTTTCAGCTAGTTTTACATATTTTTGAGTGAAAGAAACGTTACGAAAGGGTTGTCATAGCAACGCCTTACGTTAAGCGGTGTCCGTCCACACTATGTCGATTCGGGTCGAGCACTATACATACAGGTTAGATAGTAAATTTAAAGTAATAATAAAGTAAATCTTTCAGATGAAAAGAAGAAATTTTGGTTCTAACATTTTTGGAGTTATAGCCAAAAGGGTACCGAAAAACATGTTTTTGCGGATAAGTGTGGCTTACCGCAAGTTAGCCCTTCAAACTTCCTTTTCCACAAACTATTAATATGGGATAAAAATTAATAGAACCAAATTTGTTGCAAGTTCTTTTTGCTTTAATAATGTGTAGGATATAAAATGTGCTAAGAGTAACAGCTTCAGGGTTATTTGATCAAACAGCTAAGAACTTACTATTTTAAACCCCTAACACAACGCTATTTCAAGGAAGACGTATTACAAACATTGACCTGTGGGTGGAGAACTATTTCCAGCAGAGTTTTTAATTTTTGGAGTTCAGGGTTTGTTAATTTTTTTTGTATAATTTCTCTGTACTATGACGTTCAGTAGTTCAGTAAAAGTGATCTATTGTACAGTAATTTTTACCACGACTTCTCAAATTCCTTGAGGTTTGAGAAAGAGAAGTCAGCAATGTAAGTAGTGCATATAAAAAATATAAAAAATGGTTGATTATATTCATTGGTGCTAAAAGAATTTCTTTGAGCTTCGTTGTCGTGTCACCCAGCACGGGGTTGTTTTTAGGCCAAAGCTTCGTTACTTATCACCTTTATTCGGATTCAGCAACCCCCAAAGAACATTGAGAGCCGTTGAGAAAAAAAGTTCGGCAGTATTTTTCTTCACCAAATCCTCATTTTATTGGACTATATCTGCAACCTCCGTTAACCCATCTTGTCTTCTATTTTTGTTTTCATACTGTAAATCAGAGGAGTTCCACAAAAAACATTGACGCACCCTCGCCACTCCAATTCATGATAAAGGAGAACACAATTCAAATTAGTAAAGCAATAAATTTACTTATAGTAAAACGAGTATAATGGGTCATTATTTAGTGGTGGGGGTTACCCGTTATCGGTTCGAACACTGACCAAAGAGGCATTGTAAAAAGGATTATCCACTGCCGCAGTCATTTTACAAACATTTTCATTTTCCTCCTAATTAATTTAGATTTATTTCTGATTAATGTTTGTTTTATTCTTCAGTAACGTCGAAAAACACATCCGACACGTCCACACTGTCGTTATCGATTCGCCTTCCTTTGATCTTTACCGACTTGATTCGGGTTGCGGTTTGGTTCGACCCGACATATTCGACAAAGCCGAAAACACGTACACACTGGTTCGACATTGTCGATCGACAAAACCGTATGACTCGACTCGACGTAGTGTGGACATAGCTTAGTGTGGATTCGACTGGAGTAGATCGTGTTGAACGACATTTTCGTTCTTGTCGAACGACATTGTGGACCGACATAGTGTGGACACGGCTTTACATAAAAAAAAAATATTGCCAAGTATTTTTAAACAAGACTGTATGATTAAAATATAAAAGAAAAAATATTTGAAATTTAAGAATTTAATTATTAACCCTTTGCATGACACGTAGGCCATTTTGGCCCATACACAAAATTAAGGGGATTGTTTCGGCAACTGCAGAGCTTATGAAAGCCCTGAGACCGAAATGTAAATTCAGTTCAGTAGGTTGTTGTGTTAGGCGTGGTAGTTGCGGACTTTACTGTTTCAAGTGAGGTTAATCTTTAATTCCGTGAAATACTAAGGGCCATTTTGGACTAGGTGTCACCCGTACTATTTTGATCTACGTGTCACCAAATAATGTTGTACATGTTATAAGGAGGATTATTCGTTTAGTATTATTTTTTTCTGAAGATGGCTTTGCCAAGTACATCTAAAAACTCTCTAGCTTTGAAAACATTTTGGATCGATGACCTTGATTTTGGTGATCCCGTTGTGGCAATGCTCAATGAGTCCGTTGAGAGTTCTGATAACGAAACAAGTATGCTTCATGAAGATCATCAAGAATTTGAAGAAAATCCACAACGAAAGGCTGAAAGATGGCCTTTTGTGATATTGACAAAAAGATGAATTGTGTATTTAGCGGAATACTAAATAAATTCCATTGTCAACAGCTACATTGTTCACCATAGTTTTATCGCTAAACAAAGGCAAAAAAGGTTTAATTTTATCAAGAAACTCGGGATGCAGCTTGTGAAACCGCACATGAGAGCAAGGCTAGAAAACCATTTAGTATGAATAATGATCTCAAATCATGGATGAATAAAATGCTAAAAATTCAGATCCCTGCATCAAACACGACATTGGATGATAAGCTGAAGAAAAAAAAATACTGTTATCTTTGTCCCAAGTACAGGTCAAGGGAGCAAAAAAAATGTGTCCACTGCCAACAGTCTATTTGTGCGCAAAGTTCCTGGAAAATCTGCACTTCTTGACTTCAAACGAAATATGATGTTTTGTTTTTTTGCCATTTTATCGTTTTTTAATATTTTATATACTCCTAGTAGAATTAAGAATCTTTCAATTCGATTTTTTGAATAAGAAAAACTATATTTTTTTTTTATAATTTAAGATAGTCCAGTCAATGAGTGCTGAAATGAGGAATGTAGAGTGCACGGAATATGCGATTATTTTTGACTTCAGGACTTCGTTAGGGGTAGTAAATGTGGATATATGCCGTTTCTTGGGAGTGGCCTTACGATGGGAGGAGAGGAGAAGGTCCCATTTTAAAGTATTTCGATTATATCTCGAAAATGGTGAACTCTAGAAAAATATGTTACAAATAAAAATTAAAGCGAATTAAATTTATCTTAAAATGATTCTATACATATTTGTGGAACTTCCAACGGTTTTCGAGATATACTTTTCGTAAAATCTATAACCTTTTGTCAAAAATTTAATTAGGTAACAAAGTTGTAATAAATAAATAAAGGTTTAGCGAACCCGAAGGTTCTATGTCAACACCACCAACCGTTTACCACACACCTCCCTCCAACCCACTCCCCCAAAACCCGATTCTCCCAGGTCGGTCTTGAGGCAATCCTACCTACCATCTTCGTCTTGGTCTACTCCTCGGTCGTTTACCTAACGACTTTACATGTCGTTACCTGAACTATATTTACTGAATACAACTCGCGCAGTATTGCATTGTTAAGCTTTCTAAATTTTCGGCTTCTTCATCCTTTTTTGGGCCTAATATTCTACACAGTACTTTATTTATTATTGTAGATCATTAAATTTACTGCTATTTCATATATACTTTTCTGGCATCTGAAGCAAATGCTTTCGAACATTATCGATTTTCAATAACGTATATTTCGAAATCAGTTGAACGTCCGACAAATATGTTTATAAACAATTTTATAGTAGATTTAAAAAGCCTTAATTTTTAGTGATAACGTAGTTTTCTAGAGTCCACCGTTTTCGAGATATAATCGAAATTCTCCAAAATGGGACTTTCTCTTCTCCCCCCACCGTTAGCTCAACCCCCCAAGGGCGGGGACTTTTAGTATGTTTATCTTCTACCTATTCCTAACGAAGTCCTGAGGTCAAAATTAATCACATATTCCATGCACTCTACAATATGTTTATTGACTGCACTAAGGAAAGTTAAAAAGTTTTCGAATTATTATATTGAAATACGTTCTTAATAAATCACTGGTGAAAATTTTCTTTTACGACCCTAAAGTTTATAGGTACTTTTGAAAGTTGAAAATATCATATTTGGAAAATCACAACTTAATTTGCGGGAAGCAGGTTGTGGGGCCAAAAAGCCCACGTGCCAACCCAACACCAGAAAATTCTAGGTGTCATGCATAAGGTTAAGAACTATCAAAGGAGTCAAGAAGTCGTTAGATAAGCCTATGTCTATTAATAGCCAAAATTTAGATGAATATGTCTTTCGGCTAGGAGTCTATACTTAATTGGTGTAGCTTTTTTTATCACACTCAACAATGTAACATTTTTACAAGTTCAAGCTCTGTTGGTGTTCCTCGGATCAAAATTTGCGCAAAATTCCGTAATTAGAAATTTAATGGAGGATATTTTTGTTATATACTATTTGTCGCTAGAACTTACCATTTTGGGACCTATGTTGGTTTGTATGAAAAAAGTTCACGTATCAAACCCCAATTATCTTTCAACTTTGTTTATTTAGAATAATCATTAATTGTAAATTTGATTTAATTATTAATTAAAGTAATATGATTATCTTAATTAGAAATTGTGAATTGGGGAAAACAATAGGTTATAGATAGACATAACCATGATCTATTGTTTTTCCCAGTCAAGGTGAAATAAAGGTTTTTCCTGGGTTTTTTTTTGTTTTTTTATCGTTTTTCACTCGTTTTTACGATAATATTTATTTAAAAATAAGAACGACAAAAGTTATCGTTGACAATAAATACTAGAGACATTAACAATTATATTATAATGGGCGCAATAAGGAACAGCAGCTGGGTCCTCTACTCTTCTTTCTAACGAACGGCCGATATTTTACCGTCCGTCGCTAATCCCTTAATCCGTGATAAATCTTTGGGGCCTCTCTCTTTTGAAATTTATCTTTATTTTTATATACTTTATTTAAATATATATAATTTTAAATTATATGTTACAATATAAATGTAATAAATATATTTTATTTAATCATGATTTTTCTTAAAATACTAGGGTGTATGTTATAATGTATTTAGCTTGAAACCAAATAGAAAACTACAATGATACTTATTATGCAAGTGATGGGCTGAGATCTGGTATTCAAAAGATGAATGGAAAAAACGAAGGACAAGGATTTCGTTGATGTATGAAGCTTTTTTGGACTTTTGGAATAGAAAGATTCCAAGAAGGTATTATCATCAAAAACTTGGATAAAGGCACCTTAACTCAGTGTTCACTAGTTATTTTATTGTTATTTTTAGTCCTGAAGAAGACCTGCAGACAGGTCGAAACGTCGGAACTCGATATATGGGTCATTCCACCATTACATACGAATTTGTGTCCCAAAGCGATTGTGGTTTCTACATGAAATTTCTTGCAACCCAACTGTACAAGTAGGTGCAAAGTACTTACCTCTTAAACGTAAATTTGTTTTCCCATGGTTATTGGCTTGTATTTATGTTGTTTTATTGTTTTTTTTACATACATTTTCTGAAATTTACAACTGTAAAAAATATATACATCAAGTAAATGTATTGACAACGATTATAATAACATGTTAAAACTTGAATTACTCATCAGTAGCACTTTATTAAAAATTCTACACTAGAAGGTCTCTAGGCCATCTTCGTTTCAGACGCCTGTTTACAGAGTCTGGCAACAAGATTATCGCTAATGCTATTATTAATAATGTCACAAGCACTGAGCACATGACAACATAATGTTAATAGTGGTCATGACACTTGAGACTTTTTGTATTTATGGTTAAATTTGAATTCAAAACGTTAAAATCTACACTCGAGTGCAAAAAAACCGGCGCACCTTGATTTTCATTAAAAAAATATTAACTAACGTAATAATGTTGTGATTGAACCAGCACACATATAGGCCAGGGCATAAGTGATAACATTACAATAATCCTTTGCAGTAATCCTCTCTATGAATAACAAAGAAAGGCCCAAGTTTGCAGATTAACATATTCCCAGTTAGTTTTCAGTTCTCTAGAAGAGTGCAATGAACACCTGTGTGTAGTTTTTCTAATTTTTTTAATTTTCTTTGTCCCACGCTAAGCCAATTCTACCCAATATGGTGTTGGATGCCACGGTAGTAACTCAAATCGTAGCGTTAATTGAGGACGGAAGAAGTCAGTGATACGCGGCCAATACTCTTGAGGTACCGGAAACGAGGGTTCGGCGGGTGATCCAGAGATACCGGAAGACGAGCAGCTACTCGAAGAGGTCGGGATCAGGTCGGCCGAGAGTAACAAACCCAGCGTATAATCGATTTATTGAAATGGAGACTCTAAGGAACCGCTTCCAGACATCTGTAATGACTTGCCACCGGCTTCGTGTTGCTCGAGGTGAGGATGTCTCCATGTATACAATAAGTAGACACCTGGCTGAAATGAATCTACGCTCTAATATTCCTGCTTCCGGCCCTGTCCTCACTGCAGCTCAGAGAGCAGCTCGACTCCGTTTTGCTCGAGAAGATGTTGCCTGAACTGAAGCTGATTAGGCATCTGTTCTCTTTTCAGATGAGTCTAGAATTGGCCTACAAGTTTCAGATGGTCGAGCTCGAGTCTAGAGAAAATGAGGAGAACGCTACGCTCAGTGCAATGTTGTAGGTACAGCATAGATCAGAGGAGTGTCGGTGATGGTGTGAGGAGGGATTCGTTTAGAAGCGAACACAGACCTCCATGTGTTCCGAAGGCCATCCCTCAGTATACAAACTTATATAAGAGATATCCTTGAAGAGTATGTAGTCCCTTTTGCGCCGTTCATTGGCCCTAATTTTATGTTCATGCACGACCACACGTCGCCAATGTTGTTAGTGACCTCCTTGATGAGGTCGGTATCCGAAACTTGGAGTGGCCAGCTCGCAGTCAGGGTCTCAATCCTATAGACCATCTGTGGGACCATCTTAAGAAGGCCATCCGACAGGAACATAATCGAGTGGCCAATGTTATAAGGAGCATGCTTGCAAGGATGCAGGCTGTTATTCAAGCAAGAGGAAGAAACACTCCTATTAAACGATATTAAAGACCATGAATTGTGTGTTTCTTGCATATTGTAGACGAAGTTAAGAGGGTTTCTTTTTTTTTTTTTTTTTTTTTTCATAAAATCAGTAAATGTTTACTTTTTTGTTTGATAATTTTTTTGCTTTAAATTGCATATTTTATAATTTGTCCTTTTATAATATAAATAGATATAAACAGAATATATCCGCTACATATATAAAAAATGGCAAATTTTAGTAAGCTGTGAAAGAGAAAAAAAACAAACAATATGCGAACATTCAAGGTGCGCCGGATTTTTTTCACCCGAGTGTATTTCCCTCATGTGCCCCATAATATGAGTTGGTAACGTTAAATGCAAATAAGTTCTTTATTTCTGCAATTATTAACTTACTTTTTTTTTTTATTACTTCCGGTAAGTCCCAATATATTGAATTTTAGAATTGAAACTGAGGCTAATTGCTTACAATAATAAGAATGTCTTCTAATGCATGAGTCCCATGGGGCCAATCTATTTCCCAATCTATTTACATTTTTTGTAAATAGCCCGACAAAGCATAACCAAGATTCATCCCATAATATGTCAGACTTGCAACATTGCAGAAGATTCCCGCCAAACGGAGGGTAACCTAACTTACTACAAATTTCCTTTTTTCGACACAAATTAGTGTCAAATCAAGTGTTCCCGTCATTCGTAATTCTAATTCCCTCATATAGTTATTTTTCAAAGAAGGTAAGTTTGATTCTTGTTTTCTTTACGTTGAAGTATATGTTTCCCATGTAGTTCACAGTTTCATTAGTTTTTGTTGTTTTGAAATGCATGTGGTGTTGTTAATCTTAAATCAAACTCAAATTTCTTTTTCCCCTCATTTCTATTTCCCTCACACCAAAAGTGAGGGAAATAGAAAAAATTATAAGTGAGATAATAGGAAAAATTGTAAGTGAAATAAGATAGAAAATTACCTTTTTTTATATATTTCCACTATTTATATTAATCTAATATAATATTCATTATGTTAATCTAATGTTCGAATTCAAAGTTTAAATGTATATTATAAGGTATTACCATTTTTTTTTCTTTTAAATTTGATGTTTAAATGTTTAATTAGTGGTAACTAATATCTTTTAATCGACTAGTTAATCTCATACTCATTAACATTTATTTTGTTCTATAAACATCTTATTATATGAATCATGAATGTTTTTTATTTCTCTCACTTTTATGATTTATATCATGATCATAAATATGCATATAGACTACATTCTACGTGGGAATTTTTGCTAGTACCATTAGAATACTTTTATAAAGATGTTCATGAAAAAAAACTTTCTGTTTTACTTTAATTTTTTCTAATGGAATCACAATGTCGAAATTCCAACAAAATTATAGAATGAATCATGCAGAGTTTTTTAAATTTGAATTTGTAATTCATTACCTGACTGCATCTCAGACCATCCTCATAACCATTATATCATAAAGGCAATCATACTACTTTAATCATAGATTATTATATATAAAATGAATATAAAAAATAATATACATATATATATTTAAATGTAAGACCAGAAATCAAATGTGTTGGTACTAACCTAAGGTGGGAAAATGAAAAGGACTGCTGAAAAATATCAGACCCTTGATCAGACTGAATGTAAAGAGATGAAAAGGTCAGGTAGGAATGGTTTGTCTTTATGGTTTTCCCTATACCAGTTGGTTTTTTTTCCTTTCTGACTGGAAACGAATTTGAAATGGAACTATTGAAAATATTTGTCTGGTTATTTTCAACGAAAGTTTATTTGTTTGATAAAATTTAACAAGATTTGAAGGTTCTTTCAACATCTTTGATAAATAATTTAAAAATCATCATGATCATACTAACCAATAATGTAATAAGAAGAGATATAATTTCTCATACTTATTAATTTTTTTTTACATTTATATGAATTATATATTTTTTAAATGTACTTTGAATTCCTAGTTACACTATGGCTTTATTGCTAATTTCAATGATTTTATCTTAAAGTAAAGGTAGACTTTAATTATAACTATTCCACATTTTTTTTTTTTTTTTTTCAGTTACCGTTCTCTGCTCCCTGGAAATCCTGTGCCAACTCAATCTCGAAAAGTGTAAAATTCAAACAAAAGAGATGGAAAATTTCATGATAAAGTTTTAATTGCAAGAACAAATGACCTCCCGGTGCGGTAGGTAGAGTAGGTGGGTAGGTGTTGGGTCTTTGTTCTTGTGGGAATCGTTAATCAAGATCCAACTCATATTTTATGATCTCTGTCTTCATTGTTAGGGATGGTTAGGGGTCGCTGTAATCCCAATTGTGAATTATTAATATGAGCTTATTGTAGCCGAAAAATATAATTACAACACTGTAATAATAATGAAACACTTAATAATGTATGGTTTATTGGCACGCTAAGCTTAGTTTATTACTGAAATATGCTTCGTGGAAAAAATATTACATTTTAATTTTACTTCCATAACCTACATACCAGATTTAAAAGACAAGAAACTGCACGTTTCCGACTACTCTATAATTTACTAGACAAGCATTTAAAGCTCCCAATAAATTGCAAAAGACTTATTTACATGGCAGTTATTAAACCTATTTAGACATACGGAATCGAGCTTTGGAGCTCCATTTAATCTTCCAATTCTCCTCATATCCAATCGTTACAATCCAAAACACTTTGTAATGTCCTCAATGTTCTTTATTGTTTCACAAACAAACTCCATTTGCTCCTGTACAGAGCCTTATTCCTCCAGTCGGTAACCCGAAGTACTTTCAAGTCCTCCCTTACATCCTTTAGTCAGGATTTTCTAGGGCGTCCTCTCTTTCTTTTTGCTGGGAAGCTTTCTCCCATAATCCTCTTCACCATTCTGCCAGTGGTCATCCTTTCGACGTGTCCAAGCCAGCTTATTCATATTTCAATAATATGCCTTAAAGGCATGTGAGGGACTAGCACTCAACTGTACCTTCTCCTGGCATGGATTAAAAAAAAAGATTTATATGAGTAATTCTCTCATCCAGCTTATTTTACGCTTTCTGAGAGTATTTCCAGGTATGTCAGTCGTGGTCATGTCATTAATGAGTATGTTATTATGTCCATGTAGTCTGTCGTGAAATCGTCTGCAAAAGTTAAGTGTATGTTTCTTCACTGTGGGTACTTGTAAATAAGAATGAAGTGTAGGGATCGAAAGGTGCTAAGGTGATTTCGTGTTTGGTCTAATTATTTTTTATTAGAATATTTGAATTTTTTAAGTTGCATATTTTTTGCAGTCATGTTCATATGGGTTTAAGTAAGTAAATGTATATATGTAACTCTATTTTTGGAAATTTACAACATTATAATAAAATACATCCAGTGAATAAGCTAAATATTTCTTTTGGCTAGGAGTCCATTGTTTTCTTTTGTAACTTTTTTCTACCCTCAAATTGTATGACTTTTTTTACACCCAAAATTATAACATTTTAAATGAGAAATATAACAAGCACTAGGTGTCGCTTGGATAGAGCATTTTATGACAGTTTCCATGTTTCAAAAATTTAATAGACATTTTGTTTTCTTACGTAACGTTTGCTGAAATGATTACATTTATTTTGTTGAAGCATCTTTGACACGATCTCGCTCTGAAGGTGTCGCTCAGACTGGAAATTTGATAACCTCCTCCTTATCAGAAGCAGGAAATATCTATTGTTTTTCCCAGTCTAGGAGAAATTACGTGTTTTTATGAAATTTTATACTCATCATACAGTTTTGATGACTATTCGAATAGCGTGAAGTTTGATTTATATTATTCAGCGAGATTAAAATAATTGCACCAAAACAAGGCAGGCGTGGGAACTTGTGCTGACACAGAAGTTGGATAACCTCCGTCAGCAGGAGCCGCTCGCGCAACCAACTCCTTGGGCGATCCATCTCCTATCAAGCTATCAAAGGATAGCTATGATGGATCATTTATCTGGTGATGATTGATGGTGATTGGGCTCGAACTTGATCAAATAGTCCTCTACCTCTCACCACCTCTCATTTGGCCGTTGCATTAGCTTACTTAAATATTCCTCAGGTGTCACTAATTATTGTGAGATCTAAATTTTAGTGAAAGGATACAGTGTTTTTTTAAAGCATTCAAAATGAAAAATTTAGTTTATATCATTAGTAAAGATGGGCCCACTTGTCATCGTCCGTTCGGGTTACATCGGTCATTTTAGATGCACTTCGTTTATAGTTTTATAGAAGTAAATTACTCAAAAATAGCTAACATTTAATCGTATTTAATCTCGTTTGTAAGTTGCTACATAGTAGTTTCCTCTTCGTGTTCCAACCTTTACATTAAACTAGCTGAAATTACCCTGCTCCGCTACGGTTTAATACCATTAGGATTAAGGACAACTTAAATTAGGAAAAGTCAAGCTTAACGTTGATAATTATTATTACTTAAATAAACCTAAAGAATTCCATTCTTAGTATGATTTCAATAAGTAAATTGTACAATTTGCAAAAGTTAATTTTATACTATTTTGACAGTCCTCCAGTGAAGCTTCGAGGCAGCACTACCATCTTATGTCATATTTATATTAAATATTTTATAAATAGTTGAGTTCTATTTAATAGAAACCATAGATAGACTCATCTGAACTGAGAAAAAAGTATATTCTAGGTTCAACGAATGAAATTCAGAAATGCTAGGTACAACTTGTAAAATGCAACTTGGGCCTCATTGAGAGAAGCCGATTATATTGTGACCGGAAAAACTGAAAGAAGGATAGTTGAGGACGAAACTACTGGTGAAGCAATGTTGGTGGGTTGCTCGTAAGGAATATGTAATCGAACTGGCTCGAAATGTAACATTTCATCGCCAGAGAACATGTCTTTTAACCTCCTATTTAACATAAGTCTTTTAATAGCTTCTCGTCACGAAACAACTCAAACTTGTAAGGGTTCACCTTTGCAACCACCATTTCACAGAAAGTACCATATTATATGGTTTCGACATCAATCGTATTTTTGTTTGTTTACAATTATAAGGAACTTAATTAATAGTCAAAGTGTGCGGCTTAAACATATAACCTATTTTTAAACTTATCTCCAAATACCATATGACAATTAATCTATTAATATTAACCCAATAAAAATTGTAATCGGCCGATTTTTTAAAATTCCTCTCTTAGCGAGCACCTACGGCCCTAGAGGAAGCTACATATCGAATTTCATTCCAATCCGTTCGGTGGTTTCTGAGATTTCGTGTTAAATGAGTGAGTGGTATTTGACAAATATATAGTAGATTTCAATAAAAGATTAATATTTTTAATTACCAAACCTGAGATTAAAAAAGGAAATACGTTGCGTGAATTTGGTATTCAATATTGTAAAAGTTATAAAAAACAAATTTCTTAATGTCATGATCTTTTTTAAAGTCTGATAACACTGTTCTGCATCAAAATACTCCTTTCAACAAATATGTTGTTTTATTGTGTTTTGCAGTGAGCTGAACATGAATCAGTCAGAAAATTTGAATCTGCCACCATTTTTTGTCAAATTTGTGTTTTAGGTAGAAAAATAAGGTGTTTTTCTACATTTGGAGCATTTTTTCATCATTGAAAACTTCAACAAAAATTAAGAAACCTATTTAGTTTTGAAACTTTTTTAATGTTTTACGAAATTATATAAAATGGAGAGCATAAGTGACGCATTGTTGCATAAAGGACATGGTTGAAGAATTGTTTTCATCATATAAGGTTGCAATATATTTTGCATTCCCATATGAATTTCTTCTCTCCCAGATTGGGAGCAGTTTTAGATGAGCGCGAAAAACGGTTTCATCAAGTGATAGCACAAACGGATAAAAGGTACAACGGTAAATGCAATGAGGAGATGCTTGCCGACTACTGTTGGACCCAACAACAGGAGACACGTTATGTAGAGTACAATAGGAAAAAATAAACATATTTATTACCTACATTATTAAATATTATTATTTTATATATTACCGTCATTTGCCAAAAAAAGTGTTAAAAAAATATATGAAAAACTGCTATTTCAGTTGTTTTTTCTAAACGATCTCTAAAAAATGGTGCTTGGCATATTTTTTATGCTATTGCTTCGAATTCAGCACACATGTAAATATGAAAGTCACAAAAAATGTTGGTAGTGAAAAAAAAAGAATGAAAAAAAAATACATTATTTCAGGATTCTTCTTCTTCTAACTTCCAACTTCTAATTTTTCAAAATGATGATAGATAGAATTTTTTCGCCTTCCGATTCAGCACACATAAAAATATAAAAATCAAGAAATAATTTCTCAAGGGAGTGATTTTTTTTTTTTTTTTTTTTTCAAAACTGTATACAATATACATTTATTTTTAACCGAGGTAACGGTACTGACAATCGAAAACCTTTACCGGTTACTAGAATTGACAAAATTTGGTACAGACACATCACTGGTATATGCATTTGGTTTAGCTCAATTTTTCAAGGGAGCGAAGTTGTCTTTTTTCTTTCTTTTTTTTCATAACTGTAATTGATAAAAAAAAAAAAAGTTCTTATTTCAAGAATAAATAGCAAACTGTATAGATGAATCTCAATTAAAAATTAAAATTAATAAATGCCACGGTTTCATTTCAATCAACCTTTTTTTAAGCACAGATATATAAAAGAATAAAATGGCCGACTACAAAAGCTGCCAATTAGTCGGCTTTAGCGACTATTCACTGATTCTCTTCAATCATTTGTTAATAAATATTGTAAAAAAAAAAAAAAAAAAAAATCAATTTTACCTTGACTCACAAAAACAATATATCATGGATATGTAGAAAAACCCAAGTCAATTGTAACAAAATTTATTTGACATACAAAACAGTCTCGATAATCCGACACATATCCGACCAGAAGAGTGTAGAATTACTAGAAATGGGGATTATTGGATATAAAGAAAAACAATATTTTAAAAAATGCATGAATCATCTTGATCATGGATACGTTTATATATTATCTACTGATTTTTACATTTAAATTTTAGAATTAAATGGATCGATTTGTTCATATTAATAATTAAATTAATTTAAAAATAAACGGTTATCAAAATAAATTGTAAATGTGTATCAAATAATAAGTTGAGAGAAAATATCGTAACTTTTTTATTCAAACCGATATAGCTCCTATACGGTAGGTCCTAGTGACAAATTTTATCTAATAAAAATGTTTTATATTAAATTTTTTATCGGACAACTCTTCGATCCGAGCAACACAAACAGAGCTAGAGCGTGTGAAAATGTTACATTTTTGAGGATGAAAAAAAAAGTTGCACATTTTGAGGGTAAAAAAAATTCACACAAGACAACTATTCCACAGGATTATACATTTATTGGATTTTTAAGAAATATTTAAAAATATTTTGAAGAAAAATCTATTTATGCAGATCTAATGATCCAATCGCATGAACAATAAAAAAAAAAAAAAAAAAAAAAAAAAAAAAAAAAAAAAAAAAAAAAAAAAAAAAAAAAAAAAAAAAAAAAAAAAAAAAAAAAAAAAAAAAAAAAAATTAGATAGACCGAAAAAAATAGCAGGATATATCAAAATATAACTCAGTATTTATTTAAAGATAATAATAGATTATTCTAGAAATTTTAAAATCGATTTTACTTTTTGATTCGATTCACTGCCCAAATAAACATAGAGGTCCTAATTGGTACACAGTGAAGATTAACAAACCATACGCAGATGAGATTCATTCAGCTGAGTAGTGTGATATTAGTTTCCTCCCTCCAGTTATTATTTCGTACTCTCTCCAACTCATCATTATATTCTGATAACAGTTATTTTTCTTTTAAATTCCTATCGTCTCTCCTCATATGGTCGTAACTTTTGCCAGTTATTCACTATCTTGACACCATCTACATGTCTTCAATAGACGTGCGCATTACCATGAGTATTTGTAGAGATTTTAACAAGGATGGAATACTTTCATTTTTGATTAAAAAAAAATAAGACTGTTTCCATACTGAGAGACTTTGAGCTATAAAAACGAATCGGAGATAATAACAAAATAAAAATGACAAAACTATATAAAAAAAAAAATATAGACACAATCGATTAGTGATGTGTTGGTATCAAAACTTTACGATATTCGATACCGATACTGGTTTAAATATTTTCAAAAAATAATATTAATTACAACAAAGTGCATATATTGTCTTAGAACTATAATTGTTTAGTGACCAATAATAAAAAAAAAGTTATATAATACACCATTGTAATCGTAATTAAAGCAGTGTGATCGCTGCTATTAAAATGTTCATTTAAAACTTAATTGGTTAAACTTTAACGGACTCTAAAAGGAATGAATCGTTGACCACAGTTATCTTCTCGTAATTGACGTAAATTTCTTAAGATTAATCCAATATGCAGTTAATGAGATCGTTGTTTTCAAATATCAAATTTAACAAATGTGTTATAGCCCGATTAATACAAAAAAATAAAAACCATAAAGGTAATTGATAACCATGTTCGCAATACTGAAAATCTGGTGCGATTTAAGTAGTACTATAAACGCGAAATTTTACAACTATTTTTATTTTTTTGTTTATACCTGGTATTCTATATATAATTTTTTAATTTTTAATTCTTCCTTTTTTATTGAGTAATTTTTACAGTTGGCCACAAATGTGGGCAATAAGTAATATAGATGGCGTATGATTAATTACATCCACACATTATGTACAATGAGAAAAAAAAAATATTAAAATAAAGTAAATGAGTAATGTAAGAAAAGAAAAAGAGAGAAAAAAAAAGAACTATGCTATACATAAACAATATAAAATATACTATATACAAAATGAAATAATAAAACTTAAGAAAAGATAATTAAAAAAAAAGTAAATAACACTAATAATAAAAGATAAAACAAAGGTAAAAATACAATTATACTCTATTTACAATTTACACTCATCCTAGAGATTCCCCCACCAGGCCCGTCTCTCCACTTATGGAGGAATAAGTCAGGCATAGAGAGATCCCAGCTCTTCTCTCTCAGCTGCGTCACTGGTGTAAAAAAAGCCAGTGGAGGCTAAGTGAGAGCGCTATAACATTCACTCATCAGGGCATGAGTAGAGAAGCTGGCCATTGCCAGAACTCCAATATAATTAATTTTACAAAAGATGTCGGGGCCACTGCCGTTTTAGTCAGCGAGGGGGGTTATCAGGATGTATGGAAGCGGATAATGATTGAGTCAGAGGGTTAGAATGAAAGGAAATTTTGAGACTTTGAGGGGAATAAGGTCGAGGAATCATGGTATATTCAGATCATTATGTAGGGTTTTGTTGGAAACATTCTATATATACATATCAAAAAGCAGAGGATAGACATTTTGATTTGGAAATAATTTTGACTCGGCAAAAATAATTTTAATGATTTTATCAAGTTGAATTTTAATGTTTAACCATATAAGTATACGTCAATGTGGTAAACATCGTTTCTGCCACTCAAAATTCTACAATTCAAATTTTATTATTTCTAAATCTTCCTAGAACTATAAAATGATGTAGTTAACATTTAGTTCAGGTGAATATCAAATGAAAAATGGCCTGTCCTTGTATATAGTAGTATATAAAAAATAAACAACTTTTGGAGAGGTGTGTCTCCTCTTCCGATTAATCTCTGAAGCTGCTTTTGGGTTAAATTGTCATAGATTTAACTTAATACTGTAAATAAACTTTATTTCCAAAAACTGTAAATAGTGCAACAAATTCGTGTTTTTTCGGGTTGTACGCAAATCGTACCAGGTTTTCAGGAGGCATATTTTGATATCAACTACCCTTTTGGGTTAGACAATCCTTGCCACCAGTCTTCATTATCTGCCTTAGCAAGTATGGAGGGGTGCCCATATTTACACCAGTGCCCGTTTTTACACCTTTTCCTCCATATGTTTTTTATAAGTGATGAATGTTTAACATTTGAAAGTATTTTACAAAATAATAAGACTTCTATTATAGAAGTGGCAAATAATCCATCAATCATAATTTAAACCGTAACAATATTTTGACAAAGCGATGGCCTCTCTTAGTAAACCTATCGACTCGAAAAGGTCCTGCCCCAAGCACGAACTAGGAAGGCTAACAAATGGATTAGTCTTGTAAAGTTTTCACTGATTTAAGCGACCGACCAGCTCGCAGTTTCCTGTTAGGGTTTGGCTTGACGTTCCTTTATAAATAATAGCTAGCTTGACCGAGAACTGGATTTCAGGTATATGAGGGTCGATAGGACAAAGGGCTATGAGGGTATAGGACAAAGAGGGTCGATAGGAACCAATATATAAAAAGCATTTAAAATTTTTTTTTTTTGGTATATATTTTAATTTATTTTATTTTGTACCACAATAGGGGATTTTAATATGGAAACACAAACTTAAATTTCTCACCACGATATTTTAATGTTATATATATATTTATATACTCAATTAAAAAATATATATGCTTTTAAAACTATATTCATATACAGTATAAGTAAATTTGAGAAAATTATTACAATGCTTTGTCAATAACATCTAAAGAAAGGGCTCGAATATTATATTCTGGAAGTCTATTATATTATAATATATACTTAATGTATCTTCATACATACATTACATACATTTTTGTAGTCGTGGTGAGCAATCATGGAAACACAATTAAAAAATATATATGCTTTTAAAACTATATTCATATACAGTATAAGTAAATTTGAGAAAATTATTACAATGCTTTGTCAATAACATCTAAAGAACGACTCACTAGTAGCACTTCAATAAATGTTCTGCACTAGAAGGTCTCTCGGGCAATGCCTCGAATAATTATTGGGAATTGAGTGTGAAGCAAAATGGGAAACTAGTGGATTCGAGTGGGTATGAAGTTTACAATGAATGGATATGTATCTGCAAGGGCCAAGTTAGCAACATATAGGTACATTAAGATCTATATGAATAAGTGTGTTTGTGGCAAAGTAAGGAGCATTGTGGATATTACGAAGGATTTTGGAACGCTAGGATGGGACACGAGGAGACTGAATGTAAAGAGACGAAAGGGTCGGG
Source organism: Euschistus heros (assembly GCA_003667255.2). Lineage (NCBI taxonomy): Eukaryota > Metazoa > Arthropoda > Insecta > Hemiptera > Pentatomidae > Euschistus > Euschistus heros. Next base: position 941,597 of record RCWM02000374.1, on the reverse strand, counting down.
TGAATAGTCAGTCCTTCAGGTTTCCCTTATGTCTAGTCGGTTTTTCTGTTCCTACTGGAAACAAACTAAAAAATAGAACTATTGAAAATATTTATCTTGTCATTTAGACTACTAATTGACTAATTGATGTTTCAGCTTCACTATCGAGTCTTTGTGAAGCTGGGATTTCGGGTCTCAAAGTATCGAATGTAAAAAAACAAATTTTTGGTATTACTTTAGGACTGATATACGTTTTAGCGAATTCTTAAATCTGAATTTACTCTGTAAAGGGAAGGAACAACCTTGTCAAAGGGTCGATTGTAAAAACTATTTTACTATGCCAAATCAATGAAACGAATCGCTAAAGATCTAACGCAAAAAACGCGTATTTTCATAGTATATACTTTGCATTTGTATGGACTATATGTTCTTTAAATCTTTACTCTTCGTCCAGTCTTTCCCGTGTATTTAGCTTAACAATAAATGTAAAGACTGTACGCCATGTATATATATTGTTGCACTTGTTTTAAAACAAAATGTACATAAGAGACGAGATTTACACGCTTGTTCAAGCCAACATCAGCGGTCAAAAGTATTACCTGCCCTAGTTTGCATACAGTCTCCACCTCCAGCCAATTAATTGGGTCTCCGGGTAATTTTAGCAGCGCCGCGACCTAATTGGGTCTTGTGGCTGTCTGTGTATGGCTGCTTGTCTTTACTTCTGGTTACACGTGGATATTTTGTATGAGCAACAGAACTCAACTCGATGAGCTCGAGGATCGAAATAGTCGGAAAACAGACCAAATAGTCGGATACGACGTCATTAATCTGTGATAATTCACATTTATTTGGTGAATTCGTTTCTAGAGTTGTAAATTTCAATAAAAAAATATTCAAGCACGGTAATTTTAATTTGTTCAAAGTATAGTTAAGATCGGCATTGCTTTCTCAGAAGGGTCTAGCGGGTTAAGCATATGAAAACTGCAGCGTAAAATAAAGGGTTCTTAATTTTTTATTTTTATTTAATTTAATTTTTTTTTATTTGTTGTTCTTCATCTAAAATAGCCACACACTGTATATAATGTCCAACACCCCACATAGGATGAAAATAAATAATAGGGGTCACTACCTTAACATTTCAATTGAAAAATTGTTTTTGTTTTTTTCAGTATTTATTAACTATATCTTTATGAATTCTTTTTATTTTAAAAATAGTTTCGGATGTTAAAAATTCATTAGCAGTTCTAAGGAGGCAAAAGGAAAAATCTTGAAAAAAATCAGGACCTAAAGCGGACAGAATGTTTAAGTTTTGGTTACATTTTGGATATAGTCAGGGCTGCCGATTGGGGGGAAATTTTACCCCGGGGAAAAATTTTAGAAGCCTTTTCACCTAAATGGGGAAATGTTTTTTTGAGAAAATTCGATTAATTATTGAATTTTTGGAGGTTAGACGTCATCAGGAAGGTGTGCTAACCAAAAAGGAACTGTTAAATGAACTTGACACAGCCGTAATCACTTTATAATCGTATTTCTTTTTCATTATTTTATATCACAGGAAACACAGGACATTTTGTTATACTTAGGCCTCTAAGTCGCTCTATTCTTTCATCTTTAGACTCTAGACACAGAGTATTCCGTATGTGTTGACATTGAGAGTTTTGGTACGTTATCATTTAGTTTTGTTGTATGGGCAGCTTTGATATGATCATATGTTGCAAACGCATAGACCTTCGTTCTTCGGTTTCAAGAGCAGTGTATTGCGCTCGTATTCGGCAGCTTTCTGAAGACACACGGCTCGTCCGTCTTAAGATTCAAGGGAAAGTGCGATTTGCGCGTGCTCTCTTATTTCCTAAACACGCATGGCTTGTTCGTCTTCGTCTGACATGCGACTGAATCCCTGAGACCTCTGAGGTTGAGTTTCCGCTGAACGAGTTTTGCGTTGTCTCTCTCTTTGATCATAGAGTCTCATTGTCCATTCGATGCTACCCTCTCTCACGAATCTTCATTTTTTTTTTTTTTTTTTTTTTTTTTTTTTTGCAGAATCTCTTGATAAGGGTCTCCTCATTGTTACGAAGTGATTTTTGACTTTTAAATTACTAATAATCAAATGTAATCACTTAGATATTACCTATCTACCTATAATAATAATAAATAATAACTACCTATTTACTTTATCTTAGCTTAGTACACAACTAAGAAATAAAAGTAATTAAAAAAAATTAAACCGATTTCAAATTGGTAGATAGGTATACAAAATTAGAAACAGCCAGTGAACTAAAAAGGAAAAAAAATAATATTTTTTAGGAATTACGGAAAAGAAAAACAAAATTCAAAAGTGGGTTTGTCTAAGATATATCTAATTCGGTACACACGCCGACAATATTTTTTTGAGCCCCACAGTGCAACAAAAATTAAAAAAACATAAATAAACGAAAATCTACGGCACGCGCCGCACAGTAGGACGAGCCAACGTAATTTGTTGGACATTGGTTGAAACCAAAAATTTATATTTATGGCTTGAATCATTTATAAAATGTTTGCTATGGTCATTGTCGATAAACAACAGTACGTTAAACATAATTTTATTACGCACTAACAGTACAAAAGATCGATAAACTAGGTTTGTTTGAAATGTTTTCGCAAATTTCCCATTTTGTTAAATTGCATTATAAACTCTGTACAAGGCCGATGTAAAGTTTTTGCTGTTCACAGCTTTAAGCATGATATCACAATTAGCAATAAAACATTTTTCTGTGAAAATAATAATTACAAAAAATAAAAATAATAAATGTATTTAAATTTTTAAATTTCAACAAAAAAATAGATTTTAGAAAAATGTTTAAACTTGTTTAAGTCGAAACCCATTTTAATTCAAAATATCAACACTGAAAAGTAACTTAAAATTGAAATGCGACCTTGCGACCTTGGAGAATATTTGGAATTAAAGATTTTGTTTACGTATTTATAGGATTTGCAGAACTCCTTCCCTTCACATCATAATCCTTGTTTTACCCCTTTTGTTCAGTCTGTTTATATCTTTTTACTGTTTTCATTTCAGCTGTAACCCTATTGGGTTATTATACCTACATATTAGTCAGCTAGTATATTAATGGGGATCAATTTGGCCAAAAAAAAGTTGCTTCGTCAGATAGTGTTTGAAAACATTTGATAATTTTGAGTGCCATTAGCCTCTGGACCCTTTCCAGCTTTGCCTTGTTGTACTAAATCTGAATTCCTGGATGCCAAATTTCCATGCCTTAAGTAATAATAGGCAAAATTGCGCCTTTATACAGAACCTTCAGGGCCTGCGTTCTCAACCCCCGTGTCGTACAGTGGGACGAGCCTATGTAATTTGTTGAACATTGGTTGAAAACAAAAATTTATATTTGTGGCTTGAATCACTTATAAAATGTTTGCTGTGGTCATTGTCGATAAACAGCAATACTCTAAACATAATTTTATTACGCACAAACAGGACATCAACAGCGATATACTATGTTTGAAAAGTTCTCGCAAATGTCCCGTTTTGTTACATTGCATTAGACATTGTTTACACATCCGATGTAAATTTTTTGCCGTTCAGTTTTTAGCATGATAAAACAATTGGCAATAAAACGTTTGCCTGTAAAAATAATAATTACAAAAAATAAATTTGAAAATAATAATTACAAAAAAGTAATTTGAAAATTTCAACAAAAATTGATTTTTGAAAAATGTTTATACTTGTTTAAGTCGAATCCCATTTTAATTTCAAATATCGATTATAAAAAATAACTCAAGATCGAAATGGTCTGCGACCACTTGCGATCTTTGAGAGTATTTGGATTTACTTTGATAATTCAACATGTACAAAAAAGTGGTCCGAATTGCTCCTACAAATGGACTTCACAAATGTTATCCACAGGATTCACAAATAAAAATGCTTAAAATTGCTATCGGAATAGGTCTCAATGCTGACACTGACACGACGAATTTGAACGAATGGATCCAACGATAAAATTTCGATAACCACAGTGTAGGAGCCTGTGGGCTATAATTGATTACTTCTGTTAAATAACTAAATAGTACAACAAAAATCATAGAAAATAATATCCCTTGAATCAAAACACGAAAAACGAAAATCGGATTTTTTTAGACACACTATTGGTTAACAGAGCAAAGTCCTGAAATGATGGGAAAAAACTGACTTTAGATTAGAATTCTACACCTTTGAAAACATACCCATTTGAACTTTGAAGTCGATGCAATAATTTTTAAAGGCTCAAAATGCGATGTCCAGAAAAAACATAGTTTCGTCCCACTGTGCGCCGCCTCTGTTCCTGCAGGCGGACTTAACCAGCTCCTGATCCTGGCACCGACCTCAAAAGAATTGTCGGCGTGTGTTCCGAATTAGTTATGTCTTAGACAAATCCGCTTTTGAATTTTGTTTTCCTTTTCCGTAATTCCTAAAAAAATATTATTTTTTCCCTTTTGAGTTCACTGGCTGTTTCTAATTTTATATACCTATTTACTAATTTAAAGTCGGTTTAATTTTTAAAAAAATTACTTTTATTGTTATAATTATCAATTTGCAAAAAAAAGTTTATAATAAAATATTTTTGCCATTTTTTACCGCGCGTTTTGTAATTCAGAAATGTCAATATTGAGTGGTTATGGAGCTTACTATGAAAGGATAGGTATCTGGTTTGGGCTAACTCAGCAACATATGGAACATTTAGGTCTTTATGGATAAGCTTATTGGTGACAATGTAAGGGGAATTTAGGATTTTTCGAAGCATTTTGGATTGTAAGGATTGGATACGAGATGAATTGGATGGTTTAGTAGAGCCCCAAAGCTCAACTCCGTTCGTCCAAATAGGTCTAATAACAGTCATGTAAATAAGTCTTTTGTAATGAATTGGGAGGTTCGATCGTTTGTTAAGTAATTGTTGATGTAGTCTGTAACGACGAGCAGTTTCTCTTGTCGCTTTAGTCTTGTATGTGGATTCCAAGTAAGACGTTTGTCCAAGTGGAGTCCTAGGTAGCGGATCTGTTCGACAGGGATTAGTGGAATATCATTGAAGGATACTGTTGGACAGGAAGTCCTAGGTTTACGACCTATAATAACCTTTTAGGGTAAAGGTTATTTGGTGAGATTTGTTTGGGTTTGTTTTGATTCTCCATTTTTGACACCATTCTTGAATGCTTAGGATATGGGATTGGAGTGTTTGGGAGGCAATGAAGGGATCATTGTTTCCTGATAATAAACATGTGTCATCAGCATAAGTGGTGAAGACAGTGGTAGGATGAGTTGGGATGTCAGATGTATACACCGTGTAGAGGATGGGGCCTAGGTTACTACCTTGAGGAACATCTGCAGATTAGGTAAAGAGGGAGAATAGGAAAATTTATGCTTTACTTGGAAGTTCTATCACTAAGATAGGAACGGATAGTTAGGAAGCACGTTGAAGGAAGGAATAACATACGAATTATATCTTAATTTCTAATAAGACATAAAAACAAGTATAAACTTAATGCCCTTTTATTAAATTTGAAAATCAACATTACTCATTTGTCATGTGGGGAAAATGGGGGGAATTTCTGAAATAGCTGGGGAGAAACGAGGGAAATTTTACTGCTGTCCGGAAGGGGGGAATATTATATTGGAAAATACAGCACCGCATTTAGCCAGCTTCAGGATCATTCAGAAGTCCTTTTCCTTTTGCCTCCTTAGAACTGATGATAAATGTTTAACTTTCCAAATTAGTTTTCAATAAAAATAATTCTAATAGAAGTGGCAATTAATTCGTCGACCACCAACTCTTCACCATTTCAATTTTTTCTATATTTGAAAAATGCAAAGGCTTTATCATAAAAAAAAAATAAATAAAAAAAAATAATGAGCTGTTGTTTTATTCTCAGTAGCGATATCGAAACCGATTCCACCCCTGCTGCCCAAAATACCTTTTTCTCGATTGTTACCTTCTCTTGATTTATTTCCATGGTTTCGTCGGTTTTTATCCAGGGGTACGGATACTCTCCTTTATTCTCCACCTAGTAGGAGAAACTACCTTTTTTGAATTTGTTGTCCTTTTACTTATATTTACGACTGTATGCAACGTATACATCAAGTAAATGTGTGCATTTTTTAAAACTCTATTTCCTGATTCACACCAGTCTTGTAACTGAAGACGAACATATGGAGGTCCCTCATCCAGTTCCTTTTTAGCCTTCGATACTTATTGACAGGAATATTTATAGTAGCCATGTTTTTTATGGGTCTCTTATGGTCGAATGGTCATAAAGTTTGTCGTGAAATATCCTGTTGTTTGTTTTGAAGTGGTCCAGTACAGTGGGTATTTGTAAGTGTGTATAGAACGTTCTATTAATTACGTACCATGAATATCGTGTAACTAGTTGTAATGTTTATGATTGAAATGTTTGTAGTTTGTTTATGAGAGTTTTTTTTTGGCTGAACCGTACATGCATAAATTCAAATAGTGTGTCGAAGTATGACTACTATAATATGTCAATAGCTTGTAAAGAAATTACCCATAAGTTAGTCCTTGGGAGAGGAAAGCAAGTTGGGATACAAGTGTATTCGAGAATCAAGCTTATCATGGAAGAATAGGTACCTGGTTTGGGTCAATTCAGCTACACACGGGACATTTAAATCATTAGTGATAAATTTCATCAAGGATTTTACAAAGGATGTTGGATTGTAAGAAAAGAATTAAAAGGATTTTTAAATTTTGCAGTTTAAATCTCTTAGTCCGTCATAACATTTAAACTCACGGTTATTAATAAAATCAAGAAGATAATATTTACCTCTTATATATTATCACTTCATTATCATATCTAGACATGAAGTTAACAATAAAACACATTATTTATCAAAACTGCTCTTAAAAATTAACTCCTTCCTATCTTAACTCCTTAGCTCCTAGTGCTTTTACTATTATTATAAAGTTATTTTATTTTATTATTATTGGTATTTATTTTTTTTTTTTTTTTTTCAAGTGAATTGGCCACTTAGAATCAGGCTACAACTTTATTTCTTCTTATTCTTTTCCATTGACCTGCTTCTTTGGATCACCCTTCCACTCTACTCCTCTGTTCCAGATCTAACCTAACTTCTTTAATCCACACTGTAGTTGTCTTCTTCTTCCACAGGTAGTTGAATATCTGTTGTTTTTTTTAATCTGTCATCGTTCATTCTGTACAAATGTTCGTGAAACGTCAATCTCCTCTTCCGCATAGTCTCAGAGATTCTTTTCACATTATGATAGACTTATTTGCTGTTTCTCGGTTTCCATCCATCTTCAGCCTGTACTGCACCCATGATCTTCCTTAAACTTCTCCATTCCAAGACTTCCATTTCATCGATAGGCATTCACAGGCGTAGGGACATGCTGTTTTGAGGACGGTGTTGTAGTGTCTTGATTTGGCATTCTAAGAGATGCACTTCTTGTTGTAGATTTTTTTTGTCAACTCATAAGCTCTTTCCATCTTTTATTTTATTTATTTATTTTTATTAGATAAATTAGTTTATTTATTATTAAACAAACTAACGCTTGACCATGATATTTTACTATTTAAAAACTAAAAACAAACAACAATTTCATGTTACTATCATCATTAAAATATTCATTACATTTAAGTATTATTATTTCATTGAAAATTCCACAATAGCAAACTTTAGTATAAGTCTGACGTGTGTTTAAGTACATCAATAACGTTCACTACACTCACAATAATTCGATTATCAACGATAAGGTTTAGGTATTTACTGATATTCATTGATAAGGACGATTGATATTTACTTATTGATGAATATAAAACTTGAACCGAATGAGTGAAATGATGTGTGGTTGCTCTGCGGATTTTAAGATATCAGTGTTGGACTACGATATCGTATGGATACGATTATTTAATAAATATTACAATTTACAATACGATTACAATAAATATTACTGCATCAAAAAATATATACGTGTGCGAGGTTTTAAGATTACAGTATTAAAAAAAAAATAAATAAAAAAATAGGTTTTTTAAGATGGTAATATTTCTATCCAAAAAGTAATTTCATACATCTCATTTCGTTGGCTGCTTAAAAAATAACATCATTTTGGTTAATATAATAAAAATGTAGAAGTAAAAAACCACCAAGAATGATGAGAAGAAAATTGGTTTTATTTGATGGATCCGAAAATAAAAATTTGGTAGTAAAATTTTAGTTTGATCTAGATCATATATAAATTGACAAATGCTTAAAAAAAACTCAATTTCTCCCTGACTGGAGAAATAAAAGATCATCGATATGTCCATCTATAGTTTACTCTTTTTTTGCCAATTTGCATTTGAAATTAAAAGGATCAACTTACTTAAACTGATAATTAAATTAAATAACCATTTAATCATTATTTAAAATGAACTAAGTTGAGAGATAGAGGTTTTAAACATAGGATTTTTTCATGCAAACGTATTGGGTCAAAACGGAAGGTCCAAGCGACAAATGCTATATACCAAAAACTATTTTCCATCAAATTTCTGATCGGAAACTGTCGGAAATTTTCGATTTGCGCAACACCAACTGAGCTAGAGCGTTTCAAAATGTTACATTTTAAAATATATATATATATATATATATATATATATATATATATATATATATATATATATATATATATATATATATATATATATATTGTGTTGTTCGGAAACTAATGCAGGATTTCATTTTCAAACCAAAACCTGATATTATTATTAAAGAGAATATTTATCTCTTGACCACAACCAAAGCCTCATACATCACTTGTACTCTACGTCGTAGTTTTGGCCCAAAAGTACTATAAAATAAGATCCCATCACTCAATGCACAACCACAAAAAATCTGAAAAATAATCTCTTTAATAATAATATAAGGTGTTGGTTTAAACATGAAACCCGGCACTAAATCCCCCAAAACGGGTTTTGGCTGTAGTAAAGAGATTGCATACAAAATTATTATTTTACGTGAAAAAATTCTCTATAAGAAAAAAATAAATAAAACGTGATTTTCACACACACACACACACACACACACACACACACACACACACACACACACACACACACACACACACACACACACACACACACACACACACACACACACACACACACACACACACACACACACACACACACACACACACACACACACACACACACAACACACACACACACACACACACACACACACACACACACACACACACACACACACACACTCACACATATATATACATTTTTTTTTTTCCTCGGCTCCCAATGCTTAATGGAGGCAATAACTCTGAAAGTTTTGCATTATTATAGGTCTCTACTACCCACGCAAAAATTGGCATTCAAATCTGTGAGTTACAAGTCAAAAAGTCTCCTTGTAAGATGTAACCAAGATATCACACAGCATCAGATCTAGGTAAAGGGATCTTATTTAATAGGACTTTTGGGCCGGAACTACGACGTAGAGAAAAAGTAATGTTTCAGGTTTTGGTCGTGGTAAAGAGATAAATAATCTCTTTTTTATAATAATAACAGGTTATGGTTTAAACATGAAATCCTGCATTAATTTTCGAACAACTCAATACATGTAAAAAAAATTAATTTTACAGATGGAAAACAGCAGAAATAATCATTTTCACATAAAATTAACTTAAAGTGATTGGTAAAGTCGATATACTCGCGTTTAAAAACCATTTTGTATAAATGCTTGGTTGCTTTTAAAACTCTTTATTTCTTTATAAATAACTGGCCTAAGGTCATCTATCCCTCTTCTATTGGCTGTATTTATTGTTAAATTTTTGTGTCATTCTCCAAACTTTATTTAAGCAATCATACAAAGTAATCTTATTTAAAGAAACAGAAACATAAAATGCATTGATGTAATTTAATCTGAGAGTCTAGTTGAAAATAACTGCAGAGAAAATCCGAAAGGAGAAAAATGATTTCGTATTTGACGTCTTGATTTGTGAAGTAGCGGGAGGAGGCGTGGGCAATTTCTCTTTGATGGCTTCTAATTCGATTCAGGCTCTTTCTGCTCGTTCCTGAACGATTGGCATGTTGAATCAAACAGAACCGTTTGCCTTCTTTCTTTTAACTTAATAACATTAGTTATTCTTATCATCCCACTCGGGTAGAGATTTTTTTTCTCTCATAAGCCCTTCCTGGGAAATTTAATTCCAGTGATTGAAAAACTACAGTTTTCAAACCTTGTTTAAAATCGATCTTTCTCTAAGCGTGGGCTTATCAATTCAATTATCTGAGATTCTAGAGATAAGCAATCGGCTCATGAATTGTTCAAATGAGTCTATGAATCACGCTTTCGTTCTTCGGCCATCATATTTCCTGTGAGTTGTGAGAATTACCTGTTTTACGTTTAGACAGAAATTTCCTGTAAACGAAGGATCCATATTTGTAAATGAATAATATAAATACATTATAAAAATATAATAATAATGTACTAGAAGTTGCCACTTTTATAATTAAATTCTTATAATACTGATATCCCAGCCCATTCTAGCACCGTTCTCACCACGTATGCTGATGGCACATGTGTGTTATCAGTAAATAATGATCCCTTCATTGCCTTACAAACACTCCAATCACATGTCATCAACCTTCAAGAATGGTGAATAAAAATAAACCCAAAAAAATCTCACCAAATAACCTTTACCCGTCGTCGTAAACCTACGACTTCCTGTCCTACATTATTCTTTAGTGATATTCCACTAATTCCTGTTGAACAGGTCCACTACCTAGGAATCCACTTGGACGAACGTCTTTCTTGGAATAAAACACTTGAACTGTAAGAAACTGCTGGTCATTTTCGACTTCTTCAAGATTTACTAGACAAACGTTCAAGCCTTCCGATTTACTACAAAAGATTTTTTACACGATAGTTACCACATGTAGTTGAGCTTTGGGGCTCAACTAAACCTGCTAATTCTTCGCGTATCCAATCCTTACAAACTAAAATCCTTCGAAAAATCCTTAATGCTCCTTACTTTGTTACAAATAAACAAATCTATAAAGATCTTCATGTCTCAAATGTTGCTGATTTAGCTCAAACCATATAACTATCCTTTCATAGTAAACTCCATAACCACACAAATCCACTAGTCTCTCAACTTCCTTCCCATTCTTTTCCCGATAATACTCCGAGGCGTCTAAAAAGAAGATGGCCTAGAGACCTTATAGTGTAGAATAGTTATCGAAGTTCTACTGATGAGTAGTTCCTTTCAAGTTTACATACAGGTTTCGAATGCTAAACATTAATCTTCAGTTCTGGGAAGGTCACACGGACTCGGAAGTCCATTTGACCTTGAATTGAAGTGAAAATTAATTCATCAATCCTAATTTCAAAGTGAGATTATTAGAAATATTTATCTGGCCATTATAACAAAACTCTGGATTTGCCATGATTTATAAATATTTAATTTTAGGCTATTTTCTACTTGATGTATTGGTTTTGTTCTTCCAATTCTTTGTTGAATTTTCGGTTACTTTCACTTAAGTGGATTGCGAAGTTGGAATTCTGGGTCTTATTATTGTATGCTCATACAAGCTCTTTTAATCTTTAACTTACTGATCGCCTACTTGTTCTCTCTATTTAGTTTCACAGTCATTAAATTTTACTTCAATGTCCACTAACGGCAAATTTAATTAACATGTTTTCTAAGAATTTGCCAATATTTATTAGTATTGTCCCAATTCTGTCTTACAAATATTTCTTCCTTTTGCTTTCATATTACCTATTAAAACAAAAAAACATAATTGATTTATTGAACTGTTTAAATATATAAATTAAGGGATTTGATGGCCGAGCGAGTTTGAAGAAGGTTTTTAGCGCGTTAGGTACGGAAAGTTGTGTGTTCGAATCCCACCTGGGCAGGTTAAAATTTATTTCATGTCGAACCCAAGGACTGAATCTTGAACTTTCCACACTGGCTGGAATAGGTTGGTAACCTGTAAGATAACCCGTCCTTCCTTACCAAGTCGGAGTTCATAAGGAATTTAGACACCAATGAAAATAAAAAAAATAAATTACATCTAGTAATGGTGTCAATTGTAGATTTAATGATGTGGCATTCAATAATTCAACATATAAATGCATATAATTATAAAATTAGTATTACTGTTTTTGTCATTACTGTTTAATGTTTAACATGTTACATGTTTTTACGGGGCTAACTCGGTTTCAAGAGTGTACCCGTCCGTCCGTTACCTCTCTTAACAATTATTTTATTGTTACTCAATAATAAAAACGAAGTAATATTATTAATTAATGTTACACTCTTAGTCTTAGTGTTTAGTCAACAGGAAGCAAGTCTTGGTCCAACAAGATAATTCCAGACCCCACACAAAAGAAAAACTAGCTAATTTGGATGGAATCGAGCTTCTCCCTCACCCGGCATATAGTCCATACCTAGCACCATCAGACTACCACATGTTCAGATCAATAGCTCATTTTCTTCGTGGAAAAACATTCAACAACTTAAATGAAGTTGAAAAGGGGGTTCTTGAGTTCTTGGATTCAAAACCCAAAGAGTGGTACCATCAAGGAATTCTACAGCTGGCTTCCAGAAGGCGTCAAACCATACACCACAATGGTTTATATTTTGATATATTAAAAAACTTGTAATTCGAAGAAAAATAAATTTTGATTTTTACCTATAAAACGGTCATTATATTCTGACTCACCCCATTATATCTATTCGAAAAACATGTACCATGTATCCATGCTTTGATCCTTGATCTAAACTGAGATATTCCGGGGGTCCTAGGGGTTTCCCTCAGAAGTTGTAAGACAATGCATGTACCATGATTGCATACCTCGCAACATTTGTATATATCTTAATTACCTATAGCCTGAAGCGGATTTTAATGTTCACATATGATTATAAAAGTTGAGACGAAACAATAATATTCATAAATGTATATGTCTTGTAGAGGAAAGTACTTGTTATTAGTAGTATGTCATCATGTTCTTAATTGAAAGTTTCAGAAATCACTTTGTTCTTGCACGTTTCAAAATTTAATGTCACCACCATTGTATAGGTTGTCATCTTGAAGCTGAGTTGGTGCTGGGCTCAAAGAAGAACAATATATCGATTTTCCTGAAGTTTAGTTGAACTTAAAGACTAATTAAGCGATTTGGAATTTTATCTTGTTTTCAGTTAATTATTGAACTTTAATTATGCCTTTCCTTTTTGAATATCCTTCCGATTAGAGTTCCATCAAATTTTAGTTCCCAGCGTAGTCGTTCGCTTACTATTTCAGTACATCCGGTCAATGGCACCACCAAGGAGTGCGAAATCAATGTTTCACGAATGTTTGCTGGTTCTGGAAAGGATAAAGCAAGATAAACATTACGTAAGTGCAATCAGTCGCGATTTCATCCATGACATAAATGATAGAAAATTTTAATTTGGCAAAATTAGGAATCATAGACGGTGAAATTATATTCTTTTTATTTATACCATCCTTTTAGTAATACAATCAATAACGTTCTCTATAGGCAGTAGTTTATAACAAATGATTTCCTAACGCATGGACTTTTTACTCAACATTCTTCTTTAATTTAATCCTACATTCCTTCCTGTTCAGCGCCTCCTCTTCCGTTAATCTATCCGGCTTTGCTTCATATTCCAGTATTTTCTATAGTATTCAATTCTTACTTATTGGTTTTACTAGACATGCTTTGTTTTTACATATCTGGGGGTGTTAAATTTTTTTTATAAATACTAATAGAGGAAAAGTTGTAAACACGGGCACTGGTGTAAATATGGGCACTGGTGTAAATATGGGCACACCTCCCTACTGGCTAAGGGATATACTGAAGAGTGGCGGCGAGGACTGTCTATGAAGCCATTTGCTAATATTAGATAGCAGTGAGCAGTTGGATCCATTAATTTAACTAGTGTAGATGCAGCTTGAGTCATTGTGCAAATTGGTGTTCGTCCTAGACTGTAAACTTTTGAGAGACACGTGAAATTGTTTACGTTTCATATTTCTATGTTTATTTAAAAATAATTTCACAATAATATCTTCAAAGTGGAGACCATAAGCTGGTTTTTAGTCATGCACGCTTTTAGGTTACATGTAATATTGGTTATTTTCTTAGATGGTGTAAATATGGATCCCCATTTCCTCCTGAACTTAGACATATCTCTTGTTAGCGATCAAAATTTGCATCTTTTGTGATGGAAACTTTTCTGAAGACATTCAGAGAGAGGTGTTGGTAAAATATTTTCAAATGTGGGAACCTAGATCGTGCCGGGGCTAAAAGAGGCAGTTATGATTGCGATTTCAGTGAATATTTTTTCCATGCAATAAATAAACTCTCTACCGTTTCAAATTGTTTTAAGCTATTTTTGGTGACTTTTTTTAAGAGCGCTCCGATTTACACCCCAATTTTTCTGGTGATGTTTTTAAAGCTTTTTGTAAGTCGTCGTTTTTAAACGGAAATCATTAATGTTAATCATTGTTTTGCTTTTAAGTATTGAAGAAACTTGTTATAGTTAATAATGAAATACAAAAATCTAGAATTTTTCAAGTCCCAAGTAACTTTTTTTTTTTTTTTTTTTTATATCCATTTATTGAAATTTACAACTGTATAAAATATACATATACATCTAGTAAATGAGTTGATTATGATTACAATAACATGCGAAACTTGAAGAGAACTACTCATCAGTAGCCCTCAAAAAAAAACTTTACACTAGAAGGTCTCTAGGCCATCTTCTTTTCAGACGCCTCGGAGGGTTATCGGGAATAGAATGGGAAGCAAGTTGAAGGACTAGTGGATTTGTGTGGTTATGGAGTTTACTATGAAAGGATAGGTATCTGGTTTGGGCTAAATCAGAAACATATGGGACATTAAGATCTTTATGGATAAGTTTGTTTGTGACAAAGTAAGGAGCATTAAGTATTTTCGAAGGATTTTGGATTGTAAGGATTGGATACGGGAAGAATTAGAAGGTTTAGTTGAGCCCCAAAGCTCAACTCCATATGTCCATATAGGTCTGATAACTGTCATGTAAATGAGTCTTTTGTAATAAATCGGAAGGTTTGAACGTTTGTCTAGTAAATGTTGAAGAAGTCGAAAACGACGAGCAGTTTCCTACCTTTTTAGTCTCGTATGTGGATTCCAGGTTAAACGTTTGTCTAGTTGGAGTCCAAGATAGCGGATCTGTTCAACAGGGATCAGTGGGATATTATTAAAGGATATTGTAGGACAAGAAGACGTAGGTTTACGACGAAGGGTAAAGGTTATTTGGTGGGATTTGCTTGGATTTATTTTAATTCTCCAATTTCGACACCATTCTTGAAGGTTGAGGACATGAGATTGGAGTTTTTGTGAGGCAATGAAGGGATCATTATTTACTGATAACACACATGTGTCATCAACATACGTGGTGAGGACGGTGCTAGGATGGGTCGGGATATCAGCTGTATACACCGTGTAGAGGATGGGACCTAGGATGCTACCTTGAGGAACACCTGCAGTTTGGACGAAGAGGGAAGAATAGGAAAAGTTATGATTAACTTTAAAGTTTCTATCACTGAGATAGGAGCGGATAATAAGAAAGTATGTGGAAGGAAGGAATTTACGGAGTTTGTAAAGCAGTCCCTGGTGCCAGACTCGGTCAAAAGCTTGCTCTACGTCGAGAAAGGCTCCTGTGCAGTACATTCCGCGTTCTAATGCTGAAGAGACCACGTCCACCACGCGATGACATTGCTGGATAGTGGAGTGTGAGATTCGAAAACCAAACTGGTGATCTGGGATGATATTGTTGGAATCTAGGATGGGATACAAGCGTTTCAGAATGAGTTTTTCCAGGATTTTGCCCATTATGGGCAAGAGTGATATTGGACGATATGAGGATGGGAGTTCAGGAGGCTTTTTGGGCTTAGGAATCATCTTTATTATAGATAATTTCCAAGGATCAGGGAAATATGTGGTGCGGAGTACAGAATTATATATATATGTAAGAAATAGGATTGCTTTTCGAGGAAGGAGTTTTAGGATATGGGCTGTAATTAGGTCATGTCCAGGAGCTTTGTTGGAAGGTAATCTGAGGATAATGTTTAGTACTTCTGAAGGATGGAATGCTTTAGGAGGAAGAGACATTTGGAGCGGAATGTTTAGTTCTGCTTCAATACATTCAACGTGAGCAGGATTGATGACGTCAGGATGGGGGTTAAACGTTTTAGAGAGGTGAAGACCGAAATTTTGGGATTTGTCTGTTAGGAGTGGGTGATTAAAATTTTTGTAACCAAGGAGTTTTTTCGTTGTTATCCATAATGACTTGTCTGAAGTATTGAGGTTTTGAGTATGGTTATGTAGGGTTTGGATTTTAAACTTTTTGATTTCTGTCTTTAGTTTGTTCGTTAAGTTGTTGTAATTATGTTTGTCTGATAGGTATCTTGTACGGTGCCATTTCGCCCTCGATCTGCGTTTTTCTGTCATTAAGGAGCGAATATGCTGTGGTAAGGTATACTGTTGACTATGAGGATATTTTGGAGGTAAGGTATTTTCAGTTATACTATTTTGTATTGATGATGTAAGTTTGTCAATTGCTGTGTTAATATCTTCTTTTGTTTTAAGGGGAACTTTCAGGTCCAATTTATTTTCTAGATCGTAACGAAATCCGTCCCAGTCTACACGTCCTCTAATCAGTCTGGGAAGGGGGGGTTTAAGAACGGGATTTGAATGCAAGAGAAGCAGAACAGGGCTGTGATCTGAGGAAAGGTCGTCTAGGGATTTGATGATGGTTTGAGAGGTAGGAATTTGGGAAGAAATGAAGATATCGAGGATATCAGGACGTTTTTTGAGGGATGTAGGCCAATAAGTAGGATTTAAGGGTGAGAGGACAGAATAACAGTTGGATGTTGTAATGCGGGATAAGATGCTGCCACGGGAGTTGGATGTTCGACAACCCCATCGCTGGTGTTTGGCGTTGTAGTCCCCTCCAGCAATAAAACGTGGTCCGAGGGATCGGATTAAGGAATCAAGATGGTTGTATGAAAGGAAATTGCCAGGAGGGCAGTATACAGCTGAGAATGTTATGTGAAAAGGACGAGTAGAAATGATTACTGAGGTGGATTGAATGGTGTCCGTTGGAATAGAAGGAATAAGAGAATGGGATACTGATTTGTGGATAAGGATGCAAGATCCGCCATGAGAGGTGTTGTCTGGGTGATCTGATCTGTAAGTAGTGTAGTCTCGTATGTAGAAATATGAACGTTGAGTAAAGTGTGTTTCAGTCAATAGGGCAATGTCTATTTTATTGTCATGAAGAAAAATGTCTAGTTCGTCTCGGTGATTTTGTAGTCCGTTGGCATTCCATAAAATGATAGCTAGAGGCTTAGCGCTCATTTTGCAACATTAAACGGAATTTCTGTAAGTGCTCTGGTAAGTAGGGTAATGAGCGGTCTCGAAGGAATGAGGAAAGGATGGAGGAGATATCTGTAGGATTTTGGTAGGGAAGAGGAACTGAATCATAGGCTTGGGATGGATTATTAGTTTCAAAAGGATTGTTTGTTGGGGGCTGCACTCTTCTTGAGATATGAGGCGCAGATTCAACTTGTATTGGTACTTGAGATGGAGGAATGATCTGAACATGATGCTGGATAGGAAGTGCTGGTTGCTTCTGAGGTGGTAATTTTACTTTTAGAGGTAATTGATGGGGAGGAATGTTCTGTTGTGGAGGTTGAGATTGTAAATGGGAGGTCTGAGGCTGGAGTTGGGAGATTTGAGGCGTCTGAGGTCGCGGTTGATGAATAATCTTCTCAGAGTAAGTAGGTTGCTGTTGAAGCACACACGAAACTTGCCTCACGTTGTGGCCAATAGCTTCTAAATCATGTTTGATGGCGCTGGTTGGAGTAGAAGAATGAAGCCCCCTCAATACAACTCTATAAGCTTTCTCTTCTTTTAGTTGATAGCAGTGGTAATCATAATTATGGCTGGATAAATGGTTTGTTAATTTTTTATAATTTTCTTTTGTAGTTGTTTTTATTTTGATGTCTTTAACTCGAGAAAAACAATTGAAATTGGTCTCTCCTATTAGTGCTGCGATTTCTTGGCAGAATGACACGAAGTTCTCGATTTTAGTGACAAAGATTGGTGGTGGCTCTGGTTGAGTAGTATGCTGTGGATTAGAATTACTATTGCTATTATAACTATTACTTGCTGATGGGGTAGGCTCATTGGCAGTTGAGTTGGTAGGTAAATTTGGCTGAAATGTTTTGGCTGCAGAGGTTTTACTGCGGGTTTCATGGTTTGATTTGTTTTGTGACTTTTTTGATTTGGCTGTTTTATTTTTTTTTTTGTTAGGTGAATTGCCCGCTGATCCTGGGGCGGCATTTCTATGGCGCTTTTGAAGCGTCCTTCTCGACTGGTAATCGGTCTCACTTATTTCTGAGTAAGGAGCCTCATCCTCCGTCTCGTCACCAGATGTGGGAACGACTTCCATTGTTATTCAATATTAAACACAAATTATATAAAATAATATTGAAGCTGATAAAAAATAAAAAAATAAATCAAATGAATTCTTAAATATCTAAACTAACAAATACATTATTTAAATTAAGGTTAAACATTATTTAGTATAAAAATATAAAATATAAAGAAAAAATAAAAATGAAGTGTTCCAGGAAAAAAAAAAATTAAAAAAATAAGCTCTAGGATTGACGAGAGGCTTCAGAAACAAATAAAGCCAGTCTTGACCGTGAGTGATAAAGGCTGTATACAAAGTGAGCTAGCCGGATTAAGGCGGCGGGCCAGTTGTTGAACTGCCTCACCTGTATTATATCACTGCTAATATAATATAGTTCCACTCACCTCACTTAAATTTAATAGTCAGAATGTTCTAATGTCAATAATGTCTCTCACTATTACTAAAGATGAATGTGATATTTCAATTAGTATGAAACTGAGAAAGCCAGAAAGACAGAGCGGTCACTAAACGTGTAGAGTAGTTGCGGCCATCTTTCCCAAGTAACTTTAAATCAAAAACAAAAGAGGTTGCTCATATTTACACCTTTTCCTCTATTGTCTCGATCACTGTTCCGATCTTATTTCCGCCCAAAATAGCTTTTCCTCGATTGTGACCTTCATCCGATATTTTCGTCGCTACTTTTGGAGAAGGAAGGATATTATGCTCAGATCTTTATCCCCACTGCTCACTTCTTAGTTACCTCCTCTGTGAGGAGCATAACCTTTCCAATCTATGAGTTGTATGTAAGTTTTTTAGTTTTTCATCGGCGTTACAACTACAGAAGAAGCAGTCATTACTAGAGTAAAGTGCCCTAAATCGGACTCCTCCTCCTAAAGTGGACCCCTGGTCTTCTGACACTGTATTCTCTTCAACTATACCGTCACCGATTGTAAACAGTAGTTGAGGCAACTACTAGTAGTGGAGCGCACTCATCTCCTACTTCACGTGTCGCTTATCAGTTCACCATTATATGTATTGATAGTGGAAAAAGTTTTTACAAGTGCTACAATTTTCGTTATTTTTCCTGGGATATTCATATGTATGCCTTTATATCTATATATATTCTTAAATGACATGGTTTAAGGTTAATGCTTATCATCAAACCATTTAATTTAGATCTTTGTTTAAACTTTTATCGGGTTAACAAACTGTTGGCTTTAGTTGCACAAACCAGACCTCTTATTTGTTCATGTTCAAAGTTTTCTAAATCTGTATATATGCTTGTTCTTTTGAAATATATTTTCAGATTTCAAAAGGATAATAGTAAAAACTAACCAAAGAAAGTGGAGTCCTTCTAAAATGATTACAGCAATTAAAGAAATTCGGAAAAGAAGATGGGGTGGAAGGAGGCCAGAAAAAATTTTAATGTTCCGAAAATAACGCCAATGAGGTTGTGCAACATGAAGTATGACAGCAAAAAAAATGAGGTAGACCTACAGTTTTGGGTAATGATCTTGAAGAAGAGCTGGTTCGCTATTGCTTTGCTATGGAACATTGGGTTATGTGCGCTATGTGCTCACTGTGGGCTCATGTGAATTGTCCTGGAGCTGAAAAAGATGTGTAGATCTGTGATTATTGTCGATAAGGAATTAAATTATGCTTTTGTTTAAAATACATTCTGAATCCTTTTTTGAGAATAAAATCTTCATTGTATTATATTATATTCAGATTGATATATTATACTTAAATTTGAAAGTAGATCGAATGTTCTTTGATTTAATAGGATTCTCAAAATCTTGATTATTTTTACAAGGGGTCCGGTTTTTGGAACCTATATCACAAATTGAGAAAGTGTAAGATTTTATAAAAAAAACTGTTTTCTACTAATTTTTAATTAAATTTTCTAAAAGTAAAAGTTAAATGATGCACAACATTAAAAAGTAAATATTACATGCCTTTAAAACGTAATTTTTTACTATTTTCTATTTTTTAATAATCTAAAACAAAACAGGGGTCCGGTTGGGCACTCTTATATATTATTTTTACCTCAGCAATCCTGGTTTCGAATATGAAATATTAAAATTATAATACTGAAATACACTCACGAAATAAAAATATAAATATTAAGCTTATAATAATATATACTTTTTAATTTTAAAACTAGCTATATATTAACCCTATATTAACAATAGGAATTATTTGAGGTAAAATATTAAGCAGGTAAACTTCTCCTTGCTGTTATTTAAAATCAGGGAATCCATAACTCTTTTAAGAAAGGTATATCTCTTGCGCTGTATTCAAAAGATAGCTTTTCCAGTAAGCCTTTACTTTATAATATTCTGGATAGCCATAGAAAAGAAATTGGTTATTCTCTTAGCTTTAGATTAATTTGGAAGCTGAAGTCAACTTACAAGAAATGAGTAGACGTGACATTTAGACCATTTAGGGTGAGGATAAAGGTCATATAAACAGATGAACAACTATTCTCGAGGTCTTGACTTTTGTCTTTGCTGTTACCATCATGTGAAGTTATAAGCACTATCATTTTCTGATCTCACCGATCCAAGACCATGACCTGACAACGAAGATGCCATCCCCACACCATATCATCTCTCGTTAGGATAAGCTTAGCATAAGTATTGTTCTGTTACCACTAAGTCACTAAACTAAATAATGACCTCTGTTTCAAATTGCAGTTTTATGTGTCAGCCATTCTTGTATTGTTTAATATATATTGCTTTTCATTTTACACCAGTCAAGTGTATAAACCAGTCGCATGTAAATCATTCAATTACTTCCTCTCATAATTAACATAATAATCTTACCTCACTATAAACCTTTGTGAGAAGAAATTTCGTTTCAAGGGGTCCGAATCAAAGTGAAGTGAGTTCGGAGCTTACTATGTCAATTAATTAATTATATTAGGTTATTAATTAATTATCAGGCAAGTAGAACATGACATCCCTTTTTAGATTAATGGCTTGGATCCGACGGAGCTTGACCCGACATAGCAGCTTCTGAAGGTAACCAATATCCATCTATACCAAATGCAAATACCAGTGATGTGTTGTTACCAAAATTTTTCGATTCTCGGTACAGGTAAAGGTTGTTTTATATTATATTTATTTTCGTAGTATAATTTACTTTTCGACTCTGACAGTGCAGTGCTGCAGTTATTTTGCCCCGTTATAGTTAAATTTCTACGATTAAATTTGATTTCATCTTTTTTTTTTTTTTTTTTTTTTTTTTTTGCAAAACTGGATGTTGAAAAATTAATTAAGTGCGTAAGGTGTAACACATTGAACATTTTATATTAATATAAGAATATAAAAACATAAATTTAACGTATGCAATTATAAAAAAATAAATCTAATCAAAACAATTTGTACTCAATGGCCAAGCGAGTTGGGGCAAGGTCGAGGGTTCGAATCCCACCTGAGCGGGTTAAAATTTATTTCGTGGTAGACCCAAGAAATGGGTCTTGACCTTCCCACCCAGGCCAGTATAGGGCTTAAATGGAAGTCTGCCCCCCCCCCAAAAAAACATTTGTACAAATTTCTACTCGATGTTTAGAACATGTAGGTTTTCCACATCTAGTGCATGCCTTCTTAAATTTTTTATCTTTTTGTCTTGGACAAATAACACACGCATAAATCTTCGGTGGAAAACCGGGCAAACATAATGGCTAAACACTAGTATGAAGTATTGGGAGTTGGAATTAATTTTAAAGGATTTTTTTTTCGATTTTTGAGCATTTATTTAGAAAAAATGGTACAATGTATTATTCAAAGTATTGTCCATTGCTAGCGACTACTTTTTCCCATCTTTCTGGCAATTTACGGAAACCAGCTCGGAAGAAGGTTTCGTCTTTTGAGGCTATCCATGAATCCACCCATTTTTTGCAATCTTCATAAGAAGTGAACCGCTGGTCAGTCAGGTCGTGTGTCATGCTTCGAAACAAGTAGTAGTCAGATGCAGCAATGTCTGGAGAATACGGCGGGTGGGATAGGACCTCCCATTTCAGCGTTTCCAGGTATGTTTTGACCGGTTTAGCAACATGCGGCCGAGCGTTATCATGTTGCAAGATTACCTTGTCGTGCCTTTCTCCCAAATAGCGGCCGTTTTTTTCCTTCAGTGCACGGCTCAAACGCATCAACTGAGTTCGGTAGAGGTTTCCCGTGATCGTTTCATTCGGTTTCAGCAGCTCATAATAGACCACGCCCATCTGGTCCATTTTTCATCGCCAGTGACAATACGATGCAAAAAAACCCTTTCTTTTTTGACGTTGGAGCAGTTGTTCACAGGTGAAAAATCGCCTCTCAACGTCTCTCGGCTTCAATTCGTACGGAACCCAACGTCCTTGCTTATGAATCATTCCCATTGCTTTGATGCGTTTGCCGACTGTTGACAAGTCGACTCCCAATGACTCAGACAATTCTTGAAGGGTTTGACACTAGTCTTCATTGAGTAATGCCTCTAATTCTTCATCTTCAAACTTCTTCAGCTGGCCAGGGCGTTCCTTGTCATCCGTGTCAAAATCACCATTTTTAAACCTCCGAAACCAGTACTCACAAGTGGAAATCGATGGAGCGTAGTCCCCATAAGCCTCGCAAACTAACCGATGGGCTTCAGCTGCTTTTTTCTTCAAATGAAAGCAGAAAAGCAAAGCTTCCCGCAAATTCGTCTTATTAGGCATAAAAGTTGACATGTTTAGAGAGCAAAAAAATAATGTTGCTCACACTTCAGAGAAATTACACCTACTGAAAATCAAAGCTAAATGATGACGCTTCAACATGAATATAGCAACAAGTTGGCCCGATGGGATTAGAGACTAGTAATACCATCTCTTATCAATCCTTTAAAATTAATTCCAACTCCCAATAATATACTATAAACAACAAGTCATTAAAAAAAATATATCTCGGCTTCGCCTGTGCTCCCGGTCCATCCTGTGAACCCGCTATGTCAGATAATATAAATACACCATGTATTTGTCAGAACCGTGCCGTGTCTGATAATATAAAACAAGCCTAAAGGTTTCAGAAACTCAATTTTCGATTCTCGGTACCAGTAAAAATAAATTTATATTTAATAAAATAACACAGTTCTGGAAAAAAAAAATAATAAAAAAAAATAAATAAATAAATTCACTTCCTTGAGAAATTGTTCCTGAATTTTATATATTTATTTATCCTGAATTCTGTAGGCAAAAAAAATTCTATCTAGCATAATTTTTGATAAAATAGAGGTTATTTTTAAAAAAACAAACCAAAAACATTTTTTGTGGCTTCTAAATCTATAAGTGTGCTGAATTCAAATCAATGGCAACACAAATTCTATCAAGCACCATTTTTCAGAAATTGGAGGTTATTTAAGAAAAATAACATATATTTTTATAACACTTATTTTTAGTGCAAGACAGTAATATATAAAATAATAATATTTAATACTGAACATAATTAATATGTTTATTTTTTCCTTTTGTACTCTACATGACGTGTCTCCCGTTGCAGTGTCCAACAGTAGTCGGCAAGTATCTTCTTATCGCATTTACTTCTATACGTTTTTTCCATCTGGGCTATCTCTTGATGAAATCGTTCTCCGTGTTCATCTAAAACTGCTTCCAAGTTGGGAGGGAAGAAATTCAAATGGGAATGCAAAATAATAAATTTTTGAGAGCATGTTGCAACCCATAGCATTATATGATAAAATCAATTCTTCGTCAATTTTGTTTACGCAATAAAGCCTAATATTTATGCTCTCTATTTTTTTTCATTTCGTAATAAATTAAAAATAAAATAGGTTTGTCTATTTTTTGCTAAAGCTTTCAATGATAAAAAAAAGCGCTCGAAATGTAGAAAAACGCCTCATTTTTCAAACTAAAACACAAATTTGACAAAAAATGGTGCCTGATTGAGATTTTCTGATTTCGGATTCGCACTCAGCCCACTTCAAAACATTTCTGTTGAAGGGTGTATTTTGACGCAGAACAGTGTAATTGATCTGAGGACTAAAAAAACATATCTAATTTTATTAAAACAATAACAATCCAAGAAATATATTAGTAAGCAGCAAATAGCATTTATGTATTATTCACAGAATAGAATATAAAAGTTCATTGCAGCTGAAAAAATATACATAAATAAATAATTCATTAATTATTATTAATGAAGATTTATATTCCCAAGGCTCTGGGTTTCATTTATAACTCAGGAAATCGTCAATGTTACTAAAACCTTTAGCACTGTAGATGGGCGGATGCACTGATATGTTAATCTGGAGGTTGAATCCTATTTGTTTATTTTCCAATAGCGAATGCAATATCTTGAACAATTTGACGTTTCGATTGCAGTAGCAATGCTTGATTTTTCAAAAGAATGCTATAATTCTTTACCGAGCAGTGTTGATCAAGTATACATATGAAAAATTGTTCTATTATAAGAAGATAGAATAAAATATATTTTAAAATTAGCTATCCAAAATTTTTTTATCGTTGAGAAGAATACATGTATTACAAAACTATCTCTAACAGTATAGGGTTCCTAGGAATCGACTTTGGTAATCGATTCTAGATACAGATTCTTTTCACAGGAATAGATGATCGACACATTACAGACAAATACTAATAATAAAATTTCTGATATATAATTATTTCAATTACTAAATGCAATGTTCCTGTTTACTAAATTATTTTTAACTTGGTTATATATGCTTTTTAATAGTATTGAGCTGAGAGGAACTGTAACTGTTAATCCAGTTCATTTAAAAAAGACAACAGGGAATCGGATGATTTTCACTGTCATCCTTGTGATTGGATCCATGGATTAGCAGGCAAATTAGACCAGGATTATGCAGCCTTGAGAAGTGTATTAGGCCCGGTAGGATTAGGAAAGGACCCAGTACAAAATTAGAGGATGTTAACAAAATCAGTGCTAGGCGAGTCACTAATCTTATTAAATAACTAACTGAGGATTTTTATTATTATTTTTTTAAAATTTATATCTTATTTTCTATTGAATGCATATTACAAGTTTTCTCAATTAAAGGACCATGTATACATCTTGCATACAATATGTACAATGAAAGTAAAAGGATAAAAATAAAAAAAAATCAATGATACATAAAATTAGAATAGTAATCATAGAAAAAATAACCTAAACTAGGGATTGAAAACAGATTAAATTAAATACAATCATAACATGCATAGTAGGACCTTGATAATTCGGACGAATCGTTGACAGGAGGTCATCCGATATAGCAAATTATCCGGATTACTTATCACTTAGTGATACATAAAATAATATGAACAGTGGAAAGAGATAGCTATTGACACTCTTAAGGGAATATTCATAAAAAAATATAGAAAGAATATTTAAACACAGTTAAAATTTACATTTATTTTTCCTTATTACTATAATTTAAGCAAAACACGAGAGTTCACACCAAACATTATTCCAGGAACGTATTAAGATAAAGACAATAACTAATGTAAAATCAGTTTTTGACACCCTAAAGAAAATATCTTTTAAAATAATGGCAGAATTTAAAGTATTTTTACACAGTTTAATTGAAGGATTCAAAAGGAATTATAAGAATTCTTTTTTTTTGTTTTTTTGGTTAAATATTTTTTTAATACTATTTTTAAGTTAGGATGTCAATAAGTATCTGGGATTTCAATAACTCAGGTTTTCCATATGCATTTTTTCATTTATTTATGAGTGAATTATTTGCATATTATTGGAATTATTTTATTTGAAGACTAGCTTTGAATGATTATTATTTATCATCAGTTCTTAAAGCATACAAACATTTCAAAACATCAGCACTTCGCTCCATAGATTCTGTATATATATATATATATTTTTTTTTTGGGAGGGGACTAAATTTGAAAGGGAGCAAAGATCAATTTGCCACCTCCATATTCTCCCTCCCCTACCATTAAAATACAATACCTTTGAACTACAGTATAATAAAGTTTATACATTATAAAAAAAAAAAATAAAAATAAAAAAATAAATGAAATTAAAAAATAGAATTTTTGATATTATTATTTTGACGTTTATAATAACTCATTATTTTCTTCATAAACTTTTCAAATTTTCTTCCCTCTGAAATTTTTTTCTAAACTTGTTTGTGCTGGAAAAGGTCCGCTATTTTGGATTAGGGGATGGTCCGGACCACCGCGATAATTTTAAGATATCCGGATTATTGAGGTCTTGCTGCATACACTGTACAAAACCATCCCAGAGAAACCCTGAACTAAGCTTTCCCCCACTATGGGTGGGCTAGACCCAATGAGATCCCAGCTCTGCTCTCTCAGCTGCCTCACTGCAGTCTACATCCAGTGGAGGCAGAGTGAGAGTCTTAAACAGTAGCTTATATTGTATATATTAAAAGTCAAGAAATTGCGTTAAAAAAGAAAAAAAAAGCTTGATTGTTACTACTTGATCTGGATTTATTTTCTACAGGCAATTCATTCTTGAAGTTCTGACGCATCCCAGGTATACGTTTTATTCGTAGGTATATGTATTCCAAGGTATATTCCTGATATTCTATAGATTACATTGTATGACGATCTTAAAGAATGACATCGAAAGTGCAAAAGCTACTTAAAGAAGAATAGTCACTTCCAGAAAATATAAATTTTAATAAATTTATTAATGAAATGAAGAATTCTTTTCAAAAACAAACATAAAAGAACTTATTTGCTCATATAGTCTTTATTTTGTGTAATATTTTTTGTCTTGTGTTTAATTTGGTTTTATTTATTTATTCTTTGTTTTTTCATTTATTTTTTTTTAATTTCATAACAATTAAATATTTATTAATGGTAATTAACAAGGCACAGAATATGCCTATGAGGTTTGCTTATTAATCTGAATAAACATATTTATTTTCATAATTTATTTATTAATTTTCATAATATAATCTGCAACAGCGAGAATAAAAGGAATCTTTGACGTCTACTTTTATCAAGCTGCATCGATTTAGTTTTATTTATTTGTACCCACGTTTAAAAGGTTTTTTATCTGAAACAGGCCATTCATATCAGAAATAAACAAACATGGCGACACAAAAAAAAAGGTCTCTTTGAAAGGATAAAAATGTAAGGTACTACGGTACTACGGTACCACATTTAAAAAATAATTAATTAAAAAATCAGAGCTTGTTTACAATTGCTTTAAATCCCATTTACAATATATCATTTATAAAATATTAACTACAAAAATCTTTAAAAAATAATAATACCTACTTCTTTTTTTTTTTTTTTTTTTAATTTACTGTTCTTAACAATTTTTTTGTCCAATTATACCATAATATTGTCTCGCCATTCTGTTTTTCCAACATTCCTCTTTTTTTCCTGCTAATCTTTTCTTTTACATTCTGCATCCACGGTTTCCTTGAAGGTTCTTTTGTATTCCTACACTCAAAACAGTGCATTTTATTTTTACCATGTGTTTTCATCAAATGTTTATTAGAATAAAGAATCATATCATATTAATATTAGTATCTCATTATCCATTTTGGATCATTGAGATTAATAATTTAGGAGTATGGATAGAGGAAAAAGGTACCCTGGATTAATATATCTTTTTATTTCTTGTACTTTAAAACCTTAGGTCATATGCCGAAACTGTACAACTTTGACCGTCAGTGTTCTCTACCTTCGCAATCTCCCTCCGACAAACCTCTCGCTGCCATCACCTCTTCAACTCCCTGCAATCAAGTTTTCCTTAGACAGCCTCTATTCCATCTCTTTTCCTGAACTTAGCCTAATAGTTTTCTTGGACATCTCTCTAGTCCCATTCTCCTCAGATGTCCGTACCACTGTGACTTCTTGCTCTCGGTTGTGTGCATCATGATTTTGTTCACTTAAACAATGTTTCTGATAGTAATCCCAATCACCCACCCTTCCGAGCCATAAATAAAGTGGTAAATCTTCAAGAAAGGAGTGGAAAAATTTTTTCTTGGTTGCTAGCGAAACATTTTGGCTCCACATTATGGAGTTCATTATGCCGATCACCTTCCTTTCTTAATATGACTTTCAAGCGTTCCCTTCTTATCTATAAATACTTCTAAATATTTAAAGATAGCACTTTGGTCCCAATGTCCAATGGAAGACAAATTGAAAGCCATGTATACTCTTTGCTTATCTCTAGGCCCCATTTGTAATATTCCTCTTTTACCTTCCTTAGCATATAATTAAGATTCTCTTTTTAGTTATTCTTGTGAAAATAAATCCAAATTGAATAACTATCGAAGATTAACAGTCCAAAAATCATTTATGTCTATTTTTATTGATTTATTAAATATTTTTCTTTAGATCTAATTTATGTAAGTATATACATATGTTATTGTAGTGATTTTTCAACACATTTACTCGATGTATACATTGTTTGCAGCCTTAGCTTTATGATATGTTCTCCGTAATCTCATTTCTTATTCAGCTTTCAAAAATGTTTCCTTTAGATGAATCCAGATAGTGCGATAGGTTCTGCTTTGATCTCTCCCAGCTCTAAGAATGTAGATCGTATCTCCAGCTTTCAAAAATTAGAGAAAGTATGATTCGGGAAATACAGGATTTCCTTTAAGATCTGGTGGATTCTATTCCAAGAGAACCGAAATCACTTACACAATCACAATGAACTTCGATTTCATAACAGCCTTATATTTCTGTTCTGTTCAAGGTTTGAACGCAAATTACAAAATATAAACGAAAACGAATACTTGGCAATGAATAAAATAATAGAATAGCAATGAAAATGAAAATCATCAAATCCAAAACACACTGTCTAATTGAGCTTTATAAACCGATTAAACAGAGTGATCTGGATTTTAACCTTAATTAATAGGGTGAATAAAAAAATAATGGCCGTTTTATCAAATCCCAGAGTTCAAAAGTCTGTAAATATCTTAATGCTATTTATAATTTACCAATACATATTAATCCCTTTAGAGCATTCTCTAAGCTTGTTTCTAACACTGGACTTCTTAAAAAAAAAGTTTCAGTTCAGTTAATTATTTCAAAGAAGAAGTGCCCTAAGAAATTCTCGTAATTTTAAGACATTACTGGAAAAAAAATTTCACAGCCGCTGAAGCAACTCGTGAAATTACTAAATATGAAAGGGAAGGTGTTCTTGAAGAGCGCACTGCACAGCATTGGTTTGAAAGATTTAGTAGTTGAGATACGACGTTGGAAAGGAAGAAGGGTTCCGAGCGGCCATTAATGGATATTGATGAAGTTCTGAAGGAAGATGTTAAGTCAAATCCGTCTACAAGTACTCGCAAACTTGCCAGGGAGTGTGGTATGTCAGAAGATACTGTTAGTCGCCATCTCCTTTCCATGGGGAAGGTGAAAAAGACCTGCTCGTCCACACACTTCCCGTCGAACCAAATAATAGTTTACAGAACTTCATGGGTTTGAACTCCTACCTCATCCACCATATAATCCAGACCTCGCACCTTCGGATTACTACTTTTTTCGATCCATGGCCCATTTTATTCAAGGGAAAAATTTGATACTTTTGCGAAAGTTGAAAATGCCGTCCAAGATTTTTTTGACAGCCATCCCAAGGAATGGAATCAGCGTGGCATCGAGAAATTGGCTAGCAGATGGGCAATGACGGTAGATAACAATGGACTTTAAATTGAGTATTAATAGTATTTTATATCAAAGAAATAATAACACAAATATTTGTTTAAGAAACGGTAATTTTTTTATACACCCTATTATTAATAATATAATGAAAAATACGTTGAAATAATTCGTAACCTATATTTCTATAAAAAAAAAATAAATCATAAATTTTTCTATCCTCCACACTTTTTACTAACCACATACCCAATCTTCCGGTGCTCATTCACGAAGTATTATTGGTATCATTGATAAATCAGTAAACAAAAAAAAAAATTATTACATATTTAAATAATTTGTTCCTAAGAATACACAGACAGACACTATAAAATAACGTGGTCTGTGACATGGGGGTCCACAAATCAAGAAAAAAATGAAAATGCTATCGAAAGTTTACTTACTTTTTTCAAAAATTTAAAGCTACTCAGACACAAAATGAACATCTTATTAATTATTAAGTGAAACATATTTGGAGTTACACACCATAGATATACGTTACAGTTAATATTTCATATTAACAAATTCCGAATTTTTCAGGCAAAAATATTTCTTAATACCACGAAAGCACCTTGGTAGTAAGCAACATAACTCTCTATACTGGCCTTCGCATGCCAAGTGTTAATGAAAAATACTGATTCTCTACTAACGATTTCACAAAAAATCACTTAGATATGCCAACAGCTTCATAAATGGCCACACTCATATTTCAGACAACAGCCAGAAAAGGATGAAGAGGAGCTGGATGAGAGATCTCTTGACCTAAGTTAAAAAAAAAAGAAAAAATAGGAGGAGGTGCCAAAGGGTTCTTCACGCCACGTAATTCAGTATTTCATCAAGTTCACTGATTGTTCATTCCTTTGAAAGATTCAAAGTTAAAACATGAAAGAAATAAATAAATACAGGATATGATCAAAAATGTGCCTTCTATAAGTTTAGTGGCATGCCAGCCGTTAGGTTCGTCTGCTGGGCTTATGAACCCATCATTCTTTTTATTTTATCCAAATCAACTGTAGGTTACATTTCAAAATCGTTCTCATATTTTTTTCTTTTGATAAATTTAAATTTTAGAATAGAAGGATCAAACCACTTAAATCAATGATTAAATTAAATCAACAGTTAATGATTATTCGAAATAAAAAAGTTGAAAGAAAATAGGAATTTCATAAGTGGCTTTTTTTTTTTATTCAAACCAATATAGCTCCTAGTGACAAATGCTATATAACAAAAAATATTCTCCATTACATTTTTTAAAATAAAACCTTCGACAAATTTTAAATTTGGGTAACTCCAACAGAGATAGAGCGTTATATTTTTGAGTAAAAAAAAAAAAAAATAATAAATAAATAAAAAATAGAAAAACGTTATAAAATAAAACTATAAACACCTAGGCAAAAGAAAGAAATATCTATGTAAAAAAAATCATGTTAGGAGGTGCTACAGGGTTCTCCTACCTATCTTGACTTTCACGCCAGGTAATTCCGTGATTCACTGATTGTTGATGACTTTAATTGACAAATATATGTAGTTCAACCTTAA
Organism: Euschistus heros; assembly: GCA_003667255.2. Taxonomy (NCBI): domain Eukaryota; kingdom Metazoa; phylum Arthropoda; class Insecta; order Hemiptera; family Pentatomidae; genus Euschistus; species Euschistus heros. The sequence goes on along the minus strand of RCWM02000374.1, from coordinate 909,986 downwards.
AAATAAGATATAAATATAGAAAACAATAAATTCAATATATATACTATAATAAATAATATAATACAATAAATATATTTAAAACCATTTCTCCCTGACTGGGAAAAAAAAACATCATGGATATGTCTATCTATAATCCTTGCTTTTCCAAATTTACATTTTAGAATTTTAAAAAAAAAAATCAAATTACTTTAATTAATTATAAAATTAAATTAACAATTAATGATTATTTGATATAAACAAAGTTGAGAGGAAAAAATCATAGGTGTTTCTAATATGACTTTTTTCCGTTTAAACCAATATAGCTCTTAAACGGTAGGTTCTAGCGACAAATGCTATGGATCAAAAAATATTTTCCTTGAGACAATTGTCATCAAATTTTTGTTCCAACACCAGGAGAGCTAGCGCGTGACAAAATTTAACATTTTTGAGTGTAAACCGTTCCATAGAAAAACTATAGACCCTCCAGCTAAATTACCATGTAAGTAACAATGCCAAAGAAGGGAAAACCTCTATTATAATCATATACTATAATTTTCTCAAACCCCTCAAAGCTACTACACATACACAAAAATTTCCAAAAAAAGGTCCCGAGGCCATTTTCTTGTCAGACACCAAGTTGAGAAACAAGTGGATGTGTGTAAGTATTTTTTTTTCATTGTGAAAGGAAAGTAGAGATGGTTCGTTCCAAATCAGCGACATATGGGATATAAAGGTCATTGTGGATCTGTTCATTTGCGAACATGTAAGCAGCATTAAATATTTATCGAAGTATTTTGGATTGCAAGGAATGAATACGAGATGAATTAAATGGTTTGGTGTAACATCATAACTACAGTGGAAACTCGTTAATTCGTCAGGTTTACGTATTTAATTCATTTTTTTACCTTTTTACCTTGTGGTTTGTCACTACAAAATATGCCAATATTTATACATTTTTTAAATCATTTCATAGAAAAAAACAAACATAACAAGCCCGGAGTCGATCCCTCCATTGATTCTAATAAGATATGAAAGGAAGTTTGAGTGCAGTTGACGAATTCCCGGAATCAGTTAATACTGGAAAGCTCTTCCTAGAAAAACATCAGCATCTGGCTCAGCAACTTCTGCTCCATTAGATGTAAGCATGGATAGTACGGATGTAGGATATGAAATTTTAAATGCCAATGGAATTATAGGACAAGTACTGAGTGCTCAAAATTAAGCTAGTGGAGGAAAAGATGATGACGATGACGTTTCTAATTCTTCCACTATTCCATGCAAAGAAGTAGAGGAAATGTTAACTAAATGCATTGAGTGGTTTCGAGTAGCGATGAGAATCAGATATTTTACACATGATGGGATGCGGCAACTGTCATTGTAACTTAAGCCCAATGTGTATAATGTTCATCTGTTCGTTTTTACATTCAAGCTATACAAAATTGCAAAAAAAAAAATACTATTATATAGTTTAAAATGCTTTCTTGTTACTTTACTAGCAAAATTCTGTAATTCGTCATTTCCGTTATTTCGTCACCCCCTCTCCCCTCTCATGACGAATCATCGAGTTTCTACTGTATATAGTGTACACCCAAATAAGTCTAATAATGGTTACATAAATGAGATTTTAGATAAAATTAAAAGTGTCATCAGATCATTCTGCTGTCAGAACATTGGCAAAGATAAATCCGCTCAATAATTCTAGAGTTGTCTCCAAAATGTCGATGAAAAAATCTACTTCATCTAGTCTACTACCGAACAGTAGTTTCCTTCACAGAAATGAAGATCAAAACATCATCTGACGTTTATGACATTTCCTCATACTTTTCATAAAATCATAAATTATTGTCATGCAAGTGAATCTTGTGATAAATCGAATGCTTTGAACGTTTTCTAATAAATGCTGAAGTTGAAAATGAATGTTGTTAATAAATATTTGGGAACGATGAATTCTTCTATGGAATCTTATAGAATGTCAATAAATACCTGAGTTAGGTAGAAGGCAATATATTAGCCGAAGGCGACAATAGATTTATCCGAACCCATCTTCCCTTCCCTGCCTCCCTTCTCCTTCCTCTAGAATGTTTACTCAAGCAGGGGCTGCTCAAGACAGATGACTGGAAGCTATACAAACGACACCTCACTAGCTAAGGCAATAAATTCCAACATGGTGTGTAGCAACTCCTGCCGATATCTTTGATCATCTTCGGTGGGGGGAGGGGTTCTGAGTCATCAGTTTGTACATTGGTCCATGTAGGAGATATATTATCTCAAAATGTTAGTAGGTTAGTAAGGTGTGCAAGTGTATGTTTAAATACATTGCATTTTCTTTTTTTTATTATTCTCTACGCTGAAGAGGTTTAATTTTAAATGAATATTGAAAAATGTTTATGGAAGAATACATTCTATCTCATGTTATTCTTAAATTTACACCGCAATATTGTTACGTGAAATTTATGTAATATGGAATTACGATTCTGATATATACCTTTTCCAAGTTTACTTAAACCTTTTCCAGAATAATGTAATAATCTTCTAATTATGTTTAAGCCATTTCCACATCTATTAAATCTTTAGACATTAGGTCGCTTTGTAGAAATGTTTATGGGAAATTGGAAAAAAAAAGGTAATAATCACCAAAACGCCATAGCGTTTAGTATGGCACGCTATATTCAATTTTTCCCTGACTTGGAAAAACAATAAATTATGTATATGAAATAAAACAATCTTTATTCTGGCATATATTGTTCCCTAAGAATATCAAACATGTATAATAAGGTTGAATAATAGTCTGGCTATCTTAGTTCCAAACAAAGATAATAATATGTATAAAAGATGATATATATGTACAAGTGAAAATAGAACTTTGTGGTAAATATATACATAAGAAATGAAGAGACAGAATAAAAAATAACAATGTGCTAATATAATAATTTCAATGTGTTCAGGAAAAAGAAAGGAATATAAAAAATAAATCAATAAAATAAAATAATTATAGTGAATAGGAAGGAAAAGATATATAGAAAAAAAAAAGAACTTTTATTAACATGAATATCAATAAGACAAAATATTTACAAATACCTAAAAACATCTATATACACATCTACTTCCTATCCTGTTATATTATATACCTATTTAAGAAAAAAAAAACCAATTTTTTAGGAAGAAAAATAACTAATATTAACAAATTTACAAATAATGACATATTTATTGAAATAATTCATCGGTATCGGATATCCTGAGTTTGACTAACTTGATTTTTAATTATTTCACATATTGGAGGCGTCTAAATGGGATTTAAGGAGATATTGGAATAGGAGAGTTTTGAATGAGTTTAAAGAAGAAGCATGTCTAATTTCAGGAGGTATAGAGTTCCAGAGGGTAGTGGATCGAGCTTGGAAGGAGTGTTGGTATAATGCTGTTCGGTGGAGGGGAGTATATAGGTCAGAGGAACGCGATCAAGTTGTGACTTGGAAGTGGACAGAAGACTTGAATTGCAATAGGATATACAGGGTGTCCCGAATTTTAATGGCAAAATTTTAGGAACTTATAGGGGACCGAAAAGCTAAGACAAAAAGTCCTTTAGAGATTTGCTCGTTTTAGAGAAAATCGCAAAAAAAGAAACAAAACAAAAAATGTGTAGCGATTATCACCTTTCAAAGTTCGTCAGGCTAGGCAGTGAGATATGTAAACACTTAATGTTACCCTTTACATTCTTTTATTTGTTTACATTATGGCTTCCTTCTAGGATTATAATTCCTAAATCAGTCTTCAGTTAGTTACTCAGATATTTTTGTGTGAATAGCATCAGCACCAATGCCGCTTACATATTCTAATGTTGAATACGCTGATATGATATTTGTGTATGGTTTCTGTAACGGTAATGCTTTAGAAGCGGTGCTGGAGTATGCGCGCCGATTTCCAAATATAGAAGAGTGCCTAATCAACGATTCTTTTCGTTAACTTTTAATAGACTACACGAGACTGGGTCATTCTTAATACGTAATGAAGGCGACCAGTTCCAGGCAGCAATAAGATCAGATTATCGGAGAACCGTTCGATAACAGTCCTGAGACTAGCATCCGAAGAGCATCTGCTGCATTAGCAATATCGCGGCAAGCAATATGGCGAACTTTGAAAGGTGATAATCGCTACCCATACCATCTTCAAAAAGTTCAGAATTTATTACCTCAAGATTATGTCAAGAGATTGAATTTTAGTAACTGGTTTCTTGACAAAATTCGCGATGATAATTTATTTCTATTAAAAATTATATGGACCGATGAAGCTACCTTTACAAGAGGAGGAATAGTTAATAAAAGAAATTATCATGTATGGGCTCTTGAAAATCCCAGAGCTATTAGAGAGAATATGTTTCAGCATGAATTTGCTATTTATTTATTATTTATTTATACGTTTGGCTTGGAATTTGGAACGGATTACTGGTGGGACCATATTTTTTACCTGGAAGATTGAATGGTATCACATTTACACATTTTTTGGAGAACGACTTTTCTAATTGAAATGTGGTTCCAACTCGATGACTGTCCAGCTCATTATAGCAAAATAGCTCGAGCTTGGCTGGATATAAATTATCCACAACGATGGAGTGGACATGGAGGAGTAGTACCTTGGCCACCCAGATCACCTGATATGACACCCATGGATTTCTTCGTGTGGGAAACCTTGAAGCAGAATGCTTATTCGGTGTCAATCAACTCAAGAGAGCAATTAAGAGACCGAATCATAGATGCAGTGCACCAGATATCATCAGAACAATGTTTAGCTGCAATTTATCAAGTGAGTGCTAGATGTAATGTTTGCATTGGTGCAAGAGGACAACATTTTGAGCAATATTTACATTAAAAAGAACATAACATAAATATAAATGTAAATAAATAAGTATAAAAATTAAAACTTGTTTTGTTTCTTTTTTTGCGATTTTCCCTGAAACTAAGCAAAAACGAGCAAATCTCTGAAGGACTTTTTGTCTTAGTTTTTCGGTCCCCTATAAGTTTCTGAAGATTTGCCATTTAAATTCGGGACACCCGAATGTAGGGTGGGCGATGGTTATTAATGATATGGTACAGGAAAGTGCCTAGGAAATATTGTCTACGGAAGGATGAATAGAGCCACTCTAAGGCAGTGTAGAGGTGCGAAACATGGGAACGTCCCCATGGGTTTCGGTAACAAATCTGATAAAGCTATTTATAATTCGTTGTAATCTGTCCCGGAGACTCATCGAGAGGCCCCCATACACCACACAACCATAATCAAATTATATATGTCTATCTATATATAATCTACCGATTTTCCTAACTTTAATTTTAGAATTGAATGTAACAAATTACTATAATTAATAATAAAATTAAATTAACAATTAATAATTATTCGAAATAATAAATAATAAACGTTGAAAGAAAGTAAAGGTTTCAGATGTGACTTTTTTCATTCAAGCCATTACAACTTTTAAACGGTCCTTGTGACAAATGTTGCAACAAGTATTCTCCATTAAATATCTGATATGGAAACCTTCATCGAATTTTTGATTCGAGCAGCAACATATCTGAAGCTTGTTAAAATGTTGAAAAGAAAAGTATAGACCCCCAAGCAAAATATATTTCATGTCAAAACTCAGCCAGCCATTTTAGTTTATTGCAACTCCAATGTTAAATAAAAGATTTTTGCAACATTTCAGTATACTTCAGTAATAAGTGAAATTCATCAATCAAATAAATCAAAAATCAATTAGTTATTAGTATCGATTTTGAGAAATAGAATTGAATTTTCGGAATCAAGAATCGAAACATTTTATTATTCAAATAGTGTACAATTCGAAATAAATTGAATAATTATTATATAATAATTATTTATAATTGTAATATAACTCAATTATATTATAATTATAATAATTATTTTTCCTTTCCTTTGTAAATCGTTCCTTGAGATGAGCTACCGCCTTGCGTAACGGATCCTTGGCAGGGCGACCTCAGGAGCTGACTGCTATTCCTGGATGAGATCTCATCCTCCCATCGGGTCTTTCCTTTGTTCCCGGGTCCTTGGTCCTGATTGAGGTATCCTGTTCGCTTCCGAAGACCTCTTAGCGGGTAATGATGTCTTGAGGGCTTTTTCTTCTCTTCGCACTTTTGAATGAGATCAGGAAACATTGTGCAATAACTCATAACATCATTACTCCGTTGTAGAAGTAAAGTAATTCAAGACGATTTTAAATGTTTTTTTCATATTTTGGACCAGTTGTCATCCATAACAACTTTTATTTCCCTAATCACAGTGGCTTCAACAACAAAAATAAGTATATTTTTAAATCTTTTATCAAATGATACCTACCATATTTTTTTTCTGATAATTTAATTGAAGTAAATTGTTAAAACATTTCTTAGCGTCTTTTTTAAAAACATTTTTCCACACATATCCTCTTTAACATCTACTATGCAAGCGCTCAAAGCTTCCAATTATTTAAAAAAAGGCTCATCGACATAACGGTTATCAAACCCATCTAGGCATACGGAGTTGAGCTTTGGGGCTTCACAAACCTTCTAATTCTTCTTGTATCCAATCCTCTATATCAAAAATTAAAATAGATTTACTCTGAGACGCCAGTCTCCTTTAGTAATAAGGATTTTTTTTATTACGTTCCTAGAAACAAAAATACAAATATGTATTGTTAAATAAAAGACAGACATACTGCGCGATATAATGACTCGAAATATATTAATATAATAAATAAAACAAGTAAAAAATAATAAAATTCTCTAATAGATACTTCACGTGGAAGGTGGAACGAAATATAATACATATATATAAACCAGAGATATAAAATAAATTAAAAAAAAAACAAACTAATATACAATTATGTGGAGAGAGCTAACATAATGGTAAAGAAGGAATTTTTTTAAAGGGATAGCACGAAGAATGTGGAGAAAATAATTTCAGAGAATCGAGGTGCGGAAAACAAGTTATTTTATTGACTGAACATCAAGAACCCTATTCCGCCATGTTTCGATACTATATTGTTCTCATAATCGTGCCGTACAGTGAAAAAACAGGTTACAATAAAATTATATAAGTTACACAGACTATTTAAAAAATAAATTTAGCTACAATATAAATATACAAAAACATGCGTTAGGATATATAATACATATTATTACAAAGTATGGATGAGTATGAAACTACTTAAATGTTACTGGTGGATATACTATGGGTATCTACTACTATATACAGGGTGAGAATCTCTTAGTGTAAAAAAAAAAATGGGTGAAACTAGATCAAAAATGTAGCAAAATGCCGCAAACCTCACCTTTCTATTACAATCTGTTGTAGATAAACGATTAATCGAAGAATTTTTCGAGGAAACCACGTTTTTTCTATAAAAGCTGTAATATCTCCGTTTAATTTTTTTAAAATTTAAATGTTGACCACATTTTCGGATTTAGCATTAAATTTTCTATAATAGCTAAGTACCTGTGACCTTGAATTTAACACACTTGGTATCTGAAGAACAGCTTGATCTTCACCTTATTTGGTGAAGTCACAATGTCTTACATTACTTCAACGCTCACCGTTTTTCGAAAAAACTATCCACAAAACGTCAAATCTCACAAAAACTTGAAAATTTGGTGAGCTTTCGAATGATATGTTAAATGTAATGATTTAGTTTCAATTTCATATAGAAATTCACTTTTGAAACCGAAAAAAACATGGTGTTCTCATTTGGCATACAAATCAGTTACTTGTGTAAATAAAACATTATGACAATCTCTTGATGGAAACATGCATTTTAAACATAATAAACTCTTCATTGGAATAAAAAGCAAAGAAAAAAATTATTGTTTAATAGGAAATAAGAAAAACTGTCAAAAAAGTGACAACAGAGGATCTTATGTTATTACATTTGTCTATTTATTATTATTATTTCGAATTTATTTTATTAGATTTTCAATGTAATGTTTAAAATCCAATGATAATGAACATAGACCTCAATTTTGCCGTTAGCTTTTGAATACTGATTGTGTTGAAGAATACTACTTTATGAGGTGAATTTTATGGGCAGATGAGTGTTTTTACAGGGGAAGGCATTTCTACCTATCCATGTATATCGTCGGTTTATATTTGTATTGCTTTCGAATAATTTGGAGGAGCACCATGGTGTTGGAAAATCATATTCGGCCAAATTCAGGAATATCGTGATGAAGTTGTGGTAGGATATTTTGTAACAAATCTTAGTAATCTCATCATTCAATCAGTTGGCCAAACTATGATTTTTCAACACTATTCGACAGTAATACAAAGATGAATAGACCAACGATACTCCACATGGAATGGTATAAATGCCTTCCTTTGTAAAAACAGACTCATCTGTCTATAAAATTCACCTCAAAAAGTAGTATTCTTCAACACAATCTGCATTCAAAAGCTAACGGCAAAATTGAGGTCCATGTTCATTATCATTGGATTTTAAAGACTACATTGAAAATCTAATAAAATAAATCCTAAATAATAATAATAAATAAATAAATGTAGTAACATAAGATCCTGTGATCTGGTGTCGCTTTATTGACAGTTTTTCTTTATTTTCTATAAAACAATAATAGAATATTTAATATAGAGCATAATAAAATTCTTTAATTAGAACATAATATTTTCTGATCAACATACATAAATACAGAAAAGGTGCATTAAAAACATTAAAAATTAAAAAAAAAAACTTTCCCTTATTTAAACTAATTTTATAAGGTTTTATTACTTTTTTTTTTAAATATATAGTTTTATGTTGTATTTTTACAGTAGCGAGAAAACGATTTATTAAAGGTAAGTATCGATATCAAGAAAGAACATCCCGCAAGGATTGATAAAAGCTATTAAATCGACCTATCATGTTTCCAAAGTAGTGAGGATCAATGGAAGAGAGTCCGATACGTTTACAATTAATAAAGGTGTAAAACAAGGAGATAGTTTGAGCCCCCTCCTGTTCATTATATACATGGTTGAGATTTTGAAAATGTGCAAACGTAGAACAGCCCGCACTACTATTGGAAAGTGGAATATGAGGACAATCCTTGCTCAAGTAATGGTATTCGCGGATGACATTGTCCTTATAGCTGATACCAAAGAGAGCCTACAGCAAGCTGTAATTGAACGGAAGGCCGAGCTTGAAAGGAAGGGAATGACTATTAATGTCAAGAAGAGTAAAATAATGCAAATTGGTCGGGAACAAAAATACGTTGAGGTATTTTGCAAGGGTGAAGCATTGGAAATGGTAGACGACTACACTTACCTGGGAACAGTGATAAACAGGTATGGAAAGGTAGACCAGGAGATATCCAACAGAATAAAGAAGGCAAACTCAATGTACTACGACCTCTGCAACACGGTTATAGGGAAAAGGGAGGTGGAGAAAAATGTTGTTACATATCTTCAAAGCTGTTTACCTGCCTACTCTTCTATATGGAAGTGAAAGCTGGGTACCATTAGGGAAGCACCTAAGCAGATTTACTGCAGCGGAAATGAGGTACCATCGGAAAGTAGCGGGCCGAACCAGGAGGGATCGGATCAGGAACGATAGGACTAGAGAGGATCTAGGGGTTGTCTCTCTAAAGGATACCCTTGAAAAGAGGCAACTTAGATGATTCGGACACCTCTGCCGGATAAATGAGGACCGAGACCCGAGAAAGTACTTTAAGGCCAGACCAACAGGAAAACGTCCCAGGGGGAAACCCAGAACTCAATGGATGGACTACATCTCCAAGGTGGGATAGAAGAGAGGCAAAGACTGGAATGCCATGAGGGCGCTGGATCGGGATATGCTGGGCAGAGGCACATCCACGCTGAAAGGCACTAAGGAGGATGAGAAAGAAAGAAAGAAAGAAAGACGGCATCGATATATCGAAATAATAAAAACATCGATATACCGGAATGGTATATATAATATGGAATATTACTATTACACTAAATATGTATCATTGTTTCAGCATAACCTATATTATTATATCAGACAATATTATTTCTCCGGATAATAAATATTTTATAGATTTGTCAACTGTATTTTTTTCATTAGTTTTTTTTTTTTTTTTTTTTCATATTTTGTTTTCTTTACTTATACATTCTTAACCTTAAGATATAATTTGTTTTTCGTGTAATATTATATAACAAGTAGTGTTACTTTTTATTACTTTTATATTGTGATTTAATTTTCTTTTAAACTTCTGTATTTACCAGGTATGCAAGTTTAAAATGTCGTTTTAATTCCAATAGAATGCGCTCTTAGCCTATTGAAGGATTTGCTTATCTCTAAACGCTATTTTGTTTGTTAGTCATTTGTTTACAAAAGTCAGTTGTTTTTAAGTCGTTTACGTGGACGTATCATACCTTTCATTGGTGTTAAAAATGTCTAATTTTAAGCCAAATAAAGAGCATTTGCGGCATGTCATGATTTTCTTATTTAATCAAAAGAAAAAGGCATCTGAATGTCATCGAATTCTTGTTGAGACTTATGGCGATGTTGCTCCAACCGTCAGGACATGTGAACGTTGGTTTCAAAGTTTCAAACGTGGTGATTTTGATGTTACAGATAAAAACGAGAAAATCGACCAAAAAAGTTTGAGGACTTCGAATTGCAATCTTTATTAGACGAAGACAATACCCAAACCCAACAGATGATGGCAGAACAGTTGAATGTCACTAGGCAAGCCATTTCCGATCGCCTGAGAGCTATGGGAAAGATTCAAAAGTTTGGAAAATGGGTTCCACATGAATTGGACGAACGACAGATGGAAAAAAAAAAAAAAAAAACTGTGTGCGAAATTCTGCTTTTACGCCACGAAAGAAAGGGTTTTTTTTTTGCATCGAGTTGTAGCTGTTAATAAAGCGGAGCCGTACTCTAAAAACCACAGACGACGCGAATACTACAATTTTCACGTAAAGTATCGAGAAACTAAAAACGCGTTTGTAACAGTATTATTTAAATGCAATTGGAATCAAAGCGATGAAAAATGGATTTATTTTCAGAATCCCAAACGAAAAAAATCATGGGTAACGCCAGGACAACCATCCACATCGAGTGCAAGACCGGATCGTTTTGGGAAGAATACAATGCTGTGTGTGTGGTGGGATCAGACCCGGCGAAACAGTCAATACCGAGCGCTAACGACAACAAATGATCAATTTGAGTCACGCATTGATCGAAAAACGCCCAGAATGGGCTCACAGGCACGCCAAAGTCATTCTTCAGCATGATAACGCTCCTGCACATTCAGCCAGATTGACTAAGGAAACGATTTCTTCGCTTGGTTGGGAACTCCTACCCCACCCGCCGTATTCACCTGACCTGGTGCCTTCTGATTATCACCTCTTCTCATCGATGGGACACTCATTGGCGGAGCAACACTTCAACAATTTCGAAAACGTACGAAAATGGCTCGATGAATGGATTTAAAATAAAGATGAAGCATTCTTTGGAATGGTATCCATATATTGCCCGAGAGATGGACAAAATGTGTAGAAAGCGAGGGTCAGTACTTTGAATAATATATATTTTACTTTTTTTTAAATTACTGTGTATATATTTTAAGAAATAAACGACATTTTAAACTTGCATACCTGGTAGATAAGAATCGACGCCTACATAATTTCCAGGTTGGTGATTTAGTGTACATGGTTAGTAAATTGAATCGGAAAAAATTAGACCCGGTACGTATTGGACCTTTCCCAATTGTTAGGCAAATTTCACAGTCTTTTTATGAAGTTGCAAGCGGAAAGAAAAAGAAGATTTCAAATTTCTTCCATTCCAGTAAGCTGCTTTCTTTCTCCCCGAATCAATCATCTTCCAGGGGGGAGATGTAATGTTGGCTAACACCTAACATATGGGCTACTATGTGATTATAACAGTGCAACTATAACCTTCTGTTAAGAGTGTAACTATAACCTTGTGTTAAGAGTGCAACTATAACTTTGTGTTAATTGTTAATAACTGTTTCTCTTTGAAAGACTAACGTGTAATTTCATTCTTTTATACAGGTAGATTACTTTATTTGTTTATAATGTATTTTCTTTTTCCAATATTTTCTTTTAATTATGTTTGTACTTTTATACAGAGAATAAAATCACGTTTATAAAACCACATTAGACGTTTAATTGCAGTTATGTATGCTATTTTAAATAAAAATACTTCTGTTATGCTCAAGACACTACCCAGCTTAAGGGTGCTCAAAAACTCCGAAAAAATGATTAAATTCAAAGGAAATCCGCTGTAAATCGGTGGAGACTTTTTTTCATGAACAATTGACCTTAAATCTCGATTTAACGCACCATAAAACTCTTATATGTGAAATTTTATCAAAATCAAAATTTTTTAATTTTTTACCCCTTTAGAGGAGGTTAAAATTTTGAAGTTGATATTTCATCAACAATTTTTAAAGGCCATAACAACTGCCGTGTTCCACCGATTACAAAAGTAATAGCATCACAAGAATCAGAATACATTCTGCTTTTTATCCATGCATATAACATTAGACTTACTCCAGATTTTAGGGGACAAAAACTGATGTGAATGAAAAAATACGAGGTTAGCTATAACTTGAGATATTTCAATAAGGGGAAATCCTGCGACTTCCGGATTTGAGCTAAACTATGCAGTTTTACGGCTCCTAGATGACATAAAAATTTTGTTTTAATCGGTGGCTGAATATGTGAGATAGCGCAAATTTTTTACATTTTTTCAGAAATTGACAGCCCCTGTTCTGAAATCCTACAAAATTTTAAAGGTAAAAAAAAAATTATTTTTGATTTTGACCAAATTTAGTTTCTACATGTTTTTTGAGATGAAGAATCTGAAAATAACATCATTTTTTAGTTTAAAAGTTTTTCACACCTATATTATATAAATAAGACGTTTTAAAATGAGCTATGGTATATTTAAATTTTCAGGAATTTTAGGGGCCCTGAGATTAGAGAACAATCAAAATATTCAAGATAACGTAGATGAGATCGAGTAAAATTGAACATTACATTGAATTTTGAAGATTAATGGGAGCTAATTCGAGCAATCTGAGATATGGCCTGTAATAGCATATATCTGACCTCACCTGTCATTGGCTAATAGACCGCCCCAGTTCCTAGCCCCGACCAATAGGATGAGCCCTACATTCCCTAATGGACTCTATATTGTCCAATCATCTGTCACTATCCAGTTGACATATCGTTTCCTGGTGAGGCCAACAGTGGTCCTTAATATCATTATTTTGAGTAATGTCGCCCTCTTCTGCTAATAGGCTGTTCAGAAATGGCTGTCTCGTTGGTCGATGTCTATATCCTTGTCTTTAGGGGTAATCTACTGCTGTCAGCCTGTCTTAGGAAGTCGGGCAGACAAAAGTTTTCATTTTATGAAATGACTTATAATGTTGGTTATTATATCCAAAGACTGCCATGGCGCTATGATTGTTCATTGTTGGCGTAATAATTTAAGAAATTCCTTTAATGGATATAGCATTCTGGAAATCAACTGGATCACTAAAGGATAATCTTAACCATGGATGGTGTTTTCGGTATCAAGTTAAAATTTTGATTTTTGTGCAATATTTTTTTTTTGTTAGTTTGATATAAGTACCTTAATATACCAAGTCGTTTTTTTCATTAATTTATTTGGTCTGTACGGTCTTTGTTATAATTTTATTTTCAATGTGATCTTTTCCAATGTAATCATTATCGTTTACTGTCTTTGAAATAGGGACCTTTTAATGCAGTCACTGCTAAACGTTTAAAGAGATATATTGAAATGGTGTGTTGAAATTCAAAATTTAAAATTGGCAACTGGAACTGAAGGCAACCAAGGCCGCTCGAAAAATATGCTCTGTGTTTGGTGCGAAGCGTAAAGCTCAATTCTATACTTCCTGCATCAAATGGGGAGGGGGGGGGGGGGAAATAAGCTAAGTATAGATAATACACCGGCCCCTTTGTTATGAAGCTACAAAAGCCCTTTGACGACTGTAAAGCTATAAAGGAAGCGCCTCGAACATTGCCGATGTCCCCCGAATCCCAACAAAAGGGATGATTTTGGTCGGCTTGGCAGACTAATCGGCCTTTTTACTAGCCGAATAGTTGGCATAAGTCATAGTCGGCCCATCTCTACTTTGTATATTAAGCACCTAATATGGCCTCTAAATTTCAGCTCCTGAATGCACTAAATTTACACTCATTACAATTATTCATATTTTCAATAGATAAAATATATCTTGATGAACAGAAAACTATAAATTTTATGGCAACGAGGACCTAACTAATAGACTGTACAGCTTAAGTAAACGCTGCTCGATTTGCTGATGACTTTCATTGAAAATAACCGACCAATCAGAGCGCCTGCTATAGACAATATCCTTACCGAGGGCCAATAGGAAGCGCCCTTACAATTGAATTATTGATTCACCAATTAAACACACTCATCAAACATCGCGATTGGTCTCCCATTATCATCCGAGTGTTCCTTTGTACTGAAGGATGTCTTTGTAGCGTCAGTTGCTTGTCTTATTAGGTGACGTTTGTATCCTATCATTGAATTCATCTAATAATCGATTATGAAACAGTTGTAACTTTTAATGAGCGCTTTTACAGTCGATCTAAGACGAACAGTACAGCTCAATCAACTTCGGCTTGTTCGTTTTCTGCTATGTTCCTTACCACTTAGAGTGTTGGAATAAAAGGCAAAAATGGCACAGCTTTCTAAATGAGGCTCCTAAATTATAATTAAGAGTAAAAAATTATTGCTTTTACTTAAAAATATTTATAAGGTCATACGAAAAATTATAATGGCTTCCATTTTTTTTTTTTTTTTTTTTTTTTTTTTTGCCTTGAGCTTTGGGGCACTACTGAACTAATTAATCTCGAATACAATCTTTGCAATAGAAAATCGTTCGGAAAATCCTTTATTTGTCACAAATAAACTTATCCAAAAAGACCTTAGTATTCCATATGTTGCTGATTTAACCCAAACCAAATACCTATCCTTTTTTAGTAAACTCGATAACCATTAAAATCCTCTCAACTTTCTTTTCATTCTATTTATGACATGTGTGTGTATGAAATAAAGATGGCCCCGGGAACTTCTCATATAAAACTTTTATTGAAGTACTACCAGTGGTTTTACAAGCAATTGTCATGTTATTATTTATTAGGTGAATTATTATCACACTAGATTTATGTTTTTTTGTGTGTATAGTTGCAAATTTCAATCGATAGATAAATAACCCTTCGTGCAACTTTATATTTATTAGATTATTTTTTTGGTATAGACGTCAATGTTTATTATTTCTCTCTTTATATATATATATATATATATATATATATATATATATATATATATATATATATATATATATATATATATATATACATTTAAATATATTTAGCATTTCACTACTTGGAAATAATGCAATGTTTACCCCCAACTGTGAGATTTACATATATATTTTTTTACAAAAAAAAGTTGAGAGCTAATCTTCAGCCTTTTTAGATTGTTCATGCAGGACAATATTATGTGACTCTTATTAGGTTTAAATCCCAGGGCTGTTCGAAAACTTGCAGAGAAATAACAGTTAAGAAATCGAACGACGCTAACCTCAAGGTAATTGAATGACCTCAAACATAAAACCCACAAAAGTAAAATCATATATATATAAGGTTTTGTCGTGATTGCGTATGTATTTGTATGTATTTTTTTATTAATTTATTTTTGACGTAGTTGCATAGTTGCGAGTATCTGCCTCGACCGCCCTTCTTTTCGGACATGTAGCCTACCAACTACCATTTAAAAAAAAAGGATTTGGACACTTTATAAACAATAAGAAATATTTAGATGAAAATTCAATACAATTCGAAAATGATTGATATTAAAGATTCAGAATGCAATTTAGAAGATCCAACATGTTAATATAAACGCATTGAGAAGAATAAAGCGTATTTTGATTATTGCAAGCGTTTTCTAACAATTTATTTTAAAAAAATAAACCTTATTCATGTTCGGCATATGATAATAAGGTGCAGAACTCGAACTCCACAATAAATTTAAATCAAGTATAAAATAGTCCAAAATTAAATATAATGAATTATTAGAAAAATAATATCGTTTAAAACCAATCCAGATTTATAACCAATGATAAAAAAAAATATTTCCAAAAATTGAATCGGTGGGCTCAGAAACCAAAAATTCGTTGTCGATCAAAACTAGCATTAGAGGGCAAGGTGCGTGTAAAGTGCAGGAACCACGTTGGTCAGGTAAGTTGTTTAAAAGATACTTAAAAATGATTAATTATTTGAAAATTGGAAAAGTTATATACTTTTTCTATCTCATGAAAAATATGAAAATCCGGACTTACACTGTTTCTGCATTCACTGATTTAATTGTATCCTAAATTTTATTAGAACAGAAAAACCGACCACACACCTGGAAAACTGAAAAAGCTTATTGCACTACTTGAGTACATATCCCTCCCTCTTTTTATCAAATCACCTTGATTACTCCTGAACCATCAGCTACAAGTTATGTTACCTCTCCTTTCCTTTAATAGTGCCAAGGTTTACATGATTCCTAGTCTCATATGATCATGTTAAAATAATCAATATAATATTGGATTGGCAAATAATTCCGTTCGGCTTTTGAGGGTGAAATGAAACTCTGTGTATTGTAGACAACAAACTTATTTTAACTAACAATACATTCACCATTATTTAGTATAACTTTTTCCCATCTTTCCATCGATTGCATAATACCACGCTCATAGAACGTCTGGAGCTTGTCAAAAAACTGATCCAAGTGGTTTTTATATCCTGTTCGTTTTGAATTGCTTTCCATTCATGCAGTTTTCTAGAGACCGCAAAAAGTATAAGTGACCAACGAGCTGAAGGGCCTTGTGTTGTCTCGGTGGAAAACACCCTTTCGAATTGCCAGTTCTGGGCGCTTTTTTTTTTTTTCAATTGATTGATCCAACTTTGTTAATTGCGAACAATATAGAGTTGAATCAATTGTTTGTTCTGATGGCAATAGCTCGTTTCAATTTCTTGAGGGGACCAGACCGTGGAGCTTCATTGATATTGGCAACCCAATTTTGACAGGTGCGTTCAGTTAATGAATCGTACCCATAAACACTGCAATTTTTTTTTTTTATGGACTTCTGCAGCAAGGTTACCTTTTTTGAAAGGATAAAGCAAAATATGCCGGTAATGAATGATATTTTTTTTTCATGTTAGTGCAATTAGCAGAAATGTTTGTTGACATATCACAAACAGATTGAACAATCCATCATTGGGATTAATTCATCAGACCGTAATAATATAAAACAAACAGAAAAACCGAAAGGACTTATTTGCCAACCCAATATATATGTCGTATTTCTTATGTTTGAATGTTCGTATGTTTTTTAAACTGAAAACGAATGATTAACAAGTTTTCTATAAACTAAAAATAATGAAAGTAGCAAATAATTAATCAATTTATAAAAAAATAATAAATGCTCCAACTAAGCAATATATCCAAGCATATGAGTATGTATAAAATAGTGTATATATTTGCATTTGTAACCATAAGCTCTTAAATAAATGTGTTAAATTCTGGAATGGTATCGCATAAGATGATACGTTCAATATTTAAATAATTAATAATTTCTTATTAATTCTTACTCGGAAATCGATCAACCGACTCCTCATCAATCGATAACTCGATTAACCAAGCCTTATATTTATTAATTTAATTATATTATGTATTATTACTTTTCTCAACAAAGCATTAGATTACTGAACCAAACGATAGGCAATCTTCTTAACAGCATTACTAGGAATAGGCGAGAGGAGGGGGAGGACGGTTAAATGGGAAACGAATCGTTTCTGCTTTCGAGATATGGCGCGAACTGATGGAATATCTTTTTTTAACTTTCTGATGTTTTCATGTGGGTACGGATTAGTAAAGCATTAGAGCTTCATTTCACCGAGAGATATTCAGCGGCGTGATGGGACATCGTTCAATTTGATGGTTTTTAGTGATCGTGCGATGGCAGATAGAATGTCGTTGCTTAAACAAAAGGAAATTAGAAATTTTAAGCCGTAAACTTTTTGATTCACATATTTCATAATGCTGCTTATTTATATCATTATTGCATAAATAATAGGTATTATTCTGTTATAAAATAGATATATGTATTTCGTCAATCGTCCTGCGTTATTTCAACATGAATAAATCTTTTGGCTGGAAGCTATACTTTGGCGAAACGTTTTTTCACACTCAAAAATGTAACAGTTGTACATTCTCTTCCTCCGTTAGTGGTGCTTGGATCGAAAATTTGATAATAATTCCCGCTTGAGAAATTTAATAGTAATAACTCCATCTTCAGGATAACTGTGATTTCCCTCACATAGTAACAAGTGCATGTCCTTACCGACCCTCAGGTGAGAGTCGGTATGGACATGCCCATAGAGTTATACCTTAAAAAGAAATATTAAAAATTAAATCTCATTCAATAAAATAGTTGTACAACTAAACTGGTTTTTTGTAAAATTCATCCAGAATTTATCACAATTTTTTTATTACTTTAATTTTTTATGTATCAATAATAAATTTTATTATTTTATTTTTATCCATCCATAGGACATTAATAATTTTTTAATACGAAAAAAAAAAATGTTCGGTCAGGAGCATTTTTATAAAAAGCTCTATAAAATACGTCAAAACAATGGTAAATAGAAAAAAAAAATGGCCCCATCTGGGAATTTAATAAATAGAAGATATATTATAATAGAAAACTCAAAAATAATAAAAATTTAATCTACTTTAAAAATCCATTTTTTTTTATTTTAGCTGAGGCTATGAGAATGACCCGTCTATGATCTATTGTTTATTCCAGTCAGAGAGAGATAAGAAATATTGTTTACTTTGAATTTTTCTTTCTTTTCTCGATTAACCGAGGATTCCAAGCCAATCCAAATATATAAACATACAGCGTCGGTTAATCGAGTCCCAACTGTATGTGTAAGTCAACTAACCTAATATGCACATTTAAAACCTTCAAACTCTTCTGGTGCCCAATTTTTACAATCCAAAATCCTTCGTAATATCCTCAATGCCCCTTATTATGCCACAAATAAACTTATCCATAACTTCACTTGCAAATTAGGCCGAAAAAAGATACCCATGCTCCTATGACAAGCAACATACCTATTCGAATCCACTGGTCCCCCAACTTGTTAATCACCTGATTCCCAATCACCCTCCGAGGTGTCTAAAAGAAGATGGCCTAGAGACTTTCTAATATAGAATATTTAATGAAGTGCTACAAATGAGTAGGTCTTCACAAGTTAATGACATGGCATTGTAATCATTAAACAGCACGGTTTGCTTATTGTACATAAGGTATAGTGTTAAATATAAATAAAGTATATAATAAAAAAAAAATTAATGAACGGCTAAGAAGATATGCAAGGATTCGAAATTTCCTTTAAATACAACTTGACTCGATAATAATAACGCTCATATCAAATATAATAAAATCTTCAAAAGGTCCTTATGATATTACATACAAGATATTTTCCAAGTAGGGTATAAGGTATTTTTAAGAATATTGAGGAAAATGGTTGGTTCTACCTCCTACCTTCCGAATACAGACACGACTTCTCCATAAAGCGGCCATAGCTCCAGCGGATATTATTCCAGAAATATTCCCTCTTAGAGATGTCTTTCAGGGCCTAATGCTTACCATCTCTTTTATTACCTCTGTAATTCTTGCTTTTCTTGTATACATTTGCATTTTCCTTCAAATCTTTAAAAGAAACAGTACTTAAGATCTTACCTCGCGGTAGCCTAGCATTTATCTACTTCAGTGTACTGTAATGCTTATTGTTTCAAATTTTTACTACTATATAAAAGGACAAGCAATTTTTCGTTTGTGGTCACTAACCACGAAAATTACTAAACCAATTACTACCAAATTTTAACAATACCATTAAAAAAAATTACTGATTTCTTATTGTTATTAAAAAATGTGATAAATGAGTGGATTTCAGTGTAGTTTGAAAATTAGATAGGTCGCGAACAATCATTTTTCAAGAAAGGTGTCAATGATACGGTGTTATCTAAAGCTTAAAAATGATAATAAATGTTACTTATTTTCAATTGTATTGTAATTAAAGAGAGATAAATAGGCGGTGGGATATGTGGATTTTGAAATTCTTTTGATATATTTCTAATACAAAAATATAGTAAATATTCTCTGCCTATCTGGGTTACCAACTCAAACATTAAAATTAAAAATTGGATGTCCAATTAAATTTTTAAGTGACCTTTACCTACCAAATCTATGCAATGGTAACATTTTAAAAATTACAGGAATGCTTGAAAATATTGATGCTATAATTCTCATTTGACCTGCGACTTGAGAAAGCACATTTATTCTTAGAATTGTGATGATTCTTACTGAGGTACGAATCAGACGGACATTCTCAAATAAAATTATTGTGGAAATGTACAACAAAGTAGCTCTCAAAGTGAGACTGGAACTGGAAGAAATTAAGCATGTTTATATAACCACTGACATGTAGACTTCGATTGCCTATAATGATTACATGGCTGTGACAGCCCATTTTATTAAAAAGTCTAATTTAAATTGGGTTATATCCTACAAGTGTTTGGAGGTAATAACCTTTTCTGGAATAAACCACACAGCAGACAATCTCAAAAACTTTTTCATTGATGTTTTGACTGGACGATATGCAGTTAAGCATATGTAGCAGTAGTTAGAGATAATGGCAAATATATAACTGCTGCTTTAGAAAGAATTTCCAGCTGTACCTTGCACTTCACAAACTCACAAATTGGTTGTAAAGGATGGCTTTCTGGATAATATTAAAATTACCAATTTAGTTAGAAAAGTAAAAAAAAATTGTAGGAAGTTTTAAACATTCTGCGAAGAGCACCAAAAACCTCAAAATAGTCAAGAAACAACTAGACTTACCTCTACACCGCATGATTCAAGATGAACCAAAACGGTGAACAGCATGATATTATTGCATCTATAAATAGAAGATGTTCATCACTTGAGGAGCAATTTTTGTCAACGATTCTTGATCCACGATTTAAATCTACTTCCTTCAGTGGCCAAGTATTGTTACTAAAAGCCATGAGTCAGATTGTTTAAGAAATGTGTTCCTTTCCTGAAAATGAAGTAGCACTACAACTTGAAACCAGTGAAGCTGAAGCATCAACTTCGTCTAATGGGAGTAAAAATAAGGGTAAGAGTGGCTTTTGGTCTCAATATAAAGGGAGCGTTTACTAGGATTTGGTGATAGTCGATACTTAGCACTAACGATAGGCCGATACTATAGGTTGAGTACTATTGATTGCTATCGATAGTTTTCGATAGTTGCTTCCTATTTTTCCAAAGCTATCCAATAAAGATTTTCAACTAATTTAATTAAATTCAATTACCTACTTACTATTTAGAATTTGCAGGATTATAAATGATAAGATTATATCATAAAGATGAGAGAAAAAAAATAATTTATATGAATTTTAATAATTATTTACAGGTAACATGGTTACAATAATAATTAACAAATCAAATCTTCAGAAAAGAAAAATAACAAAATTTCTAGAGTCAAGTGTGCTCCTTGTGTCACATATTTCCCGAAAGAATAACTAGCAGTTCCGATTTCCTTTGAGCTCTAGGAATTCCGAATTCCATTTAAAAAAACTCGACACTGGATAGAGACAGATCAGCATAATTCCCGGAGTTTCAAAACTTGAAGGTAAAAAAGATCTATCGATAGTCGAAATTATCGATACTGACAATAAATAGGCATGACCTATCGATATATCGATAGTAACTATCGACTATCGCCCAACCCTAGCGTTTACCCAACCTCCTGAAACTCCCTTAGCTATATCAGTCCAGGCAAGGTGTGAATCTGAGCTTAGTAGGTACTTGCAAGAACCAAACTTGGAAGCAACTCTTGGAGAACAAGTACCTTCATATTGATTTCACAGCTTTTAAAACAACCTTTTTAAAAGGTGTGAAATATTTGTATTCCCCCCCCCCATCTACAGTGTTCAGTCAAAGATTGTTTAGTACGGCACGAAATATTTGTGATACTAAAAGAAATAGATTAGACCCAGAAAGAGTGAAAATGCTAGTATTCTTAAATAATAATTTGTAAAAAAAAGTTTTATTTGCGTACATAGAGATTAAATTTTAATTTGTTGAATGTTGTAGGCAGTAAGTGATTATGTTATATTTAGTAAATAAGGTTCAATTATTTTGTTTTCTAATATATATGGTTTTTCTAAAAATTCTGATTTTTTAAAATTTAAATGTGGTATCGGTATTGAGAATCCAGAATCGAAAAATGTACCAATCGACACATCACTGATTAAAAGTGTTTTCTATTTTTAGTGAATTTCTTTCCTCAATAAATATTATATTAAACCCCTTTGATGATAAAATCCCCGGCAGAGAGGAAGAGGACATGACGAGCATAGAAGATGAGATTAAGAGCTGACTAAAATAAATTGGTCCCTATTTTGCTAACCACACCCGCTCTCCTTTGTAGGATAAGCACCCTGTCTTCTTTGTGCGGGTAGTCTCCTGGCTATCATCTCGTCAAATTTATTTTTTCCTCAAGATTAATAAGATTTCTTTTCACCGGGTTTCCCCTTTAAATAATTTTATTACTTCTTTCATTTATTGAATTTTCTTCAAACTTGGAGGATTAAAATAAATAGAAAGAAATCTCATCAATTCACCTTTAAGGTCCCTTTAATCGATCAATTATGTTTTCGATAAAGTCTCGGATTCTGATGAGATTTCATAATCGCTGGAAGGTTTTATTTTTTTTTTTCCGCAGTTCAGCAGTTCGAAAGGAATTTCGTTTTCAACTTCTTATTTATATCAGAGTTGTAACTTTTGCTTCATTGTTTAAAAGGTCGCTTGATCTTAGATTAAAGTCTAATTGCCGTATGTAACGCTCAGTTACATAAATAGGTTTCAGTTACATAAATCCACCTCTGCCTGGCGGAGGTCTTGCTCCACGTCATCTAGCCATCTCTAGCTTGGCCGTCTTCAAATTCTAAAACCTTCTGGCTTTTTTTTCTTTTTTTTTTTTTTTTTTTTTTTTTTTAGCAATTTTCGAGGCACCCTCTCCACGTGTCCCAGCCACCTTCATCTTGCTTTCTTTATTTATGTGACTATATCTGGCTCTCCAAACAATGCCATTAGTTTTTCAGGTTTTCTTATTCTACATTCACCATTTAGTCACTTTGAGCCAAATATCTTTCTAAATATTTTCGTCTCCCAAACACCGAGTAGTTTTTCACTTTTTTTTATAAGCACTCATGTTTCACTCGCATATGTAACGACGGGTCTAATAATGGTTTTATAGGTTATTTTAATATTACGCGATAAATATTTAAACCTAAAAACTTTTTGAACAGCGAACAGGCATCTGTTTTTTATCGCGATAATATTATTATTATTTGTAACAAGCGACCTTAAGTATTTAAATTCTTTACACGCTGGGAAACTTTACTCCCTGAACTGGATTTGTTCTTCTTGCGACTGGGTTTTCGACGTTAACACATTTTTCGTTTCGTTGATTCGCAAACCGCGTTTTTACAAGCTCCTTCCAGTTCTGAAAAGACTTCTCCAAGGGTCGTTTTATTCCTTGCTGTAATCAGTAGGTCATCAGCGTATGCCAAGTGTTGTGCTACTCCGTTATAGATGTTGTGGGTTCGTCCTGATAGCCCGCACAGCTCGCTTTCACAAAGGTTAAAGATCATACAATATGAAGGGTTCCTCTGTCTTAAGCCTCAGTCTTTTTAATTGATTAAAGGAATGTTAAAAAATAAAAAAAAAATTCAGACTCTCTCACTTTTGTGAATTGTGATATAATTTGTCATACTTATTCCTCAAGCACAGATATTTTTTAATTTATTGAATCCTGTTAAACTCCAGTTGAATGCGACCGAATCACCAAAAAAGTTGGATCAAGCATAATTTGCTGTAAAATGGCCATATATACCTATACTCAGCGACAAAATCTTAGACACAACTTACAGTAACGTATTACAGCGTAAATACGAACAACTTTCTATATTGTTTTTAATTCCGATTGATATCAGTTTTTTTTTAACAGATTGAAGTATTAATGATAAGACAGAATTATCAGACCTGGTTGAATAATTAAATCCAAAATTAGTAAATATTTACATTGCACGTGCGTAAACATAATAGACACACTGTCGTTTCCTACGATTTCCTACGACCTTAATGACCAAGACCTTGATGTGGTCTTGGTCATTGAGGTCGGAAGACTCTGAGAGGTTGGACATGTAGCTGGTATGTCTGAAGGAGACATCCCCAAGAGTATACTAACTGAATAAATACATGGAAAGAGAAGAATTTGAGGGCCTAGCGATGGACGGACTGTGTGGCTGGCGATGCAGAATCCCTCGGGGTCAGGAACTGGATGTTAACAGCACAGGACAGGGATGCATTTATCTTCTAGAGGTTGAGACCAATAAATATTTCTGTTTTAATGCTGTGTCGGATTTGCTCTACATTAAACACAAATCAGTGCGTAAAACATGGAAAATAATTAATGTTTTTCATAAGTAGAGCGTCGTTTAATTTCTTTACAAATGAGAATGGGACGAGTTCTAGGGAGATCGCACACCGCATCAAATGGATTTTTTCAACAAGTTCAAGTTGCGAATGTTATGAGATACGGAAATGAGTACCCCCTGCTTTGTCATTACAAGAAAAACGGAATATTCATCTAATTCTTGCAAAACTACAAGGTCAATCGCTGAGGTAGCCTGGAGTTCAAACGAACCTCAGGTCCAAAGATTATTTATTATTTATTACCAAATAAAAATGTCAATCCTTTGGTTTTTGATATTGTGTGTCAAAATATGATTCACGGGCTTTAAGTCGTAAGCCCTGATAATTCGGTCTGTTAACCGCAAGCTTCTTAATAGTCCATCTGGATTAAAAACTCATATATAAGTAATATAATATTAAACATTGGATGTCCAATTATGTTTTTTTGTAATCTTACATGCAAAGTTGTTTACATATGAGAGCGAGCAAAGCTGTGACGGGGCATGCTAGTCATTAATAATTATAGTATTGGAATATGAAGGAATAGAATTACAAATTTAACCTGCCGAACCTGAATCACTAACAGAATAGACGTACCTAAACATTATCACAATCTTTTTTCAATTTTGTGTCTCATTGAATAAATATTACAAGCTGCCTTTTAAAGAGCAATTAATAATAAGGGTGACAAACACTCGACTTGTAGCCGAAGAGCCTCCAGCAGACCGAGACCCACCAGAGATGGCATAGCTTTAAATAAAGTCTTAAAATGCCGAAAGGCAATAAAAGATCCTTTTTCCCTGTTTTCCTTTCCTTGCATGAAAATAAAATAAAGTCGGAGGCTAGAAAAAAAAAAAAAAAAAAAAAAAAAAAAAAAAAGGGTGACAAAGAGTCCACACTATGCACAAATAAATTAAAAAAAAATAAAAATCCTCTAACTATACAATATATTAATATAAAAAAATAAATAAATAAATCATGAAATACAAATATAAACAATAGTAATAATAAAGGAGTAGAAAAAAAATTAAATAAATTAAAAAGCACATTCACACTATATATAAAATCTACGCAAACATCCTAGGAAAACCCCAGACCTAGCTTGTCCCCGCAACTTATAGGAGGGCATGCCTGGCCCCCCGTAATCCCAATGCTCTTCCTCAGCCGCATCACCAGTGTGAAAATCTAGCGGAAGCTGAGAGGGAGCGCCACAGTCGCTCAGGACTTGAGTAAAAAAGCTGACCATTGCCAGAACTCCAGTAATATATATTTATTACAATAGGTATCGGGGCCATTGCCGTTTTAATCTGCGAGGATGTTGTAAGGATGTATGGAGCTAGATAATGAATGCGCCAGAGGGTGGGATGGTTGGATAGGTTTTTATGGAATTTGGAGGATTTAATGGGTGTAAGGTGAAGGACAAAAGGTATGTTGAGGTCATTATGTAGGGTTTTGTTGGAGACATAATATGGAGCATTTACAATAGTACGAAGGACTTTGGATTGAAAGGATTGAATGCGTTTTATATTCGATTGTTTAGCTGTCCCCCACAGTTCAAATCCATAGGTCCAAATAGGTTTAATGATGGTTTTGTATAGGAGGAGTTTGTTTGCAATGGAAAGATGAGATGTTTTATTTAGTAGTCTGTTATTTATTCTGACGAATGGACATGAATATGTGACCATGTGAGAATATCACAGTTATCCTGAAGATAGAGCAAATGAGCTCCGAATCATGTTGTAAAGAATAAAAGATAAATAGGAGTTATTCTTTTTAAAAATGAAATACTTAAATTATATCTCCTTCAATAAAACAATTGATTGAAAAGGATAGTAGTGGAATGTTCCCATAGTAGAGGGAAATGGGTAGTTCGAAGGATGCTATTGTATAAGGAAGTAAGGGATATCATAGCTTTTTGAGGAAGTTGTCTTAGGATTTGTGAGCCAAGGAGATCATAACCAGGAGATTTCCGGGATTTTCATCTTTTTTAAAAGAAATTTGACCTCAGGGGGGTTTATTGCTTTAGGGGGTAAGGAAACAGGAATAGGCGAGTCAAGGAATTTATCAACTGATGCTGTGTGTGTGGGATTGGATTCAGGATGGGGAGCAAATATACTGAAAAGGTTAGTGACAAATTCTCCGGCTTTAGTCTCATCAGAAGCAGCCCATGAGCCATCTACACGGCGGAGGGGGTGGGAAATGGGTTGGTATTTTAGGATTTTTTTGGTAGTGGTCCAGAGAGAGTTGTCTGAAGCAGAAAGTGGGGAAAGGTAGGAATTATAGGATTTGGATCTGAATGTAGCCAGGTTCTTTTTAATTTGGTAAGGAAATGATAGTATTTCCGATCATCAGGATGCCTAGTTCTTTACCATATGGCTCTTATCACAATCATATATGATTTTTTTTTTTTTTTTTTTTTAAGTACTAATCTAACAAATACAATATTTGTTATTATAGAATAAAAATAA
This sequence comes from Euschistus heros, assembly GCA_003667255.2. NCBI lineage: Eukaryota > Metazoa > Arthropoda > Insecta > Hemiptera > Pentatomidae > Euschistus > Euschistus heros. Next base: position 882,895 of record RCWM02000374.1, on the reverse strand, counting down.
TTTTTTTATTTCATTAAATGTTGATTCTCTACGAATGCGAAACATGACAGCATACGTTAAGGGAGGAACAACGCTTAAAGTTTTCTAAAATAAAGTACTGCGTAAAATATTTGGTCCCAAAAAAGGATGAAGAAACAGGAGAATTTAGAAGGCTTCACAAACTGTGCGAGTTATATCCGATAAATATAGTTCAAGTAATAAGTAAAGCATAGTGACGCTTAAAATGGGCATGTAAAGTCGTTGGGTTTAATAATGATCGGATTCCGAAAAAAAGTAATCAGTTTTGAGCCGTCGAGTAAACGACCGAGGGGTAAACCAAAACGAAGATGGGAGGATTGCGTCAGGGCCGACCTGAGGGATTTAGGTTTTGGAGGAGTGGATTGGAGGGAAGTGTGCGGTCAACGGTACGTGATTTCGGCATGAAACCTTCGGGTTCGCTGAGCCTTTATTCACTATTTATTAATGTTTATTCTGGTTTAGAACATTAATTTTGTATCATAACCACATCCAGAGAAATCTCTGTTCATTTTAAAATCTACAGTGTTCAGTGAAAGATTTCAGTATAATTTGTGATTCTTTGAGTAATAATTAAAACCCAGGACCTTTGAAATGTTTTATTATTAAATAAAAAATTTTAAAGTGAATAAATTCTTTTTGTACATAGTTTAAATTTAAATTAATGTTGAAGAGTTAAATTTAGGAATTTTAATAACGAAATAAACATCAAAATAGGAAATGGATCATAAAGTAAAAAAAATGTACCGAACATTATGAAACAAAGCTTAGAGTTCAAGGCATCGATTAGAGATCTAAACATCTTAGGTGTTGTTGAACCACAGATAGTGTTCTCTCGGAGCTATGGGCTGCCGTGTCATACGGGTACCTGCAATGTAAAAGAGAAAAAAACCCATAAAAAGCAGAGTAATGGGAAAAATAAAGATACGGAACAAGGAAATATAACATTCCAAGTTCGCCACTTCTTTACTGACCATGTTGACATCATAATATCAAACTAATCAGAGATTGGGGTATGGCGGTAAATCTAAATCCTGTGTATCACGGTAAAATGTGGATGCGCATTTAATTGTTTCCAATATTCAGCTAGAACAGAATATTAATGTTTTATATTTTACAATGTAACATCTTTCCATCGACTACTCCGACATTTACTAGAAAAGCGTTCAAAGCTTCCAATGAATATTTAAAGGCTTATTTACATTACAGTAATAAAACCCATTTGGACATTGGAGTTCAACTGGAAACTGGATCAAAAATGTAGAAAAAATGTCGCATAGCTCACCTTTCTATTCCAATCCGTTGCAGATACACGATAAATCAAAGACGATTTTGAGTAAACCACGTTTTTTACCATGTGAGCTGTACTATCACCATTTTGTTTAAATATTTTTCAAACTTTAACCACATTTTCGGATTTAAAATTAAATTTTCTATAAGTGCAGAGTGCATGTAACCTTGAATTTTACAAACTGGTCACCTAAAGAACAGCTTGATCTTCATCTTATTTAGGGAAGTTACAATGTTTCTCGACTTCATGAAGAAATTTACTTTTAAAACTGAAAAAAACATGGTTTTATCATTTGGCATACAAATCAGTTACTTAAGTAAATAAAACATGATGATAATCCCTTAAGGCGAATGTGTATTTTGAACATAATAAACTCTTCATTGCAATAAAAAGCAAAGAAAAAAATATTGTTTACTAAAAAATAAAGGAAAACTGTCAATAAAGCGACATCAGATCAGAGGATCTTATGTTATTGCATTTATTTATTTATTATTATTATTTAGGATTTACTTGATTAGAATTTCAATGCAAGGTTTAAAACCGAATGATAATGAACATAGATCTCAATTTTGCCATTAGCTTCTGAATGCAGATGAGTCTGTTCCCCCCCCCCCATTCTGAATATTCTACTTGAAAATTTAATCAGCTTTCAACATATAATTCGAAAGCTGATTCAAGTTTTTGTGAGGTTTGGAGTTTTGTGGATAGTTTTAGTTAGGATTAGTTTCGAAAAACGGTGAGTGTTAAAATAATATTAGCTATTGTAACTTTTACCTTTACTAAGGTGAAGATGAATCAGTTCTTAGGTCACAAGTTCTTAAAATTCAAGGTTTCATGTAGTCTGCACTTATAGAAAATGTAATGCTAAATCCGAAAATGTGGTTAAAGTTTGAAAAATATTTAAGGAAAATGGAGATATTACAGCTTTTATGGTAAAAAACATGGTTTCCTCAAAAAAGTCTTTGATTTATCGTATATCTGCAACGGATTGGAATAGAAAGGTAAGGTCTGCAACATTTTTCTACATTTTTGATCAAGTCTCACCCATTTTTTTTTTTTACACTAAGTACTCACCCTGTATATATTACAAAGTTGTAAATATAAATAAAATATTAAATGAAATCTTTTCTGCATTACAACAAGGGTACCCAAATCCGTGACTAATTAAATACAGCGACTCCTTGATGGTTGTCCAAATAGTTTGAAGGGACAAGACAAACCGGCCTCTGGTTGTGCAAATACTCAGTCAGTGCTACCAACTGAGCCAGTGCTACCAACTCAGCCAGTTTGTGTCCTCAAGTTACACAGTGCTCGGCATATTCTTGGGTCAGTTTGCTTGTTAGGGGGAGGTTGCAATTTGAGACATTCGTCAGGTAAACTAGAATATTTTAATGTCTTCAACCAATACAATTAGGATTAGTGAATAAGTTGCCATTTCTATTAGTATTATTTTATTTTAAAACTGGTTTCAATTAAAATCGTTTGATCTCCTCAGAACGGACTTTTGAATGTTTAACATTCGAAACTAGTTTTCAAATAAAACAATTCCAAGTGGCAATTGATTCATCAATCCTTATTATATTGATCCTTCTATACCATCATTCCTACTTATTGTATCACCATCGTACCTCACTTCATTTTTAAGAAGATTGTATAGCTATAATAATAATTAAGCTATGAAACGTACCCCAACAAAAATTATTCTGATAAAGTTTTCAAGAAGGCATTTCGCCTTTCCTTTTTATTATATCATAACACGTCATCTAACCAAATCATATACTATGCAAAAAAATTTCGATCAAAAGGTGGCAATGTATTTGTTACTGCTCCTTCGAATTTAGATTTTTAAAATTAGAAAGTAAGAGGGAGATGATCTTTATGTACCTTCTCAGCATTTGAAGGTAAGTGTTCATCGTACAGCGGTGTAAGTGCCCGCAGAATGTCAACAGAATTTCAGAATTTATAATAGATTAAAGATTCAAATTAAAGAGTGGGAAGGCTCCAAGACAAAACATCTCCAAAAGTACAGAGGAGAAAATGGAGAGCAGAAGAGAGAAAAGTGAACAGAAATAGTATTTGAGAAAGAAAAAAAAAAAGATTCAAATTTCAATTCAGAAGGCACGGATAATATTCCTACACGTTGTGAAAATTGAGTGTATTAGAATATAATTATTAATAAAAAAGTTTTTCATATAATTTATTTTACAGTTTTACAGTATAACTATAAACCTGCATCAATTTTGGGAAAACTCACTATATAAAAAAGAACAAAGAACTTCCGCAATAAGCCATAACTTCTGAAAAAAAAAAAATGATTTATCTATCCACGGTAGCTGTGAAACTCTTCAATGATGCTTGTGATTTACTACTGAAGTTGCTCAATAGATTTCTATCTAATTGGAAAAGTTTCTCGTTTGAGTAGATGACAAAAAGTCCTATACTGGGAATATGTCCTTGATGTAGGAGGCTCATTCTGTTATATATAGAGGTTCATAAGACATCGTTTGGAAGGTTATTAAAAAAAGTATTAACATTATTTTAGTAATACAGATTATTGTAAAGTTATAATATATGAAGAAATAGAATCTCTTTAATTTTTTAATTTCGAAATGTATCTATCCCAAATGTCGATACTCGATCTCAATTCGGATTCAGATTCTTCTCAATGACTCATAGTCGATTTCTAGGAACCAATAGACCAATACTAATAGTGCGGAATAATATAAATCGATTTTCCCCTATTCATTTTATATATATATATATATATATATATATATATATATCTATATATATATATATATATATATATATATATATATATATATATATATATATATATATTCATGTTTAATAACAGAGCAATTTTTCATGAACTGTATCAATCCTACTTGGTACAGAATTAAAAACAAAAAACATCATACAACTGTTGGCGAAACGTTAAATTATCGAGGATTTGTGCTTAATATGAGAAAACAAAACAAAATAGAATTACGAATTTAATTTAACGAAGATAAAGCACAAATTAATTAAATCTACACACACAGATTAATTAAATCTACAAAAAAAGCACAATTATGTATGATGTTTTGGTTTTAGTCTTAAGGGATATAGGTTATCCTATAAAACAGGGTTATTTTCCATTTCATTAGGTTCTGATTTTCGAATACTAGTACCATATTAAAACAACGTCCACAGATTTTGTCTGGTATTTCATGCTATTTTTCATTCATATATACATATATATATATATATATATATATATATATATATATATATATATATATATATATATATATATATATTTTATTTTTGAAGAGAAAAGATTTGACCCGGTCGGGACTCGAACCCAAGTTTCCACCTCTCTAGCGTGGCGCCTTATCCAACTAGGCCACCGGGGTCGTATCCGAACCAGGCAAATCTTCTCTCTTCAGTGATCCATAACCCCCGGGCACTCGCAAATCGCGATGTGATTCCGGGGATGAATGTTCATATTGAACACTACATTTAACTTGGATCTATTGACAATCCGTCACCGGTATATATATATATATATATATATATATATATATATATATATATATATATATATATATATATATATATAATATATATATATTTTTCTTGATATAAATCAATATTATTAAATATATTATTTATTAGTTGATAAGGCGCCACGCTAGAGAGGTGGAAACTTGGGTTCGAGTCCCGACCGAGTCAAATCTTTTCTCTTCAAAAATAAAATAATATATTTAATAATATTGATTTATATCAAGAAAATTACATATATATATATATATATATATATATATATATATATATATATATATATATATATATATATGTAATTTTTCTATATATAATATATATATACATATATATATATATATATATATATACCCACGGTTTTTAGTCAATTTGCGATTCCTTAAGTCAAATGACACCTTTGGGATGGTTTTCATATTAAATAGTAAATATTTAATTAAAAATATTTTTGGACGTGGTTAAATTTTAGATTAAACTTATAAATATCAGGTGTAGATAAAATATTCTATTTTCTGTTTACTAATTTGTTTCATGAATAATTATTATTTTGTTAATAGATTCGATTTGCTTTTTAAGGTCTCATGTTAAACCGCACCAGAAAATAACTCCACGAACCCAATGTGACCATTGAAAGATTTTTTCCTTTTTTATCCCTTGCCAGTAACAATTGAAACAGTCCTGGCCATCAAGATTGTACTTATTTTCGTCACTAAAAATCATCCTGGACCAAATGTGGCTTTCCTGCATGTCTATTTCAGCGAACCGTAAGCGCCGTTAAAAGTGATGTTTTTTGAGCTGTGTTTATCTTATGATTTTACGATATTTTCAACCGACTTCAAAAAAGAGGAGGTTCTCCACTCGTCTGTATTATTATTATTTTTTTTTTTGTGTATGTTACGCGATTACTCCGTCAATTCTGAATCAATTTTGATGATTCTTTTTTAGATCGATCGGGCATACTTCAGAGGTGGTCCCATTAAAAATATTTTGAAATCACCGCAGCACTTTTTAAAAAAATGATAAGTGATAAGTGATTTTATTAACTTTTTTTCTTATTTTCTTAAAAAGTGCTGCGGTGATTTCAAAATATTTTTTATGGGACCACCTCTGAAGTATGCCCTACCGATCTAAAATAGAATCATCAAAATTAATTCAGAATTGACGGAGTAATCGCATAACATACAAAAAAAAAAAAAAATAAATAAAAAAAAATGCAGATGAGTTGAGAACCTCCGTCAATTCTTAATCAATTTTGATGATTCTTTTTTAGACCGGTAGGGCAAACTTCAGAGGTAGTCCCATAAAAAATATTTTGAAATCAATTCAGCACATTTTAAGAAAAATCAAAAAAAATTATTTATAACCTTACATTTTAAACATATTTATGATTATGATTATCTGAAATCTCCATGGTAACTATATCTAAATTATTAACAAAAATAAGTTACATATACAGTCAACTCTTGATGTGTTGTACTTCGATAAGCTATATTCTTAAATAAGTCTTCGGAATCTGCGGTCGGAAGTGACTCAATGAGACGTGAAAATCGTATCGAAAATAAGTAGAACTGAAAATAGGGTTCAAAAGAGAGAACTTCTAGGACCACCTCTATGAAATGAACTATTAGAAGTCATCGCCTCTATAACTCGATCTCAAATTAAAAGAATTTCATGTGTAATTTATATTCCGGTTTCCCGTCATTGTTTATCTTTCCAGTTCATAGTTACATCAGTCACTTATTATTAGTTATTCACTCGAGTGAATAATTTTACAGTGGCTATCGTAAATTCCTTAAATTAACGAAATGTTAAAATTGATTTGCAAAGTGGGGAAATGAGAAAGAAGTTGGGCGTTTGTTGCTAGTGAATTCCGAATTCCGCGTAGTTCTTTTTCAACCATCCTAAAGAATAAAGATAAGATCGCCACTGGTGGAAGTCGGCAAATCAACTTTAAGGCACCCTCAGAAAAAAGCGCTGTTCAGTTGAAAGTTATATGATAAATTGGTACCGGGTATTTAATTTTCCGTATCAATGATTTTATATGTATGTACAAACAACATTTCCATTAATGAAAATGTACGTAATGATTTCAACTACAATTTTGTGTTCAATTTTCCCCTTAAAATGCAGATAAGTGGAATAATAAATTCGATAATTCGTTGTTCAGTAGGTCGAACTATTTTTCAGGGTAGCTTGAAGATCAAGAATTGACTTTATAAGCAAAAATACACTCACCACTAAAAAGTAAAAAATAAAAATAATTTTTAGGAAAAAAACAAAACCGACTTCAAGATTAAACCTACATAAACAAACTTGAACTAAAATTTTTTTTTTTTTTTTTTTTTTAAATCTTTTATTGAGTAGTTATTACAATCTGCCACAAATGTGGGCAATAAGCAATATAGATGGCATATGATTACATTCACACATTATGTACAATGAGAAAAAAAAAAAAAATAAAAAAATAAAATATTAAAATAAAGTAAATAAGTAATATAAGAAAATAAAAAGAGAAAAAAAAAAAAAAGAACTATGCTATACATAAGCAATATAAAACATACTATATACAAAATGAAATAGAAAAACTTCAGGAAAAAAAAAATGTAAATAATACTAATGAATAAAAGATAAAATAAAGGTAAAAATACAATTATACTCTATTTACAATTTACACTCATCCTAGGGATCCCCCCACCTCACCCGTCCCTCCACTTATGAAGGGATAAGCCAGGTACAGAGAGATCCCAGCTCTTCTCTCTCAGCTGCGTCACTGGTGTAAAAAAAACCCAGTGGAGGCTAAGTGAGAGCGCTATATACATTCACTCAGGGCATGAGTAGAGAAGCTGGCCATTGCCAGAACTCCAATATAAGAAATTTTTACAAGAGATCTCGGGGCCACTGCCGTTTTAGTCTGCGAGGGGGGTCATCAGGATGTGTGGGAGCGGATAATGATTGAGCTAGTGGGTTAGGATGAAAGGAAAGGTTGCGATGGAATTTTGAGAATTTAAGGGGTATAAGGTCGAGGACGTATGGTATATTCAGGTCATTATGTAGGGTTTTGTTGGAAACATAGTAAGGAGCATTTACTATAGTTCGGAGGATTTTGGATTGGAAGGATTGAATGCGTTTGATATTCGACTTTTTTGCTGTCCCCCACAGTTCAAGTCCGTAAGTCCAAATAGGTTTAATGATGGTTTTGTATATGAGAATTTTGTTTTCAATGGATAGATGAGATGTCCTATTTAGTAGCCTATACAATTGGCTGAAGCGTCTGTTAAGTTCTTGCCTTTTGAGTCGAGTATGAGGGTTCCATGTGAGTCTTTTGTCTAGGTAGAATCCAAGATACCGAACTGTGTCAGCTTTAGGTAGTGGAATACCATTGAAATTGATAGGAGGACAGGATTTTCGGCGGAGGGTAAAGGTTACGTTGGTGCATTTATTTTCATTTACTTTGATCCGCCAATTATCGCACCAGTCTTCAATCAAGGATAAGTGGTTTTGGAGATTATTGGAAGCTATTAAAGGATCTGAATGTGATGAAAGGATAGCAGTGTCATCAGCAAATGTTGCAAGGAAAGTATTAGGAGTAGTAGGGATATCTGCTGCGTAGAGGACATAAAGGACTGGACCTAGAACGCTACCTTGTGGAACACCAGCCTCTATAGAATAGCAGTTAGAGTATTCCATTCCGCAGCGAACTCGGAAGGAACGATTAGAGAGGTAGGATTTAAGGACTAGGAATAGTGATTGAGGTAAGTGGGTTTTGAGTTTGAAAAGCAAACCAGCATGCCATACCCGGTCGAAAGCTTGCGCTATGTCCAGAAATGCGCCGGAGCAATACTGTTTGCTTTCAAGTGCTGAGGATATGTGATCAACAACTCTGAGGCCTTGTTGGACAGTGGAATGGCTAGTGCGGAATCCAAACTGGTGAGAGGGAATATTATCCGATTCAAGGACGGGTAGGATACGTTTAAGAAGGAGCCTTTCAAAAATTTTTGAAAGGATTGGGAGAAGGCTAATTGGTCTATATGATGAAGGGTTGTTGGGAGGTTTGCCCGGTTTGAGGAAAAGGATAATAGTGGAGTGTTTCCATAGCAATGGGAAGTAGGTTGTCCGCAGGATACAATTGTAAAGGTAGGTGAGGAATATGACTGCTTTATGAGGAAGTTGCCTGAGGATTTGTGAACTAAGGAGATCATATCCAGGGGATTTACGGGGTTTTAATTTGTTTATAAGGTATTTGACCTCAGAGGGGTTTATTGCTTTAGGAGGTAAGGAAAGAGGAATCGGCGAATCAAGAAATTCATGAACCGTCGTTGTGTGGGTAGGATTAGATTCAGGATGGGGAACAAATATGCTGGAAAGGTGCTGGGCAAATTCTTCGGATCTGTTCACGTCAGAAGCCGCCCATGAACCATCTGCACGTCGGAGAGGATGGGAGGTTGGCTGATATTTAAGGATTTTTCGGGTGGTGGTCCAGAGGGAGTTATCTGAAGAAGAAAGTGAAGAAAGATAGGAATTATAGGATTTGGATCTGAAGGTAGCCATATTTTTTTTAAGGAGTTTGGTAAGGTAATTATAGGATTTCCGATCATCCGGATGCCTGGTGCTTTGCCAAATAGCTCTGGCATGACGTTTGGATTGGATAAGGTCCATTAGATCTTGGGATAAAGGATTTTTCTTTCGAAGATTGGGAGGGAAACGAGGTGAGGATGCTGCCCAGGCTGCTTGCTGGATCATGGTAGTGAAGGAATTAGTAGCATTGTCAAGGTCCTGGGAGGTTTTGAGGGATACTCTAAGGTCTATAGTGTCGGATATTGTTTGACGGAAGAGGTTCCAGTCTACTGGTCCTCTAATAAATGATGGGGGAGGAGGTTTTGGGATTGGAGTGACGGAGAGGGTTAAAATTAAAGGACTGTGATCGGAGGAAAGTTCATCCAGGCGTTCAATAGAGTAATGGAGGGATCCTAAGCCTGAATGAATGAAGAAGTCAAGAAGGTCGGGGCTTCGGTTAGGATCCGTGGGCCAATATGTAGGAGTGCCGGGAGAAATAAAGGATCTTCGGGAATTAAGTGCAGACTGCAATGCTCGCCCACGGGAGTTGGTGGTTCTTGAACCCCATTGCTGGTGCTTAGCATTGAAGTCAGCACCTAGGAGGAAGCGATGACCTAAGGAATCAAAAAATGAGTTGAACTGGGATGTGGAAATTGGTTTATTTGGGGGGCAGTAGGCCGCTGCAATCGTAACTGGAAAGAAGAAAGTTTTGATAACAACTGCTGTGGGTTGTAGGAATTCATTTGCTGGTAAAGGGAATACGTGGTGAGAGAGGGAATGGTGGATGATGACAGCAGTTCCAGCATGGGCTCTACCATCAGGGTGGTCTGTTCGGTAAGTTTGGTATTGTGAAATAATTGGACGTTGTTTACTGGTCAGTCTTGTTTCTGTTATTAAAGCTACATCGATTTCTTTGTCATGTAGCAAGGATGTCAGTTCGTTAGTGTGGTTGCGAATACCATTCGCATTCCAAAGGAGAATGGATAAGGGTTTTGCTGAAGGCATTTAAGGATTTTTTTGAAGAGGAATGAGAAGAGAACAACATTTGAAAGGAGTGATATAAGTGGGGTAATGAGAGTTTTCAACTCTGATAGGAAGGAGTTAAATAAAGATGTGAGATCTGAGGTAGTTGGAGGAGGAGGAATATGGGGTATCTGATGAAGGGTGTGTGGATTAGGTTGGATTAGCGGTGCTGGAGCATGTTGTATGGTCAGTTGGTGCTGTGGTTGGGGCAGTGGTTGCTGAGGTTAACTAAACTAAAAAGGAGAACTAAAAATAAAAAATAATATTTTAATTGCTTCGAAACAAAAACCATTAAATGACAATCAACGAAATTATCGATACTTATATACCTATTCACAATTTATGATCAATTATTTTTGGAGTCGGTGCTAACCAAAACAAACAGAATTTGAAAAGAAATGGTAATTGTAAAGATGCTCCCACTGTTTCATCACCGCCACACCACTGTCTCCGGCCATTCGAAAGTTTATTGCAAAGGCAGGATTAAACTGCCTTTCTTGGCTGGCACCGACTCTTCGTCACAATCGAGTTTTTAAAAATATATTACTTATATTTTTATGATTATGAATTTCTTGCCATGAACATTAAAACTGCTAATTTTTTAAATAAAATTCCTTGTTTTTTTTTTTTAATGGGATTTGCCATTTTTTAAATTTACTAATTTCAACAGAAGGTAGGGAATAAGTGCAATGTATTAAAAAATGAATAACTTTCTCTTATCCTGCACTGTTATCACAAGTTTATATTCATTATTTTACCCCATGTTACCTTCAGACCTCTACCAGGGTATCCCTAGAACCCATGTTGGCCTATCCATTGTAATAATATAATAAATATAAGTAGCCCACCCTCAGCTCAGATGCGAGAAAACATTTCATAGTAACATAGCTCAGCCTGGCACAAAACATCGTGAGCGTTCATACCATAAGCTGTTATTCCGTTACTCTACCAACCTACCTCTAAAATTTTTTTTACCATAATTCATAAATTAATCAGACACTTTATAAGAAGGAATACCTCTGTAGATCAATCCATAATTTTTATACATATTTATCTATTATATTTATAAAAAAAACTATTTCACTATGGTGCGTAGAACGGATTTTATATCTGTGTTATAACTAGGGGCTGTAATATATGCATTCGCTTATTTCTCCTAGCCAACTAAAACATCTAACATCAAAAAGCACCATCATCATACCTATTTGGACTCATGGACTTGAACTGTGGGGGACAGCAAAAAAGTCGAATATCAAACGCATCCAATCCTTCCAATCCAAAATCCTCCAAACTATTGTAAATGCTCCTTATTATGTTTCCAACAAAACACTACATAATGATCTCAATATATAATCCTTTCATCCTAACTCTCTGGCTCAATCACTATCCGCTTCCACACATCCTGATAACCCCCCTCGCAGACTAAAACGGCAGTGGCCCTCAGATCTTTTGTAAAATTTATTTATGTTGGAGTTCTGGCAATGGTCAGCTTCTCTACTCATGCCCTGAGTGAATGTTTATAGCGCTCTCACTCAGTCTTCGTTGTTTTTTTGTATTTTTTACTTCAGTGACGCAACTGAGAGAGAAGAGCTGGGGAAGTGCAGGAACGGGTCTGGTCGGGGGATCTCTAGGTTGAATGTAAATTGTAAATAAAGTATAACTGTATTTTTAACCTTTAATTTAATTTTGTCTTATTTTCACTTACTGTTATTTATTTTATTTTATTTTTTTAAATTTGTTTATTTCACCCAGATGTATATTCTATATTCTATATTATTTATGTATAGCATTGATTTTTTTTATTTCTTTATTTTATAGTTATTTTTTTATTATTATTATTGTATATTTTATAATTATTATTTTTACTATATATTTTGTTATTATATATTTTTTTACAGTAAATAATATGTGAATGTAATCATTAAGCCAGCTATATTACTTATTGCTCACCTTAGTAGCAGATTGTAATAATTACTCAATAAAAAAATATTTAAAAAAAAAAAAAAAAAAAAAAAAAAAAAAAAAAAAAAAAATATATATATATATATATATATATATATATATATATATATATATATATATATATATATATATATATATATATATATGCCGTTAAAGTTTCGGCTTCCTTGGGAGCGCCTTTCTTCTTTCCACCTAAACTCCCAAGGAATGCGCGCCTCCACGTGGTACGGCTGGATAACCCTGCTCCCAATAAAGGCTAGGGACAGGGGAACTAAAACGAAACCCTCTGGGGCTAACTACCTCAGTTGTAACTTGTCAGGGAAACCTGACCCAAAATATTCAAACAATATCATGAACAAGGCTTCACACGAAAACAAATACCCTGAAGTAAAAGCTGGGCATTCGGATTCCAGGGAGCCCGGCAGTGGGAAGCATGTTGGTGAATCGGAGCACCACAGGGACCAAAAGACAGTCAAACAAGCAAAGAGACTCAAGTTCAAGAAAACTTACTATTTTGGGACATACAACATAAACTCAATAATGCAAGTGGGGAAACTGAGGCAGCTTACAACGGAGCTCAAGCGGCTGAACATATCTGTACTGGCACTCCAAGAAACAAGATGCACAGACATGGAACAGACAGACTATGAGGGATACAGAATTTTCAAAGGTAAAGCGGGCCAGAGAATCATGAGGAATGTTCCCCATCTGGGAACAGGCTTCATGTTCAGAAAGGATCTTTTAGGTTCGGTGGTCGACTTCGGCAGTAACAATTCTAAGACCTCGACAATCACCCTGAAAACAGGGAATAAAAAATATACACTCATCAACGCACATGCACCGATAAATGCTGACAATAAAAAAAATCCGGAAAAAGTAGAAACCTTCTGGGATAACCTAGAAGAAGTTATTAACAAAATACCTCCCAACCACACCAAAATCCTGATGGGAGATTTCAACGCACAGATAGATAGGGAGAAAAAATATTAAAAAACAGTAGGTGAATACCCGGCACAAAATAGAACGAACAGGAACGGAGAGAGACTGATCGAACTATGTCAGAGGGCTGAATTCCAAATCATGTCAACCTTTTTCAAGGCAAAAATCAGCAAGAAAAAAAAGACATGGGTCTCCCCAAATAGTCGTATGGGGGAATTCCAGTTAGATCACGTAGCCATCTCCAAAAAATCATACAAAGAAATACAGAATGTCAAAGTAAGGAAATCAATAAACGTGGTATCAGATCACTACCCCTCACAAATCAAAATTAAAATGACACCCAACAGGAAAAGAAACACTGGGACCACGATCAAAGCTAAAAGAATAGACAGAGAAAACCTAGTTAAAAACAACAAGGAAGCGTTCAGAGAAAGAGGTCACAAGAAACATGGTAAGTCTAGCAGAAAAACTGGCACCAGCCAATAAACGAAAGAAAAAGGAATGGTGGAACTCAGAGTGCGAGGAAAAAATCAAAGACAGACTTGGAAGAAATGGAGTCGAAGAAAAACTGTGGAAAACCTCAATGAGTATAGCCTGAAAAAAAAGATCGCACACAAGACTCTGAGAAAATGCAGAAGAGACTTCCTGAACAACCAACTAACGGAAGGAAATAGAAACAAATTTTAAAAAGAACGACTATGGCCTCTTTTACAGAAGCTGCAAACAGAAACTTAAAGGATACACTCCCACCGGATTGACACTGAAGAGAAAAGATGGAACACGAGCACAGACCAACGAGGAAAATTGTGGGATTTTCGCAGAATATTTTGAACAGTTACTAAACTGCGAAAAACCTGTAGAGAAAATAGCAACAGAAGATAACACCCCTCCAGAAACCGAGTCATACCCACCAGATGACGAGGAACTGGACGACATAATTGCATCACTGAAAAATAATAAAGCCGCAGGAGAAGATGGAGTACTAGCCGAGATGTGGAAGCTAACAGGAGACGACTTCAGAAGGGCAGTCATGGAATTGATAATAGACATCTGGAATGAGGAAAAGATCCCTCAAGAATGGAAAACGGCTCTAATACACCCTCTGAAAAAGAAAGGAGATAAAACCGATGTGAACAACTATAGAGGAATCTCACTACTCCCGGTGACATACAAAATTTTCTCCAAACCCTTACTAAACAGACTTTATCCTCAGGTGGACTCCAAAATCGGGGAATACCAGGGAGGATTCAGAAAACACAGATCATGCATGGAACAAATCCTGAGCCTTAAGCTAATCATTAAACACTACAGAACCCGAAACAAAAACCTCTTCATCTCATTTGTGGACTTTAGGAAAGCGTATGACTCGGTGGATAGGGAAACTTTGATCGAAATACTAAAGGAATGCGGCGTGGACCAGAAAACTAGGAACTTAATAGAGCTAACGCTAACAGGAACAGAATCCAAGGTCAAACTACAGAATAATGTCAGTAAGCCTTTTCAGATTAAAACAGGACTTAGACAAGGGGACGGACTGTCTCCGGTACTGTTTAATATAGTGCTAGACAAAATCATGAAAGAATTGTGGAAGGTCAATAACTCAGGCGCAGTGCTGGGAACCAAAAACAAACACGTTAAAATCAGATGCCTAGCATATGCGGACGACCTGGCCCTTCTGGCCGAAACCGAAGAAGAAGCAATGCTCAAATTGACACACTGTCAGAAATACCTGGGAAGACAGGGCTACAGATATCATTTGAAAAGACAAAAATAATGATCATGGATCCAAAAAATGACAAAAGGAAATTAAAAACAAAGTACGGAACAGTCCAAGTAACACCCAACTTTAAATACCTAGGAGAAAAACGGTATGCAATAGAGGACTAGAAAAGGAAAGCATGAGAGAAAGGGTTGCCAAACTGGAAAGGCTTTTCTACACGACCAGCAAGTTCTACAACAAAAGGAATTTATCTAGAGGAGCCAAGAAAAGACACTACAACTTGGTTATAATACCGGTAATCCTGTATGCCACTGAAACCTCATGCCTCCCCAGCTTAGAGAAACTCTTGAAAATAGAGAGAAAAATCCTAAGGAAAATATATGGACCCAGAAGAACGTCAGAAGGATACAGACTGCGTTCAAATGAAGACATTTACAAAGACACAACAGACATACAGACTGATATCTCAGACATACAGACAGAAGATTAAGATTTTACGGACACATGATGAGAATGAAGTCCGAAAGACTAAATCAACAAACTTTCCAGAAAATAAAGTCATACAAAACTCCTACTGGATACTTCAATCAGATCAAAAACGACATGAAGCAACTAGGATTAGCGGACCAGGACTGTCTAGACAGAGACAAATACAGAAAATCATTGAAAGGGGTGAAGGTCCTTGTGGATAGTAGGAAGCCAAGAGGAGGAGGAGCGTGGTCGGAGGAACCACGGTGACCGCATGAGGGAAGTATGGAATGAGAGAAAGAGAGAGAAAGAGAAAAAAAAAAAAAATATATATATATATATATATATATATATATATATATATATATATATATATATATATATAGTTATAGAAACCCAATGGTATTAAGGGATAATAAATAAATGTACACTATCCCCTCTCCTAGATAATTGTATAAAAGGGGCACCCCCACCTTCGTCCGGTGACACTCTGCTTCTACACGTTGTGATGCCAGTTTGTTCAACACGAAGTCCTTGTATTAGGCTATAAATTGTGCTTTTGCTTGATATAATGTATGTACTTCTCAATAAAATCTCTTTTTAAAAACTCAGTCCCGCGAACCTTTTATTTAGCTGGCGCCCGAACGAAGGGACATTTGGAAGCGTTAACGTAACTTCGCGGCAGTTCTATCTTATTTCAGGTACAGAACAGCGAGACCTCTTTCCACTGGCATGAGAAGATTGGGAGCTGAGTACTAGTACATCAGCAGATCTTCAAGTCTTTGGGAGCGCTTTGGTATTCCAATACCTTGACCAAAAGGACCTTCAACCTCTTGCTAAAGAATCGACGGGAAGGAGCTAAAGGGAGCGTCATCAAGAAGACATCGAAGACAACGTTGTATCAAGAAAAAGTATAATTAATTTTATTTTTATTTTTATTTTTAAGTAATTTTGTAATTTAAATATAAGTTAGTAATAAGTATAATAATTTAAATTTAGCATTTATCTTTATGAATGGTTTGGAAGAAAAATTAAGTAACTTAAAAATAACAGGTTCAACGTTAATTAAAAAAGAAAATAATATGGCTCTAGAAATTAAAAATCATGATTTAGCATTAATCCCGGAATATGACGGAAATCCGTTACAACTAGTTGATTTTATTAGAAATAGCGAATTTTTATATAATTTATACTGTAAAGATGATAATACCCATAAAAATACAAACCAAGCCAAATTAGTTTTAACAATCTTAAACAAATTAACAGGGAAAGCTAAAGTCGCCGTATATGACAAGGAATTTAATACAGTAAAGGAAATAATAAAATTCTTAAAGAAAAAGTACCAAGACACGAGAACTAGAGAACAATTAATTTCGGAAATTTTAAATACGCGGACTTACCATAATGAAAACCCACTCGATTTCTTGGAACGACTGGGCCAAAAAAGATGCGATTTATATGCGCGAATTTACTCTGAACAATGAGATATTAGATAAACAGGACGAAATGTATAGGTATGACAAACAGATATCCCACCACGCAGTACATAGTTTACACCCAGCACTAACGGACTTCATTTACCATATAAAATTCGATTCGTTAGAAGATTTAGAAGAAATACTAAGAAACAGCGCGGCTCATATCGTACATAGAATTTATGGCGATAAAAAACAGTATAAAAATAACCCAACTCAAAATAATTATAAAAAGAAAAATTTCGAAAATAATTTTAAAAACAAAGAGTACCGACCAAATTTTAACAACCACCATGATTATCAAAATTACCGACCCCATCAGTACCACCGCGAGCAATATACGTCGTATAATAATCCCCAACATTACCGACAGCAACAGTATCAGTATGAGCAAGGTCCAACCTCTAATTCTTATAACAATAACAACCAACATAACTTCCGGCCACAACAGCGAGCTATTGAATATACGACTCCGATTTATAACCAACCGTGGGACCCCCAGTCACAACATAGATATTTTAATAAACCACCCTCTAGAAATATTAGGCAAAATTACCAGCAACCTCAAATAGATTCTAACACCGTTTCGATGAGAACTGTTTCTAATAGGGTACATACAATTGAAGAAGAAAAAGACGAAAAAATTAAATTATTGTTAGAGCGGATTGAATCTTTAGAAAAAAGACAGGATCATTTTTTAGAATTAGGCCCGAGCACAAGCAGACCTCCGGACCGGGTATAAATAATTTAAATTCTAAACAGACCATTGATAACCAGGATAAACAAATAGAAATTCACGACTTAAATTTAAATAACGACTTACCGAACTTAATTGACAGTATGGGAAATAAATGGCTAATTGATACGGGTGCCACAAAAAATTATATACACCCCGATCACATTCCACATTTCTCGGAAATTTCTAAAGAGGATTTTGCAATTCGAACACCTACGGGAACGGCGGAAGGATCACAAAGCGTGATAATTGACCTAATGCCCCTGATAGGAATTAATCAAAAAGTCAAATTTTTAATATTTCCTTTAGCGAAAAGTTTAATATTTTATTGGGTTACGAGACAATGAAAAAACTAAAATTAAAAATCAATTTAGAAAAAAATGAATTAAAATTTAAAAAGAAAAAATTCAAATTAGAGAATGACTTATTTTTTATTAATGATAAAAACGAAATTAAAAACTTAATTCGCCACGAACATATTAGTCCGGAAATAAAGGAAGAATTCTTCTTCTTTCTCTTCCTCCTTAGTGCCTTTCAGCGTGGAGGTGCCTCTGTCCAAGCAAACCAATCCTCCCTATCCCGAGCCAGCGCCCTCATGGCATTCCAGTCTTTGCCTCTCTTCTCTCCCACCTTGGAGATGTAGTCCATCCATTGAGTTCTGGGTCTCCCTCTGGGACGTTTTCCTGTTGGTCTGGCCTCAAAGTATTTTCTCGGGTCTCGGTCCTCATTCATCCGGCAGAGATGTCCGAACCATCTAAGTTGCCTCTTCTCAAGGGTATCCTTTAGAGAGACAACCCCTAGATCCTCTCTAGTCCTATCGTTCCTGATCCGATCCCTTCTGGTTCGGCCCGCTACTTTCCGAAGGTACTTCATTTCCGCTGCAGTAACTCTGCTTAGGTGCTTCCCCAATGGTACCCAGCTTTCACTTCCATATAGAAGAGTAGGCAGGTAGACAGCTTTGAATATATGTATCTTAACATTTTTCTCCACCTCCCTTTTTCCTATAACCGTGTTGCAGAGGTGGTAGTAGATTGAGTTAGCCTTCTTTATTCTGTTGGATATCTCCTGGTCTACCTTTCCGTTCCTGCTTATCACTGTTCCCAGGTAAGTGTAGTCGTCTGCCATTTCCAATGCTTCAACCCTGCAAAGTACCTCAACGTATTCTTGTTCCCGACCAATTTGCATTATTTTACTCTTCTTGACATTAATGGTCATTCCCTTCCTTTCAAGCTCGGCCTCCCATTCAATTACAGCTTGTTGTAGGCTCTCTTTGGTATCAGCTATAAGAACAATGTCATCTGCGAATACCATTACTTGAGCAAGGATTGTCCTCATATTCCACTTTCCAATAGTAGTACGGGCTGTCCTACGTTTGCACATCTTCAAAATCTCATCCATGTATATAATGAACAGGAGGGGGCTCAAACTATCTCCTTGTTTTACACCTTTATTAATTGCAAACATTTCGGACTCTCTTCCATTAATCCTCACTACTCCTTTGGAATCATGATAGGTCGACTTAATAGCTTTTATCAATCCTTGCGGGATGTTCTTTCTTGAAAGAGCGTTCCACAGTTCCTGCCTAGGAACCGAATCAAAGGCAGCCTTCAAATCTATAAATGCCAAGTAAATACTCTTTCCCCGGTCCCATGACTTATCTATTATTGTTCTGAGAGAGAAGATATGGTCTTGAGTCTGGCGTTGAGGCCTGAAAGCAGCCTGCTCCTCTTCCAAGTCGTTCTCCACTAGCTCTCTTAGCTTCTTTTCTAATATTGATGTATAGAGCTTGTACACAACCTGGGATAGACAAATAGGTCTATAGTTCTCACATTCGCTAGCATTCCCCTTTTTGTGAATCGGAACAATGATGTTGTATTCCCATTCCTCAGGGATCGCTTTTTCAGTAAGTAACTTCTGAAAAAGACACTGTAATGATTTCATTAGTTCTGACCCACCAAATTTGATGAATTCAGGGGTGATGCCATCTCTTCCTGGTGCCTTTCCGAGTCTTAATCTCTCCACCGCTGCTTCCACTTCCTCTTCCCATATCACCTCATCCCATTCTCCCCCTAAATCCTCTCTAGGCAGTCTCTCCTCAGCATCTTCAAAAAACACTTCTTTGTAGTGGCGTCTCCATCTTTCTAAAATACCTTGGTCCCCAGTAATCAATCTGCCTCCTTCATCTTTTACATTTCGTATTGTTTACTCATCCTTCCTTTCATTGCCTTGATCTTTTTCCAAAAAACCTTGATGTTTTCATGATAATTTCTCTGTAAGTTTTGACCAAATTCCTCCCAGCTTCTTCTCTTTGCCGTCCTTACTACTAGCTTGGACTCGTTTCTTCTTCGAACATATAGTTCCCAATTGACTGGAGTCTTGTGCTTATAGTATTCCTTCCATGCTGCCTTCTTTCTCGCAACTGATGCTTTCACCCTATCATTCCACCACCTGGATCTTTTGCGTGCAGGTGAAACATAGGCAATGCCGCAAGTAGCAGTAGCAGCCTCCAGGATGGCTTTCTTTATTCCTGTCCATATTGTATCTACACTTCCATCCATAATGGTATCCTGAAGTTTAGAATCCAATAGACTTGAGTATTCCATTCTTTTTTCAGGTTCCTGGAGCTTAATAACGTCAATTTTCTGGTAACTTCTTGGATGTTCCTTTCTGGGGGGAAGAATTTGAGTATCTCCGACTAACAGGAGGTGATCTGAGCCAATTTCTGCACCTCTTATCACTTTGATATCAGTAAACAGTCTTCTAATCCGTCGACTGTAAATGTAGTAGTCTATTATACTATTTACATTCCTTTCTTCAGCGGAAAAAAGTTATTTTATGTATCTTTTTGTGTGGAAAGAACGAGTTTCCAATTAGGAGATCGTAGTCAACACACAAATCAATAAGTCTTTGACCATTACCATTTTTAGTACGCTCACCTCCATGCCTTCCCATAACTCCGTGTGCTCTGGCATAGTCATTCCCAGTCCTAGCGTTGAAGTCACCCATAATAATTACTTCTCTATTCTTGTCCTGGCTTTTAATGATTTCTCTTTCCAGCTCGGCATAAAACTGTTCTTTATCCAGAGCAATAGCATCTTCGGTGGGAGCATATACTTGAATAATAGTCACTTTACCTATAGGTAATTCCAGGTTTGCCGTGATTATTCTAGGAGAAACTGGTTCCCAATTTTCTACTTTTGCAAAGAGACTGTCCCTCATAATCATTCCTACACCTTCCTTTGCCCTCATTCCCGCAGGAACTCCGGAATAAATGAGGACATGTTCTTTATCTAAACAAACTTCTCCATGGCCCTTCTTCTTCACTTCGCTGATGCCTAGTAGATCTACCCTGTAGGACTTCATCTCCTCCACCAACTCCACTTCCTTTCCATTCAATGTTTTAATATTCCATATTCCAAGTCGTATGTCCTTATGAGCGCCGCGTCGTAACCGATGAGTCTGTCCAAGTCCGAGGCAAGTTAAGTTACTTTGAATCATATGTTCTCAACTACGGGTGATTAGCCCAGTAGAAGAGGCCCCGTATCCTCGGGACAACTGGCCTCCCCCCCAGCACTGGGTACCTGTTGGTCCACGGGTCTTTATTCTGTATATTCAGACCACCCCTCCTATGAGGGATCCCCCATCCGCCACCCGGGGGACGCGCTCCCTAGCGGGCAGGTTCCGCCGAGAGAAGGAAGAATTAATCGAAATTATTAGCCAACATGGCGAAGTATTAAAAAGGGACGACAGATATCCCACCACGCAGTACATAGTTTACACCCAGCACTAACGGACTTCATTTACCATATAAAATTCGATTCGTTAGAAGATTTAGAAGAAATACTAAGAAACAGCGCGGCTCATATCGTACATAGAATTTATGGCGATAAAAAACAGTATAAAAATAACCCAACTCAAAATAATTATAAAAAGAAAAATTTCGAAAATAATTTTAAAAACAAAAAGTACCGACCAAATTTTAACAACCACCATGATTATCAAAATTACCGACCCCATCAGTACCACCGCGAGCAATATACGTCGTATAATAATCCCCAACATTACCGACAGCAACAGTATCAGTATGAGCAAGGTCCAACCTCTAATTCTTATAACAATAACAACCAACATAACTTCCGGCCACAACAGCGAGCTATTGAATATACGACTCCGATTTATAACCAACCGTGGGACCCCCAGTCACAACATAGATATTTTAATAAACCACCCTCTAGAAATATTAGGCAAAATTACCAGCAACCTCAAATAGATTCTAACACCGTTTCGATGAGAACTGTTTCTAATAGGGTACATACAATTGAAGAAGAAAAAGACGAAAAAATTCAATTATTGTTAGAGCGGATTGAATCTTTAGAAAAAAGACAGGATCATTTTTTAGAATTAGGCCCGAGCACTAGCAGACCTCCGGACCGGATATAAATAATTTAAATTCTAAACAGACCATTGATAACCAGGATAAACAAATAGAAATTCACGACTTAAATTTAAATAACGACTTACCGAACTTAATTGACAGTATGGGAAATAAATGGCTAATTGATACGGGTGCCACAAAAAATTATATACACCCCGATCACATTCCACATTTCTCGGAAATTTCTAAAGAGGATTTTGCAATTCGAACACCTACGGGAACGGCGGAAGGATCACAAAGCGTGATAATTGACCTAATGCCCCTGATAGGAATTAATCAAAAAGTCAAATTTTTAATATTTCCATTTAGCGAAAGGTTTAATATTTTATTGGGTTACGAGACAATGAAAAAAACTAAAATTAAAAATCAATTTAGAAAAAAATGAATTAAAATTTAAAAAGAAAAAATTCAAATTAGAGAATGACTTATTTTTTATTAATGATAAAAACGAAATTAAAAACTTAATTCGCCACGAACATATTAGTCCGGAAATAAAGGAAGAATTAATCGAAATTATTAGCCAACATGGCGAAGTATTAAAAAGGGACGACGAGAATTTAAAATCAACAGGGTTAATAAAACATAAAATAATAACAACGAATGAAAATCCAATTTATACGCGTAATTACCGTTACCCGGAACAATTTAAAAAACAAATTAATGATGAAGTTCAAAAACTATTAAAAAGTAATATCATAAGACCTAGCAAATCGCCGTATAATTCTCCGCTTTGGATCGTACCGAAAAAATCAGACGCGTCGGGACAGAAAAAAATTAGAATGGTGATAGACTATAGGAAAGTAAATCAGGCTACAGTAAAAGACAAATTTCCCCTACCGAATATCGAAGATTTATTAAATAGACTAAAGGGATCGAAAATATTTTCCACCATAGACCTCGCGTCGGGATTTCACCAAATTGAAATGGATAAAGATTCAATAGCTAAAACCGCGTTCTCCACCGAAAATGGGCATTTTGAGTTTCTACGTATGCCTTTTGGCTTGAGTAATGCACCCCCAACCTTTCAGAGAGCGATGACGATGATGATACAAAATATTCCCAATTCTATGATTTACATCGACGATATAATAGTCTACTCAAAAAACGAAAAAGAACATTTAAAAGATTTAAAAAGAGTATTTGAAGCCCTAAAAGAACATAACCTATCAATACAATTAGATAAAACGGAATTTTTTAAAACAGAATTAAACTTTTTAGGCTACATCGTAACCCCAGACGGATTAAAAACAGACGAGAAAAAGATAGAAGCAATTTTAAATTTCCCCATTCCGCGTAATGAAAAGACGACGAGACAATTTTTGGGCATGACGGGATACTATAGAAAGTTTATTAAAAATTACGCAAAAAATTACCAGACCGATTTCTAATTCATTAAAAACAAAAATTTATGGCACAAAGGAAATTAAAGAAGCATGTCAAACCCTAACGGAAATGATGAGTAACACACCAATTTTAAATTATCCGGATTGGGAACGACCATTTATATTAACTACAGACGCCAGTAATAAAGCCATCGGAGCCGTGCTCTCACAAAAAGACGAAAATGAAATAGAACACCCAGTAGCATTCGCGTCCCGAGTATTACAAAATGCGGAATTAAATTATAGTTCAATAGAAAAAGAATTACTAGCGGTAGTATGGGCAACCCAACACTTTAAGCCTTATTTATACGGTACAAAATTTCTTTTATGCACGGACCATAAACCTTTAACGTGGATTTTTTCAATGAAAAATGGTAACACGCGCATAATGAAGTGGGTTTGGAAATTACAAGAATTTGAATTCGAAGTTAAACACATTCAGGGAAAAACAAATTACGTGGCCGATGCACTTTCCAGGGGAAGCGACGAATTGAATCATAATAGCGACGTGGAGGAAATGGACGTCGAAGAATTATTAAATCAGGAAATAGCGGACGAAAACAATTCCGAGTATGACGCGATAATAGAGGACTTAGAAGTACCGCCGGAAGATGATTTAGAGACAATCCATTCCCAGGAATCTAGTAACGAACAAGTACGAATTTGTGAACCCGAAAAATGTATAAACATAGAAAAAAATCAAATAATTATAAAAAGGGGAAATACAAAAATTAATTTCACTAAACCATTTGGAAAACGCCGATACGAAATAAACATTTATGCTAAATCAGATATCGCTTCATTATTAGAACAGATACTCGAACCTAATAAAACATACGGGATAATTTGTAAATCACCTAACGAAATAACCGAAAATTTATATGACGATTATTTTAGAACAATACAACAAATAATAGAAACGGAATATCCATCGGTTAAATTGAAAAAATATAAACAAATTGTAAATGACGTCGAAAATCCGAATGAACAAATAGAAATTATAGATAATTATCATTTAGGCAAAACCAAGCATAGGGGTATAAACGAAACATTCGAAAAACTTAAAAAAGAATATTATTTTCCAGGGATGCAAAATAAAATAGCGGAGTATATTAATAAATGCGAAACTTGTAAAGTTACGAAATATGACCGAAAACCTATAAAGACCAAATTTCAAATTACACCTACACCAGAAAGACCGTTTCAGGAATTAATGATTGACATTTTTAATTTTAACAACGCAATAATTTTCACAGCAGTAGACACATTTTCGAAACATTTATTTGCTCAAACCCTACAATCAAAGAACGCAATTAATATTTGTAACGCACTGACTAACTATATGACATACTTTCCCACACCTCTACAAATATCATTAGACCAAGGGACGGAAATGAAAAATAATTTAGTAAAACAGTTTTGTGAAGAAAATAATATTATCTTACATTATACTTCAGCCAGCCACTCAAACTCTTTGGGATTATTGAACAGAGTCCACTCTACCCTAAACGAATTATTGAGAATAATAGGAAAAGAAAAAGATAAATGTTCGATGCAACAAAAATTAAGATTAGCGGTAATAGCGTATAATAATACCTTAAACAATAAATTAAAATTAACTCCTAATGAAATTACTTTTGGAACCTCCAGATTAGAATCAAACGAAAACATCGACCTGACGGAACAATATGTATTAAAATATCATAAGGACCAACAATTATTACATAAATTAATTAGATCAAAAATAAATGACGAAAAAGAAACAAGGACTGAAAAATTAAATAAAAATAGAGAAGACCCTTTAGATATTCAGAGACAATTAGGAGATACAGAATATTTGAAAAATACCCAAGCGAAAATAAAAAGTAGAGACAAATTTAAAAAAGTAAATGTAGTAGTAAAAGACAAAAGACCAATTAAAACTCATATTGACAATATTAGAAGGACCACTAGGAAAAAAACGGAAAAAGAAACAATCTATTTCGGACGACGATAATGAATCCATTCGCGTGAATATTTCGGATGTCTCGGATAATTACGATTCAGACAGTGGTTCTGATTAAAAATATTTAATTTTATTTAAACAATATAAAAATGTTTTAAAAATCCTTTATTATAAATATAATAAATGCAATGGTATTAGGAGTAATATTTATGTTATATTGAAGGAATTATCTGTATTAAATTGACAATGCTGTAGTTATTTTAATAAAGTCGGACTTTTGTATTTTGTTGTAAAATATTATATTCAATGTTAATAATGTAAAAGATCATTCAAATTATTATTTTATTTCACAGTAATATTCTGTCCGATTTATTTTGTAATTAATATTTTGAAGTCACTATCATAAATATTAGGATACTATTATTTTGTCTTGAAATATTATTTTGATTGATCATTGAAAAAGTATGTATTTTATTTTGAAATTATTATTAATTGTAATTATTGTAAAGGAGTGTTTGAATTATTATTTTGATTTAAAATATTATTATTTTAATTGAGTAATTTTGAAGCTAAAAGTATTATTTGTAATAGAAGAAACTAATTCAAAGACTCTTATTTTATTTGTCCTTCTGTTTAGATAATGTATAGATATGAATTGTTTAGTATTAAGAAATATCCTGTTATCTTTTAGTTATAAGGAAAATTGTACTTTAGCATGTAAGGAATTTGTAATGTATAAACATTTTATAGTTTAAGCTTATTGTTAATAGTTATAATCCTTTTATTTTTGTATAAAAACTGTAATTGCATACTTACCTGCATATCCGGCTTATCAGCGTTTGAAATTTGTTTGTTTTGATAAAGTTGTACCAACTGCTGCACGGGTTTTAGTAATACAGCACATAAAAACTAGATCCCGTCTTTTTGATCTATATACCCCATCCCACAGAACTACTGCATTCTAGCGCTCTTTCCTATTCCGCTTAACCATCCTACGTAATTCTATTCCTTCTCATATTAGACAAGCGAAATCTCTAAAAACATTCAAATTCCTCTATTTCCAGTACCTTCTTATCCAAGGTGACGCTTGCTAATTTGCAGTTTGTACTTATGTATAAGTATGTATTGCACTTTTTTTAAATAAGGTAGATAGTTGCATATTTTCAGTTTTTATTGAAAATAATTCAGAGCTCTAGTTATAACAAAAGCAACTATTTCTCTGTTTAGTTACTTATAAAAATAAAAAGAATCTCTTACTCAAATAATTCAATAAACGCAAATAAATATAGGTAATTTCTGTGGCTTCCATTTTATTAATATATTAAAAAATATATTTTTTGAATGTATATAAAAAAAATATATTTAAATTGTTTATTGGAAGATCCTTTGGTTAGCTAAGCGCGTGACGAGAAATCGTTTTGCTCGCTCCCCTCTCATGGTGCCGTGAAGATTACGGAGGCTGTGGTAATTGCCAAGAGTTAATTGGTTTTTAATTGCCGTAACAGGAAGTGAGTTGGCAGAACTGTTCGCCTATGGCTTAACGGCAAAAGGGGAAAAGTTAAGCACATTATTTTTATTTTTACTTTTTACAGACTCTGCACCATTTCAGGCGTTAAATATATTTTGGTAGGTCAATATGGTATTTGAATATCATTCATAATATTCATTAATAATTACCAATAATCTATCTACGAAAAGAGAAGTAGAGTGAAATGCAAAGACATAAAAAGACTTCGTGTTTTATTATGGTCTATAAAGAAAATACTTCCGAACTTTTATTTTTAAAGGAACACTATATGATGAAGGGACGTGGGGAGGTTTAACTGGCTTTAGGAAAAGGATAATGGTAGAATGTTTCCATAGTAAAAGGAAATGGGTAGTTCAAAGGATGCTATCGTATAGGCAGCACTATACTTGCAATTCTTCAGCTTTGGTATCATCAAAAGAAGCCCATGAGCCATCTTCACGGCGAAGGGGATGGATGGGAAATGGGTATTTTATGATTTTTTTATGATCCATCATGGAGTTATCTGAAGCAGAAAGTGAGGAAAGATAAGATTTATAGGATTTGGATCTGAAAGTAGCCAAGTTCTTTTTAGGGGGTTTAGTAAGGAAATTATAATATTTCCGATCGTCAGGATGCCCAGTTCATTGCTATATGGCTTTGAAATGTCGTTGTGTTTAAAATATCTTGAGGTAAGTGATTTTTGTTGCGATTTTTGGGACAAGGGCAAGGTAAGATGCAGCCCAAGCTGCTTGCTGGATTGTGTTAGTAAAGGAATTTGTAGCATCGTCTAGGTCTCGAGAGGTTTTTAGGGATACTCTGAGGTCTATGGTGTCAGATATTATTTGACGGAGGAGATTCCAGTCTACTGGCTCTCTTGTATAGGATGGGGGAAGAAGTTTTGGAATCGGAGTGGTAGAAAAGGACAGAACTGTGGTCGGAGGAAACTTTATTCAGGCGTTTAATGGAGTAATGGAGATTAGGGCCCAAATTAATTATAGAAATATAGAAGATCGGGGTTTTGTTTTGGATCTATCGGTCAGTTAGTAGGAGAACTGGGAGAAATGAAATGGTAATTCTGGGAATGAAGTACAGATTTCAATGTACGCCCACGAGTTTTAGTAGTACTTGAACCCCCATTGCTGGCGCTTAGCATTTAAGTCTGCACCCAAGAGATATCGGTGACCTAAAGAGTTGAAGAAGATGTTGAATTGGGAAATGGTGATTGGTTTATTAGGGGGGTAGTAAGCTGCTGTTATTGGGACGGGAAAAGAGAAGGTCTTGATTATGACTGCTGTGGATTGTAGGTATTCATTTATAGGTAAAGGAAATAGGTGGTGAGAGAATGATTGATGGATGATTTCAGCAGTTCCAGCACGAGCTCTTCCGTCTGGTGGGTGGTCTTTATGGTAGGTTTGGCACTGTAATACGTTGAGATATAATCTTGAAAATATTCAAGAATACGATGGTATATATATGAAAAACATACATGGTTAATACATGAAAAAAAACGGAACTACGCTCATCTCAAAAGGTATAATTTAAGGTATAATTATAATTTATAATTAAAAACAGAATTCCATTCGACCGCTTTTGGGATTCAATAAACCTAATACGGTATAAAATCTCAAACATGGTTATTACTTCTCGGATAATATAGTGAAAATTATGAAGGTTAACGTAATATTTATACACTTTAACATGGCTGCTGGTTCTTATCTGAATGGTGAATCGAATAAAATTGTTCATCAATTCTTTCCGACCGTATCCTGGATATAAAATGGTCTAAAGCTCTTCTCCAGTCATTTATCACCCGATCAACGTGAGAACGGTTGAAAATATCACTCTGAGAATATTAGACCAAAATGGTGAACTAATTCTTTTTCGCAGAGAGACCATAACGGCAAGATTGCATATAAAATAGAATGGCTATTGAAGAAAGACCTCACTACTCAACTAGTTTAAAGCATCGTTAGGTGGGGCACAAATTATTTTTACGACACTTATGATTTCACATAAATAATGTATAATATTTTAAATATTTCTTCTGATATTCTTTCAAGTATGATACGCATCAACCTCATCGACTCTGAACAAATCGGATGAAATAAGAATTCTATTGCAACAGGAAGACCTATAACGCTACCAACTCATAGATTTATCTGTTTAGAGGGATCGATCTCAATGACCAAACCTGATGGAACTTCTTGTATCGAAACTTCTATATCGAACAACGGTTTTGCATTCATTTGCGATTATATACGCTACGAACTAAACGGTGTAGAGATAGATAAAGTTCTCAATAACCCTGGAATAACCAGCACATTAAAAGGCTATATATCACAAACTCCCAACTCCATCAAAGTATTAGAAAATGGAGGATGGATTAATCCTTGAAAAATAAAACGCTATTTAACTATTTAAAAATGTAACGTATGCATACCTCTTCATGTCCTTCTTGGGTTTGCTGAAGATTTCAAACATATACTTCTAAACTTAAAGCGGTACAGATCACAACTCCGTTTTTGAAATTAACGATACCGGCAATGTGGATGTTAAATTTGATATGCCGATATGGAAAGAACAGCATGTCAACGTATGTCAGCATTTAGAACTTTCCGATGAATAGAGGTTAAGAATTCTAAAACTAATAGACAACAATCGGACACCTTTGATCCTTCGAATTGTGGGATTAAAATGAACACTCGGCCCTACCTACGGGAGCATCAAACGAATCTTAGGCTGTAAAAACATCATCGCAAAAGGAAAAACGACGTTATGTTATTGTCTAACTCAAAAAATTAAATAATATACCCTAAATCTTTAACTATCCTATGTAAATAATATCCCATAAATCTTAAACTATACCATACATTGGAAATCTCAAACTATCTTCTAAATAAAATATTTCAAACTTACCTTCGAATAAACTATCCTATGTTAGATAAGTAGAATGACCAGAACCAGTCATTTCATACTGCTTGTTTGTGACAACAGCCGTTAGTCCATGTTTAACCTTGGCTCACGAGAGAAACTAGAACATTTTTGATCAAAGAACATGGTATGTCACAAAAGTTATTCGTCATGAGTGTTACCACTGTTGTATATGACATAGTTCAACCAAACAGGTGAATGTAAGCTGCAAGAGAAGGTAGTTTAGGAATATCTGTCCAGCACTTGGTCACGTTTGGATTAACAATTTTGTTCAAAAAACGTCACGAGTGTTACCACTGAAAAATTGTGTCTGGAGAAACAGTACTTTCTCATTATATATTAAATCATCATTATTAATTATCATTTTACCAATAAAATTTATTTTGAATTCTCAACAACCCATAGACAATGATATTTCCCAGTTAACGGCTTAAAAAAAATATACTAATAATTAATTAGGGTCTTTAGAGCTGGAAACAAAGTATATTGCTCTTTTCTTTTTTTTTATACAATATATACTACTAAAGGAGAGTTTAGTTATAAGGTGTTTTATAAAAGCAATTTAATCGCTCAACATTATTTATTCAAAAACCATATTTTATTAACAATGATTTTCTAAAATAGGCAACACTTCATGGCTATTGCCACATTTTCAAGCTCTAAAACATGCCAAAACATACATGTACGACAAATACGAATTAAATATTGATAATGTGAAATAATATTCATTTCAGTACACAACATATATAATTAATGAATTACCTTTCATGTCCATTAATATATGATTGCGTCTAATGAACAAATAAAATCATTAAATGACTAAAAAAGTCAAGTCCTGGTATTGCATCTTGTCTTATCTACATATATTTAAAAAATATGAAAAATGTACAATGCTCTATCATACTGCTATGATTTTGCAAAATTTATTATTTTGTTATGGCTATTGTTAAACTATTATAATTACCTTATATAACGACAAATCTCTTATAAACTTTAATATGGATCACATGCTGCAATATTATCTATCCTGTCACTTACTGCAATAAGGTATAAAGGTTAAGTTTAAATATTCAATTTGTTTATCAATAGTGCATAGCGGGCTCCTATTTTTTGTGATTATCTTATTTGTGAGTCCTGGTATATATGTTATTCTATGGAACATATTCGGATTATTTATATTATTTCTCATTTTTGGTGCATTATTTATACTGTCTATTGAATCTGTATTATTCTTTAAATACTCTATTGTATTTTTGTTATAATTATTGATATAAAAATCAGTTATTTTCTTTTGAGTATTTCTATCTTTTATTTGTTTGTTATCTATTATTTTGTTAACGGATGGTGTGGCTAATTGGTTTGTATGTATTTTATCTTATTATTATTTTTTGTGTTTAAATTTTTATACCAGTATTTGTTCATTATATGTTTCGGTATGAAATTGTCTTCCAAGATTTTGTGAATATTCTTTTTAATTTCTTTGATGTATTCTATGTCAGTTATGGCTATTGCTTTGTATATTACATTATTTATAGTGTTTAAAATTTGATGTTTAGGGTGCTTACTTTGGTAATTTAGTAATCTATTGGTTTTTGTTGTTTTCTTGAACCATTTTGTTTTTACATGGTTATTGTCCAAAATAATCGTCATATCTAAAAAGTTAATGGTGTTACTTATTGATTTTTCTAATGTTAATTCAAATTTATTATTGAATTCATTGAATGTTTGCACCAAATCATCAATATGTTCATTTTTAATTTTAATCTTTAGAGCTGGAAACAAAGTATATTGCTCCTTTCAGCTTTTTGTCGTGGTAACATACGTAAAACTTCTTTTTTGAGTTCAAATTTTCAAAATTGAAAAAAGATAGTAATACTGAAAAAGCTGTCCATTGATGTCAGGAGTAGCTATCCTGAATATCTGTAGTAATATTCTGGATCGAATTTTATTCAAAAAGTTGCATTTTGTTTTTGCCCATATTGCAGCGTCCTAAATAGCCCTATGGTTACATTTTATGAGAATGAGCCATTAGGATTTTATTATATAGAACTTGTGGACAGGAACAACAGCGGAGGGTATAATTTATGTGCGTACATTTTGATTCATTTACATTTAATCCTGCTTTACTTTGGTCCCCTTTTGTTATATATTTCAAAATATTTAAATTTTAGAAGCTCAGATGATCCGTTCATTTTGAAAACGAAAGAGTTATAGAGAATTTCTTTCTTAAAAACATTTCCATAGTTAAATCTCACTCTAGCGGATCTGATTAGATTTGCTGGCCCTATAGTTAGAGTCGCGGTAGGAATTGCTCTGTGATCAGTGGTGCATGATGCGGACCATATTGCACCCCGCTGGCATATCTAGTACATCACATCTCTGCATGTCCCGTCGGATCATCACTAATGCAATAATTGAGGATCATCTCATTGCTATCTGGTGTTTAAAGTTTTTTTTTTTTCCAAAATTGATTTGATTTATTCAAATACTTATTTAAGTCATATTTATATTGTATTTTTTTTAAATTTAGCTCCACTATATCGTCCAAATTTACCGTATATAATCCTATCAATTTAAAATCCTAAAATGCTTATTATTATATCGTAAGAAAACTTATCCCAAACTCTCTAAATATACCTACCATATGTTGCAGATATCGTCCAAGCATGATACTTATCCATGAAATCCACAACTCTCCTCACAAATTTCTTCTCACTCGAATCCTAAAAAACGAATCCTCCTCAACATCTGAAAAGATTTTTAATGTAGAACATATATAGTTATTGACAGATGATTATTGTAATAATTTCACCACACATTTATATATTGTATAATACTTAATTAAACCTAACCTTAAATTCAAATAAATACAATAAAAAATAAAAAATTAATATTTTTACAAATAAGTCCATAATTATTGTAATATATACAAACAAAATTCTTCTGTGAGTTTGAACATGGGCCTTCCCTCAGGGAGTATAGGTCTAGACTTCCCCAGGTGACCAGCCTACTGGGAAGCCGGGTTCGCGATTTGGATCCACTTTTTCCACATATCTCTATCCCTTGCCACTCTCCACCTTAGTGATCCGGCCTTCTTCTTAAAGAAGTCACTCCATCTTTTCAAATGTCTTCCTCTTCTCCTTTTGTAGCAATAGGGTGTCCAAACTGTCACTTCCATTGACCACTTTTTATTAGTTCTTCTTAAGA
Organism: Euschistus heros; assembly: GCA_003667255.2. Classification (NCBI taxonomy): domain Eukaryota; kingdom Metazoa; phylum Arthropoda; class Insecta; order Hemiptera; family Pentatomidae; genus Euschistus; species Euschistus heros. The sequence goes on along the minus strand of RCWM02000374.1, from coordinate 849,762 downwards.
TATGCCTCGCCCATTCCCATTTTTGTTTCTCGATATGGTGAATTTGTCTTTCAACCCAGTCTTCTCTCTGATGACACAAATCCTAACCTTCTCCTTCTACTTATCTTTTTCATATTTCTTTCTATTGCTCTTTGCCAGCTTATCAGTTTCCTTGTTTGGGCTTTCGTTAGGGACCAAGTCTGGCTACCAAAGTATACGGCTGGAAGTATACAGGTATCGAACACTTTCTTTATTTATCTTTTTCGGGAAATCATTTTTCATTATTGCTTTCAATGACCAGTACTTAGCCTATCCAATGGATGTTCTTCTGTCCACTTCCATGCAAGATTTATTTGTAAAAGAGACTAACTGCCCAAGGTATTTAAAATCTTCTACGTATTGTAAACTATGATTTCCAACTTCGATATCCACCTTTTCCGCTTTGGTCATTAGCTTTTTTTTTATCAAAGTTAGGTGAGAGGCCTAATTCTGTACACATCTCCAATAATGTTTCCATCATCATTTTGAAGTCTGCAATATTGTATTATTATTTTTTTAGAACGACAACCCGCGAGCGAGTCTTGGCTTCCTCCAACAGCAATCGTCTCGCGTCTTTATCCCTTAGATGCTACGTAATTATTTTATCTAGTTCTAAATATTAAGTTTAATCAATGAAATTTAAAAGATCTGAAAGCTGAATTTAAAAAGAGCTAACAATTAAAATTTCAAAACCTCTATTTTATCATAGTATTTCTTCTTGTTTAAAAGGATTTTTCTTCGCTCTTCGAAGTTTCCTTCAACCAAACTCCTCCCTCAGCCGGTTCCTCCATTACTCTCTATCCATCGCTTCTTCTTCCGTTAATCCCCGGCCAGCCATACTTTCAGCCACATCTCTCCACCTGATGCGAGGTCTACCACTCCTCTTCCCCTCAGTTTCCCATTCATAAGTTATTTTGGGGATTCTTCTATTCTCCATTCTTTTAATTTAGCCGAACCATCTTAGTCTCCTTCCCTCCATTTCCTCCAGAATATTCCTCTTAACTTCCATTCTTTCCCTTATGATCTCATTCCAGATTCGTTGAATCCTTGAGATTCTTGCTGATTTCCTCCAAAAATCCATCTCCACAGCCAAAAATCTTTTGCCTTGCAATTTTTCTAGAGGCCATGTTTCTGAGCTGTCTAGCATTATGTCTTGTACCAGGGCCTTATATATATATAATAATTCTAAAAGAAGTGGCAATTAATCATCAAATCTAATTGTATTGATCCTTCTATACCATCATTCGTACCCTAATTGATTTTTGGGTTCCTCCACCAGGCTATACATTGTCCTCATTACTGAATTAGGATTTATCTTTACCACCATGTTTAAAAATACCTAATAAATGAATTAAAAGTTTTATTATACATTTATTGTGTAGATTTTAACTAAGCAAATCGTTCAATAGACAGAAAAATACTGTCGAAGATATTAAGAAAATATGAGATGATATATATGAATTAACCTAATCATATTAACAATTACTAATATTGGATCAAAAGCCTTTAATAATTAATATAAAAATAATCATCAAAATCGTTGATGATGCACCTAAAAGTATTTTACCTGAGGTAATAATGTGTCAAATTTGTTCCGACAACTGTGCACACACGGATATACAGACTGAAGCCTAATTAACAAACATTGGGTGAACAAACCTCACTCTGCATCCTGCTATTCTGGCTAATTAAATAATTTATTCCACTAATTAGTTTATCATTATTTATCCAATTTCTGGTTGCCCAATATAGCCCAAGATATCAAGTAACAACGGTTAATAGCATCCACAATGAAATAAGGAGATATTTGCACACCGAACAAATTGAATTATACTTATCGTTAAAATTATTTGGTAATTTATGATAATATAATTTTATTAAATTAGCTGGAACTGTCAATCTTTCATATCCCTCAATAACCTGTTGCGACCAATTAAACACTTTTACCCCTTTAAGTACACAAGGTGTTTCAATGTTACGTACCTAAACTGAAAATTTGAACTTAGGACAATATATATATATATATATATATATATATATATATATATATATATATATATATATATATATATTTTTATATATTATTTTTTTTTGACATTGGTACATATGTTGGGGCTCCAGAGGACTGAATGTAACATTCCGATAGCTTTCTATCCATCTGTTATTCTTATTTTCACTTCTTCTGTCGCTCTCCCATATTGATTTCAAGAATAGTGCCTAGATAGCAGAATTGGTTGACCCTACTTAACTTTGTTAAAACTGCGCCACTTACCTCATCGTATTCTGTTTATCATTATTATTAAAAAAGTTTAAAAATGAGTAGCGACATGTGGATCCCAGTGAAGTTTGAAAATATACCGTTCTGTGGTTAGCACTATTCCGCAATAGAGGTTACAGTGTTAATAAAATTTAAATGTACAATTTTGAGTGACAGAAACGAAGTAAAAATATCATTGAAGAAAAAATGGTCGATAGCATGCTTACTACAACACAAGATTTATATCGATAAACAAATGAAACAAATTATTAGTTCTATCTTCTAAACTTCTAAACTTATTAAGTTCATACAAAATAGAAACTTTATTTATTTCTCGATCAATAAAAATCATTAATATTATACGTCTGCGAATGCTTTGTTTAGGGGATCACACATCTTATGGCGCTATTTCCTTGCATATTTTTTTCGATAAACATGAATGAAAATAAAAATAAAACTTCTTTAATTTGTTCCAACTACCTTATTATTTTAATATAAACTAAAATTAATATTAAATGTTGTTATGAGTGACTTCTTGAGCATTAAAAAGCTGGTATTAAGTTCATACAAAATAGAAACTTTATTTATTTCTCGATCAATAAAAATCATTAATATTATACGTCTGCGAATGCTTTGTTTAGGGGATCATCATCATCTTATGGCGCTATGGTCCTTGCAGAACCCTGGCCTCTTCTACAATTTTTTTCCATTCAGACCTATCCTCAGGTGATGTTATGAATTATTTAGACATAATAAATTAATAAAACTTGTTTAATTTGTTCCAACTACCTTATTATTTTAATATAAACATTAAAATTAATATTAAATGTTGTTATGAGTGACTTCCTTGAGCATTAAAAAGCAGCAGCAGTGGTAGAACGGCAATGGATATGTGTTATTGTTTCACAAGATTCAATTACCTTCCTCGTTAAGAATTATGGTAATTGCATAGACTTTTTGTTTAATGTCACCCCAAACAAAAAAATCCAGTGGTGTCAGGTCCGGACAGCCAAGCCATTGGTCCTGCACGGCCAATCCATTGACTCTTCCGCAATGTGCAAGACGAACAAATAAAAGGTTTTTTTTATTTATTATAACTGAATTATTAATAACTATGGGAATTTTTATGTCTGCATATCTTCTAAACAAAGCGTTTGCGGACATACCAAATAAATAAATTATTACCAAATAATTTTAACGATAAGTATAATTCAATTAGTTCGTTGTGCAAATATCTCCTTATTTTATTGTGGATGCTATTGGACGTTGTTACTTGATATCTTGGGCTATATTGGGCAACCAGAAATTGGATAAATAATGATAAACTAATTAGTGGAATAAATTATTTAATTAGCCAGAATAGCAGGATGCAGAGTGAGGTTTGTTCACCCAATGTTTGTTAATTAGGCTTCAGTCTGTATATCCGTGTGTGCACAGTTGTCGGAACAAATTTGACACATTATTACCTCAGGTAAAATACTTTTATTAGGTGCATCATCAACGATTTTGAAGATTATTTTTATATTAATTATTAAAGGCTTTTGATCCAATATTAGTAATTGTTAATATGATTAGGTTAATTTATATATATATATATATATATATATATATATATATATATATATATATATATATATATATATATATATATATATATCATCTCATATTCTCTTAATATCTTCGACAGTATTTTTCTGTCTATTGAACGATTTGCTTGGTTAAAATCTACACAATAAATGTATAATAAAACTTTTAATTCATTCATTAGGTATTTTTAAACATGGTGATAAAGATAAATCCCAATTCAGTAATGAGGACAATGCATAGCCTGGTGGAAGAACCCAAAAATCAATTAGGGTACGAATGATGGTATAGAAGGATCAATACAATTAGATTTGATGAATTAATTGCCACATTTTTTAGAATTATTATATTCAAAGTTAGTTAGACCATCAGTTCTAAAAACACACAATAACATTCAAGACTAAATATCTGAATACAAAATCCCAATACATATGGCAAATAAATCATCGATCCTGATGAAATAATTAAGGTAATAGTAGTAAAAAGGACAAACGTTTAGTAAAACTTTTTAAATAAAATTAACCAAATGTGCAAAATAAAAACATAAACCACATTGACAAAAGTACAATTCAACCTACTACAGATTCTACCAAGTCCCCGGGGGTCTCTAATTGCCAGTAATCTACCAGGATTTAATATTAGTTTATATTAGTTTGTGCGAGTAATTGTTACTATAGCTGGCTTGAATATTTGTGCTGCGGGTTACTGTGTGTGTGTTCCAAATAATACAAAAAATATTGAAAAAAGTCAAATGCTATTGCATGCTCCTTATGAAAAGATAGAATGTACTTACTACAGTCGCAATGAACACCCACTTAATATTTTCGATCGAACCAATTGATTCATTGCAAGAAGAATACAAAATTGTTTTCGCATGTAATTTTATTTCTAAGTATGGTTTTTTTTTTCCCAAACGTTAGGTTTTGACGATTGGCTGGCCGTCACTTTAAACATTTTCGTTATTCCTCGTACTTGTTTACCGAACTAAACTCTACTGCAGAATGAAATAAAAATAAAAGAATAAGTTGGGAGGTGGACTAAAACAAAATAAGAAATTCTACGAATAGTAAACAAAGAGAAAGTTGTTCAACTTTTTACCATTTCTTAAACGACTTCGAAGAAATTATTAAAAACCATGTGTTTTTTTCTTTTTTAGATAAATTAAGTAGGTAAATGTTATTGTTGATAATTTCAAAATAATTCGCAACTTTTCTCAAAATGATAAATTAGAAAAAAAAAGAATATTTTTTGTGAAATATCAAATTTGTGCAGTAATCCCCAAAACGAGCAATTTCGTGCAACAACTCCCAAAACGTAAAATTTCGTGCAATACCGTGCAATACATATCCGACATTATTCCTATTAAATGTAAAATCCAGGATTGTGTAATTGTGTTGAGACGCTAGTTATTACATATTGACATTTAAAAAAAATGAAACGCTAGTTTTAGTTTCTTCATGAATTTGGTGTTTTATATGTTTATATTTTTTTGTATCCATTTCCCTCATATGAGGAATTTTCAGTTTACATAAATTGTGAATGGATTCCTTGTCAACCAAATTACTTATTGCTCCAAGATGAGACAGTCTGTAATATTAATTCAATAAAACATATTGATCTGAAAAGAAAAGTGATAAAGTATATCAAAAGTTTTATATTTTCTTTTTTCCTCTTCCTATTTTTTTAAATACATAGAATTTTATAATTTGCTTTTTCCACTTACCTAATGTGAAAAAGTTTATTAGAAGTTAACATTACTTTTGATTTAGTATTTTATTAGTTCTGCTTTACTATAATATTGATTCAACATTCATTTCATACTTTGATATTTTCTTATTTCCAGAGCATTATTTTCTTATTTCTCAATTTAATACGAGAAAGTGTTATAGAAGTTAATATTAATTTGAATATGGATTCAGAGTTAGTGTGCAATTGAAGGAGAATAAACTTCCCATCGAAAAGTAGAAATAAATCGAAACAAGGTTAGAATCGATAAAAGATTTTCTGGGAGCGGGAGGGATTTTGAGGTGCTTGGTCCTTGAAGACTTTGATAAGCATCTTTACAATTATATTATATTATGGCTTCTGCAGTTAGCGGAAATTTGTAATCTAACAGCGTATAACTTCCTGTGCATCGGTGCATGCCATCAGAAAGTGCAACCTCCCTGAGTCTAGTCAGACGGAACATCTATAGAAAGTTTCATCCTAAGGACGCTTCCTGATCTTATAGTGATTTCCTACAAGCTAATTATTAAACGATCAATTGGAGTATTTTGGAGATGATTGTATGGATACACCAAAAATTACTATAATATTATTAAAATCTTAGGGGCCCATTACGAGTGTACCTACGAATCCTTAAACAAGGAAAGAAGAATCTAGGTAAACAAATTTATTACTAAAGCCATTTAAAATCTAATTTATACAGTTTGATGATTTACATTAATGAAATTCTAATTTGATTTATTATTTATTTAATGAAAGTGCTTGACATAGTTCATATTAAACTAATAATTAAATTCCTACTCATCCTAGCACCGTCCTCAACACGTCCGTTGATGACGCACGTGTCTTATCAGTAAATAATGATCTCTTCATTGCATCTCAATCACTCCGATTTCATGTCACAAACGCTCGTGAATGGTTTCAAAAACGGAGCATTAAAATAAATCCAAACAAATCTCGTCAAATAACATTTAAACCTACGATATTTTGTTCTACATTACCTTTTTATAGTATTACATTAATCCCCGTTGAACAGATCCGCTACCAAGGTCTCCGTCTTGACAAACGACTTATTTGTAATCCACATACTGAACTTAAAAGGCAATAAACTGTTTTAGTTTCCGACTACTCCAACATTTACTAATCAAGCGATTAAAGCTCCCTATCAATTATATGACAGTAGTAAGACCCATTCAGGTAAACGGAGTTGAACTTTTGAGTTCCACTTAACATTCTAATTCTTTTCATATTCAGTCCTTACAATTCTAAATCCTTCTTAAAATCATCAATTCTCTTTATCATGTCACAAAAAACGTAATGATCCATATGTTGCTGATTTAGCTCAAACTATATACTAATCCTTTCATAGTAAACTCCATTTACACTCAAATCCGCTAGTCCCCCTTACTTCACACTAGATTCCTGATAACCCACCGAGGCGTCTGGAAAGAAGATGGACAGTAGACCTTCTAATCTAAAACTGTTATTTGAAATGCTACAAGTGAGTATTTCTTTTTAAGTTATTTACATACCATTATAATCATTATCCTCATATTTACTTGTTTTAAATTGTATACAGTTGTAAGATCAATAACCAGATTAAAAAATAAAATAATTTTATCATGCCTCTGACCTTATGTCACTACCTAACTATATTTATTTCTGTGCAAAGTTATTTATTTCAATGGACGTTCCAAAAGAAAATATTTTTGTTTCTATTCTCTAAGAAGTAAAGAGTATCTCTAAGAAGTAAGAACAGTAGATTAATTCATTATAATGCTAGATCTAGATGTCCCATATGCTGTTGAATTAGACCAAAACAGAAACTATCTTTCCATGATAAATTACATACCAACTCGACTCCACTAGTCTCCCATCTTGTTTATCTGAAAATAAGGTGGTCTAGGGATTTTCTAATATAGGACAGTTATTAAATGAAATACTTCATTTTGTATGTAAGTTATAGTTTCAATGTCTGACAAAAGTGTTGCTCAGTTACTGCCTGTGGAAGCAGTGTCATAATTATATTTAAAGTTAGATGGATTTTTAATAATAAATGCTTATAAGAAAAGTATGGGAATGCTTTTAAATAATTCAAACAAATAACGTAATTATTAATGTTCATAGAGTTTGCATAGTCATAGAGAATTTCCCAAAATTGAGACCTGTTACCTTCATTTAGAGGATTTATCTCAAAGGTAACATAGACATGCAGTGCAGGAGCCAGAGGTATACGACTATGGCTATTAGGGCAAAGGGTTTTGTAGAGGACACTCCTGCGGCTATAACCATTCTCCCTACCGAGGTAGGACACTCTCAGCGATTGGATTCCAGCTACTCTCTGCCGCCAGTTAGTGTCCTTAATGGACTCATCCAGTGAGCCAGGCAGGATTTCTTTCTTCTTCATTAGGAGGCTTGATTAAGAGATATGCCATTTGGAAATGAGATTTAAACTATAATGCTGATTAAAATATTCAGAGTTTGCATTATTTTTGCAGCGAAGCTTCTGTACTGACGTTATATTATATATACATGCAAATATTTCCTTAGAGTGAATCGCTATGTCTCCTACAAAACCTTACATAATGACCTAAATATACCTTTTATACTGAAAGCCAATGATTTTCAAAATTTTATCAAAAACTTTCTTATCATTCCAATCCAATTGCGCAGCCCCTATCCAGTTATAATCCTCCTAGCAAGTTAAAAAGACAGTGGCCTCGTCATGTATTGTAAAATTCGACATGAAGTCCTGGCAATGGCCAGCTTCTCAACTCATGCCATGAGTGATTGTCCTATATATAGCGCTCTCACTCATCCTCCACTGTTTTTTTGTTTTTGTTTTTACACCATTGTCGCAGCTGAGAGAGCAGCGCTGGGATTTTTTTGGATCTGAAGAAGTGGAAAGACAAACCTTGTCGGGGTATCCCTAGGATGTCTGTATAATGCTAATAAGTCTGGTTATATTTTTTATCTTTTAGTTTAATCCTATTTTTCGTTCTTACTATTATTATTCTATTTATTTTTTTTTTATTATTACTTACATACTTTATGCGTATGAGCCCATTCTTTTGAGCCTTTTTGATCTTCCATGTCTCTTTCATTTTTTCACTGTATACTTTCTTTCTATCTGCCGACCAATTGGTTCCTGTTTTCATTTTCTTTTTTACCTGACAGACTTCCAATCTGTTTACCTTATTTCTGAATTGAGTTCTATCTGTTATATCTCTCTCTGTTATTCCAGCTTCTCTAAGATCCTTCTTTACTACAGTTATCCATCTAGTATTCTTGATCTTTTCTGTATATTCCATTATCTGTTAGTTAGACGTGAGTGTTCCATCCTCTTGATGCGTCCAAAGAGTCTCAACCTTCTCTTCTTCATGTCGTGAATTATGTTTGATGTTTCACCATTCTCTTTTCTGCTTCTTAGCCAATTTTATTTTAGGAGTACTCAGAATAACTACAATGTTACTGTAAGAGACTAATTATATTTAATAAACAAATACAATTATCAAACTCAGAATAAATTGGTTAATATTCATAAAACACCTGTATATATGAAGGTTACATCACTTCTATCTTTTTCTTCTCGATTCTTTGTGGTGTCATGATATGACCGCCACATCACTCTCCCCTCAGTGTAACACTTACTAGATGCGGCAAGGCCATCTAACTCTTCGGCCTGAAGATGCTATTGTGTCTTGGTGACGAGGGGGCTTGTGAAACGAACTGTTTTCCTTGGCTTACTTTCCTCGGATTTCTGTGGATGGTAACTGCTCTGTGTAAGTTGTTGCCGGGATTCGGATGTGTCTGTCGCTGCTGTGTAGGCTGGCTTTAGTCTGTCTCGCGATACCACAACCGGTTTGCCGTTGATGTTAATGGTGAAGGTCTTTTCCGTTCGTTCAATGACTTTATGTGGTCCTGTGTAGGCTGGTGTTAGGGGAGGTCGGCAAGCGTCGTCCCTGAGAAAAACAAAACAACTGGTGTGCAGATTGGGGTGATTATAAATTGTTGGCTGGCAGTGCCAGACTGGAGATGGCATCAAAGGTGTCTTCTCATGTTGATTTATTTTGGCTTTTTGGCACTCAATACATTGCTTGACGAAAGCTGTAGTGTACTTAGATATGTGTGGACAGAAATAGCGCTCTTTAATGAGTTTTAAGGTTGACATCCGTCCTGGGTGGGAAAAAAAGTGTTCGCTAATTTTGTGCCGGAATTGTTGTGGTACATAAGGAAGATGTTTGCCGTTGTATACCTGCACCTACCGTTTGAAGTTGTATACCGTTGCAATACAGGATTGATGATGTGTCTAAATGCACTGGTGTCAGACCAGGTGTTTTCGAGATTTGTATGAGATAGCTTAATTCGTTGTCTTTCTGCTGTGCTGTGGCGAGTTCTTCAGATGTAGGGATGCGTTGTGAAATGGACTCTATCCTGGAAAAGGTATCAGCCACAATGTTTTTGGTTCCTGATATGTGTCGTATGTCGCACGTGAATTCCGAGATGTATGAGAGCTGTCGTGTTTGTCTGGGGCTTGCTGTATCTGATGTCCGTCGCAGTGCGTAAGTAAGAGGTTTGTGGTCTGTAAAACATGCAAAAGTTTGCCCTTCCAACATGTGCTTGAAATGTTTTATGGCGCAGTATATGGCGAGTAACTCTCTATCGTATGTGGAATATAAAACCTCTGTAGGAGTCAACTTTCTGGAGAAAAATCCGAGTGGCTGTATAACACCTTAAACTATTTGCTGCAAAACCCCGCCTATTGCTGCATCAGAAGCGTCCGTGTACAGTTGTAGCGTGCCCAAAGGATTTGGGTGATGTAAGAGCGCCAATCGTTCTAAAGCTTGTTTATTCCTGGAAAGCGGTATCTAACGGTGCCTGACTATGTGCAGCATGTGGAATAAACCTTCTATAGAGGTTAAGCATACCCAAAAATCTGCGGAGCTGCGAGATTGTATTGGGGAGTGGAAACTCCTTGATTGATTTTAGTTTGTTCTCAATTGGTCTAATGCCGAATTCCGAAATCTCATGGCCCAGAAATGATACCGACGGTTTGCAGAAAACGCATTTTGATAAGTTTAACGTGATGCCACATACTTTTAGGTGTTACAAGACTGTTTCTTGGTGTTGCATGTGTTCGTTCAGGTTGTCTGAAGCTATGAGGATGTCATCTAAGTATATGAAGCAAAATGGAAGGTTGTGAAAGATTTTATGAATAAAGCGTTGAAATGTCTGAGCCGCGTTTCTTAATCCAAACGGCATAAAAAGAAATTCATATAAACCAAACGGGGTTGTTATGGCGGTTTTTTCGACATGTTCAGGTGCTACTGGAATCTGTTGGAAGCTCGTCCTAAGTCGATTGTAGAAAAAAATTTCTTGTTGTGTAAAAAATTAGACGTGTCCTGGATATTCGGAAGTGGGTATCTATCGGGTATGGTAACCGAGTTCAATAATCTATAATCCCCACATGGTCGCCATTCCCCGTTCTTTTTCTTCACCATATGTAAGGGACTAGGAACTGCTCGAATAGACCTAAAGATTCTATGGTTTCAAATAAGTTTTGGCCATCAGTAGCTTGCCAGGTGCTAATCTTTCTAGGTCTACAACTCACGGAGTGGTGAACTGCTTTAGTTTCGATGCGAAGGGCGACCAATTATGCTTATTTGGCCTGTTGGTTCGATGTCGCATTGAAAACGGAGACCTAAAGATTCTATGGTTTCAAATAAGTTTTTGGCCATCAGTAGCTTGTCAGGTGCTAATCTTCTAGGTCTACAACTCACGGAGTTTCCTTTAGTTTCGATGCGATGTTGTGTTGAGTGCTTCACTTTTGGTGACTTCTTGCAAAGTGGATGGAGAGTCTAAACCGTATGTTTTAAGTAGCGCTTTAATAGGGTCGATTGGATCAATTATGCTTATTTGGCCTGTTGGTTCGATGTCGCATTGGAAAACGGATGTACGTAGAGGAAGAAATGAGTTGCTATCGATGATTCTTTGTCCGGGTAAATCAACTAAAAGATTAAAATGTGTGATGAAGTCAGATCCGATTATAGGTTTGGAGACGTCAGCTATGAGAAATGAGGAATTAAATAACTTTGAGAGTCCTAAGTCCAATTTTAGTTTGCGTTGCCCGTAAACAGCTATGCGCGAGTTGCTCGCTGCGTGCAAGAATTTTGAGGGTGTTGTTTTCCTATCCCCAGGTCTCGGAGGAAGTATAGACACATCTGCCCCTGTGTCAACTAAAAATGAGACTTTAGTATTTCGGTCAGTTAAGAAAAGGCGGCTCGTCTTAGTGTGGCAGGTGCAGGCCACCGTTGCCTGCCTCAGAACTAGTTTTTTGAACTAAAAGAGCATGGTGGTTGGCATTTTTTAGCTTCTTTGCCAAATTTTAGGTGATACCAGCACTCCTTAGGGCTGGAGTTGTAATCTGGGAGCTGTGAGAAGCCTGACCGCTGTTGTGCTCGTGGTCTGCTTTTGCCTGGGGTTGGTGATCGTCTTCTAAATTGTGAAGAAAGGTTTCTTACTTCACCTCTCAATGCCTCTACCTCCAGTCTGAAGTCCGAATCAACTTTTTGATTTTTGTCCGTAATGGTGCAGACGGATGAGGGGTTATTAACAACGGCTATCTTGTCTGCAATGTCGCTTAACTTTTCTAAGTTCCCGTCTGTCGCCTGTAAAATTGCTTGGGTGGCTACGGGAAGTCTCTGTATCCACAGGTGCTTGATTATTTCTTCTGACATTGACGAAGTTTTCAAAGCTTTCATGTCCCTCAATAGTTGTAAGGGTGTTTTGCCTCCTAATTCTAACCCTGATAGCAACTTACGAGTTTTTTGCTTATTGCTGTCAGTGCAACGTTTAATAATGGTATTTTTAAGCAGAATATAATCAGCTGGGGGATCTGTGGATCGTAGAATATCGGCAACTGACTTTATAGTTTCACTATCCAGATTTGCTACTAGGTGATTAAATTTTGTTCTTTCATTTGTAATTTTTGCTATTTCGAACTGTGCTTCTATTTGTGCGAACCACAGATCTGCTTCAGCTTCCCAAAAGGGTGGAATTTTAATAGAAACATGACTTACAGTGGGTGGTGCTTGCTGATGCTCTGGTTGTGAGTTGGTTTTCCCAAAGCAGTGAGTTGTTTTTTTTATCACATCCATTTCGGGGTCACCAATTTAGGAGTAATCAGAATAACGACAATGTAACTGTAAGAGACTGATTATATTTAATAAACAAATACAATTATCAAACTCAGAATAAATTGGCTAATATTCATAAAACACCTGTATATACGAAGGTTACATCACTTCTTTTTCTTCTCGATTCTTTGTGGTGTCATGATATCACCGCCACATTATTATTATGATCATTTTTTTTTTTACGTCATTTTTTTTCTTGTTTAGTTTGAGGCTCTTTATTTATTTATATTCTTTTTCACTTTGGTAAGATACTCTGACAAAATTACAAATCATTTCCCAACTATCATATCAATAAGCTTAAAAATCATTCATAGGATGGCTGAATAGCAGATTTACCCAATTGTCCTCAGACACGACGGTTCTATTAGTGAATCGAATGATTTTGTTAAAACGTTGCGGGGGAAGAGAAAATCGAATTAGGCCAATTGGGGTTGAACAATTAGGATAATAAATACCAAGTAAATCGGCTCGCCCAAATTGCCACCCCCCCCCCCCTCGCCCTCCGATGCAAATCGCTCTTCGAGCACGCACGCCGCCCTCCACTTCCCCGTCATTAACTCTAGTTTCTTTAAACAGAAAATTTATTACCGATTATCGAAACAGATATATTTAAAATTTGTATATAATTATATTTGTAACAAAAACATTCTTTTCTTTCTTGTATAGCAAGTTGATTGTGTCAAATGCTCAGTATGCAAATTACAGTGAATTAATCTGCTGTTCTAAATACTCTTTACTAATAGAATAGAATAGAGAAAATATTTTATTTTGAGACAAAGTCTATTAAAATACATAACCAAGTACAGAAGTAAATATAGTCAGGTAGTGACATCTGGTCAGAGGCATAGTAAAATAACTTTATTTTATTGTTTAACTATTTATTGCTATTTACAACTGTATACTTGGGGAAAATGATTACAATGGCATGTAAACGACTTATGAAGAAATACTGAATTGTATCATTTCAATAAAAGTTTTGGATTAGAAAGTCTCTTGGATATCTTCTTTTCAGACGCCTCGGTGGGTTATCTGGAATTGAGTGTGAAGCAAGGGAGACTAGTGGATTTGAGATAAAATGGAGCTTACTATGAAAGGATTGGTATCTGGTTTGGGCTAAATCAGCAACATATGAATCATTATGTTTTTGCGACATAATAAGCAGCTTTGAGGATTTTTCGGAGGATTGAATGCGAGAAGAATTGGAAGGTTTCGTAGAGCCCCCAAATCTTGACTCCTTTTGTCCAAATTACTGTGACTCTACAAATGAAATGAGAAATAAATTCTTTTGGTACAATGTGTTGCGCTTTATATACGATAGAAGTACTTAAATGACATATTCAGAGAAAATAAAAATTATATTAGATGGAATCTAAATTGTGCAATCGTTACTGGACGGATTCCAAAAATACAAAAACATAACATTTCATTGAGTAAGAAGATTGTAGGCAAGCTACCTATTATTAAATTGTAAAAATCTAATAAAAGTGGTAGATTGCACCGGAAGATTAGTTCTAAAGTTTCTAGTTCCTGAATGCGGGTTACTAGTAGACAGATTAGTGACATCAAAAGATATTTATTTGGTATTGTCTAGAATTTTGACGTTTTTGATTTTGGTGCTTGGGGGAACGGGAAATTTTGGTTTTGATTATGTCGCTCAAACAATTAGCAAGTTTATAAATAAAGCTTGTGATGTAGGTAACGATTGGTTTACTGAAATTTCCGCTTTATGTATTTTAAAAGATTTTATTATTTATCCTTATTCTCAGTCAAGATTTAAATATTAAATAGTATGATTTATTTATTTATTTTTTTTTTTTTTTTTTAGAAATAATATTTAGTTGGCATTGAAGAAGTCATTAAAAACAGAAACAAGGATCAAGAGGGCTCAGAAGAAGGCGTTGGGCACTTGGCCAATGTACCACCACCGCAGGAGAATAAATCTTTAAAATCATTTATGACTTGAAATTATGTAATTTTATTTTATTTTACCAACAATTTTTTTAATGTAGCAAAATTTAGTGTTTTAAGCTTTAATATTTTTCCAAATATTTATGTAGATGTTCATTATGAGCGGAGATGAGAAATTCATAAACTTAATATAACAAAAACGCAGGTGGTAAAGAGTTAAGAACTGGATCTATTAAACGCGGATAAAACTAAATATGAAGTTATTAATAAAATTTTGAGGATATAGACTTAACAAATAATACGATTGTCGAAGTAGATTCTGAGTTCATTCATTGAGTATAAGTCGATATTATTATAGTGTATATAAAATAAAATATATATTAATTACTGTATATTTACTTGATGTATATATTACATATAACTGTAAATAATAGATGCAGATGGGAGAATCAGCCATAGTAAATTTGTTACAACTAAACTGTAAATAAATAACAGTCGAATATTTAGATATGTTTAAATAAGTACTGTCAACAATTAAGAAAAGGCCCAATAAGAAAAATAAATCATATAGTTCAGTATTTTGTCAAAGGAATAGCTCTGAGGAAGTAACAGCTGTATGAAGGGTTCCATTTAATTTTTTTTCAACCACTAACTTAACCATTAACAAAACATATGCCTATGTATATATACTCACACAGGATGAGTATCTCTTAATGTAAAAAAAAAAAAAAAAAAAAAAAAAAAAAAATATAAAAATATATATAAATATATATATATATATATATATATATATATATATATATATATATATATATATATATATATATATATATATATATATATATATATATATATATATATATATATATATATATATATATATATATATATATATATATATATATATATATATATAGGTTGAAACTACATCAAAATGAAGAACAATGCCGCAGATCTTACATTTCTATCTTTTGCAGATATACGATAATTGAAAGACTTTTTTGGGGAAACCACGTTTTTTTGCCATAAAAGCTGTAATATCTCCACTTTGTTTACATATTTATAGTATTTAGCATTAAATTTTCTATAAGAGCAGAGTACATGTAATCTGTAATTCTACAAACTTGTGAAATAAAGAACAGCTTGATCTTCACTTATTTAGGGAAGTTACAAGGTCTTATATTACTTCAACGCTCACCGTTTTTGCAAAAACTTGCTAATTTAATCAACTTTCGAATGATATTTTCTACGATTTCATGTAGAATTTTACTTTTAAAACCGAAAAAAAACATGGTGTTATCATTTACCATACAAATCAGTTACTTGCGTAAATAAAACATTATGACTATCCCTTAATAGAAATGTGCATTTTAAACATAATAAACTTCTCATTGAAATAAAAAGCAAAGAAAAAAAAAAAAGTATTGTTTAATAGAAAATAAAGGAAAATTGTCCATAAAGCGACACCAAATCAA
This sequence comes from Euschistus heros, assembly GCA_003667255.2. Taxonomy (NCBI): domain Eukaryota; kingdom Metazoa; phylum Arthropoda; class Insecta; order Hemiptera; family Pentatomidae; genus Euschistus; species Euschistus heros. Next base: position 833,599 of record RCWM02000374.1, on the reverse strand, counting down.
AGGATCTCATACCATTACATTTATTTGTTATTATTATTTAGGATCTATTTTATTAAATTTTCAATGTAAGGTTTAAAACCCAATGATAATGAACATTGACCTCGCTTTTGCTGTTAGCTTCTGAATGCACAGATTGCGTTGAAGAATACCACTTTTTGAGGTGAATTTTATGGGCAGAAGAGTCTGTTTTTACAGGGGAAGGAAAATTTTTGTATTACTTAGTGGTTTATACTTTCAGAATGTCGCTCAAAACACTAATGCAAAAAAGTAACAAAATCTAGAACGACTGACAAAACTATTAGCCATTGCAGGTATTGAGAAACGGTTAAAAAAAAGTTCAACATCTCCCTGACTTTTCCCAGTCATGGAGATGTTGAGTATAGATCATAAATATATCTGTATATAATCTACATCTTTTCACAATTCACACTTTAAAAGGGTCAAATTACTTAAATGAATAATTAAATTAAATAAACAATTAATGATTATTCCAAAGAAACAAAGTTGAGAGAATATCCATCCAAACCACTTCATCTTCTAATAGTCCAGGCAACGAAGACCAAAAAAGGCCAAATAGGGGACAAAATTAATGTAGAAGCCAATTTTGGCACAGTTGTAGGGGGAGGTGTCCTTAACAACATACTAAAAGTACTGGCGGTGGGGGTGAAGCTAAGGGTGAGGGGCGCTCTAAAGGTCGGTTTTTTTTTCAGTTTTTCGTTAATAACTCGAAAACTCTTACCTCTAGCGAAAGTATGTTTATGTACTAAATTAATTTACATAAAATTGTTTACAAGAAAGGTTCTATACATTTTTTTTCTGGGATCAATGCTTGAGAAGATATAGGGGGGGGGGGAATATGGAAAATGTAAAAAAAACAAGTTTTTATTGTTAAAATTTATATATTTATTGTTAAAATTCCAATGTTTATTGTCACAAATGAATAGTTTATTATTTTTAATTGAATGCTTTTTGCTAAAAATAAAATTATTGTCGTTAAGTCTAACATGCTTATTATAGTGCTTGCGGTAAGTCGCACTTTTCCTCAAAAACACGTTTGTCGGTACTCTTTTGACTATAACTCCTGAACTATTTGTCTAATCTCGAATTCATTTTTTCATCTTAAAGCTGGTTAATCAAATACTATATATTTAATTTAAATTAGGTTCCGTGAAATATCCATTCCACCTCGCTGAATTCCCCGTACTGTTGTGAAATCCTTATTTTTTTGGAACATTTCTCGTTATTACACTAAAAATATTTGTTCGATTCCGAATTTCTCTTTTTCATCTCATAGAGTTAAAATTAATATTAGATTAATTAATATCTGGTTAAATTTGATATTAGATCCTATATATCAAATTTTGATGAAATTCCGTGAAACACTTAATATACCAAAAATGTCATGTTTTGCCAAAACATTGGTATTACACGGAATATAATTAAAAGTAATAGATAGATCCAATATAATAGAATATAATCCAAAGATTATAATAGAATATAATCCAAATAATAGATTTGGGATCGGACAAATTGTTTAGGAGTTATAGAGAAAATATGCCGAAAAAACTAGAATTTTATAACAGTTCGCAGTTGTTAGCGTGCTGGCAAGGGTATTACACGGAATGTTATCAACATTTGATATATTGGATGTAATAGCAAATTTAACCAGCTATGAGATGGAAAAAACAAATTCGGAATCGAACAAATATTTTTAGAGTTATAACGAGAAATGATCGGAAAACATAAGGATTTCTCAACGGTTGAAGCGAGGTGTATCCATTCAACCTCGGAACGTAATTAATATTAAATATATGGTATCTGATAATAATTTTAACCAGCTTTAAGATGAAAAAAAAAAATTCGAGATTAGACAAATAGTTTAGGAGTCACAGTCAAAAGAGTACCGACAAACGTGTTTTTGAGGAAAAGTGCGACTTGAATAAGTATTCAATTAATAATAATAAACTATTCATTTTTAACAATAAACATGGGAATTTTAACAATAAATATATAAATTTTAACAATAAAAACTTGTTTTTTTTTTTACATTATCCATATTCTCCCCCACTACATCTTCTCAAGCATTGATCCCAGGAAAAAAAATGTATAGAATCTTTCTTGTAAACAATTTTATGTAAATTAATTTAGTACATAGACAGATTTTCGCTATAGGCAAGAGTTTTCGAGTTATTAACGAAAAACTGAAAAAAACGACCTTTAGAGCGCCCCCCCCCCCACCCTTAGCTCCACCCCCACCGCCAGTACTTTTAGTATGTTGTTAAGGACACCTCCCCCTACAATTGTGCCAAAATTGGCTTCTACATGAATTAATTCCTCTAAAAATCCTTCGTTGCTTGGACTATAAACAGTAGGTCCTATCAACAAATATTATTTTACAAAAAATATTCTCCATTACATTTTGAATGAAAAAAATATTTTCGATCCGAGCGACTTCAACAGAACTAGAGCGTTTCAAAAAGCCCCAAAAGTTAAACAAATCTAGGCAAAACGTGACATTTTTCATTCATACCTACATAGCTCCTTAACGGTAGGCCATAGGGGCAAATGTTAGGTAACAAAATATATTCTCCAATAATTTCCGATGATGAAACATTCATAAATTTTTAATCCGATTTACACAAATAGATTGGGTTGCGTTTTACATTTTTGTGGGTAAAAAAACTTTACAAAAAAAAAAAGAAATATAGACCCACGGCCAAACGACTTAATGATTAATAAGACTTGATAAATCATAATAATTAAGATTATTTTTTAATTACGGCTATTATAAAAATACATTTAAAGAATTAAAAGAAATCATAGTATTTGGAAATGAAAATCGAAAAGGGGTATTTATAAGGTTTTTACAGAATAAGCAATCAGAGATGAAGTTACGTAGGTAGTGGGCTGTAGGTTGGAAGAAGATGGTATAGATCTGTATTTCCTCTTAAAATCTTTATCTAGGCCTTAATTATGAAAACCTCTTTGTACAGGAAATGATGAATGAATGAATGAACCTCGAGTTTTGATTTCAGTAACACAATCACTGCGCCCACAACCTCCTCCACTTAAACAAATTAAAATGTACGCTTAAAGTTCAAATGATATTTCCTATGGAAACATTTGCATGTATGCTTGGAAAGTTCACCAGTCGGTACAGCATTGATTGCAATTCAATCATTTCTTATTCATACCTATAACTATACATTTCCATATTAAAATATTAAATGGAAATGGTCAATGCACCATATAAATAAAAAAAATGAAAGGATCAGCAAAAAATATTTTTTTATTTATCATGTATGCACAATGTATACAAAATATTTTATAGATATTTGCAACTGTATACTATTATAAAAGAACAAGCCATTTTTCGTTTGTGATCACTAACCGCGAAAACTACTAAACCAATTTGAACCAAATTTTAAACACATTATCTCCGTAGTTCAAGAGAAATTAAGCAATAATAAAATTTAAATATTTTAAATTATATTGCCCTAAAAAATCGATAAATATGTGGTGTACAGTGAAGTTTGGTAATCCACCGATACCTATCGAGCTCCATTCGAGAGAGGTTACAAAGGTAGGGTGTTATATAAAGCTAGAAATGTATGATAAAAATTTCTTATCTTTAATTCAATTGTTACTAAAAAAGCTATAAATATAAGGAGCGACATGTGGATCCAAGTGCAGTTTAAAAATCAACTGGTATGTGGCCATTCTGCATCAGAGTTTGCAATGGTAAAACTATTAAACCTAACTGAATCAAATTTTAACTACAATATCTTAATTCTCCTTGGTAGGTTTATAATAATAAATTTTACTATAACAATAACTAAAATGTATAGTATTGAGTGCCAGAAACGAGTTTTGCCAAACTGTCATATACTTTTTTTTTTTTTTTAAAGATATTTATTGAAATTTACAACTGTATACAATATATAATATAATACATTAAGTAAATATGATGACATAGATAAAAATGACAAGTAACTTAATTTTTAAAGTTACTACCCATTGGTAGCAGTTATAAAGGTTCTATATAAAGAAGTACTATATTAGAAGGTCCCGAGGCCATCTTCTTTTCAGGCGCCTCGGTGGGTTATCTGGAAAGGAATGAGAAGCAAGTTGTAATACTAATGAATTTGAATGGTTGTAGAGTTTGCTATGAAAGGATTGATATCTGGTTTGAGCTAAGCCAGAAACGTAAGGTATATTAAAATCATTGTGGATAAGTTTGTTTGCGACGAAGTGAGGAGTATTTAGGATTTGTCTAAGGATTCTGGATTGTAAGGATTGGATACGAGACGAATTGGATGGTTTAGTGGATGGACCCCAAAGATCAACTCCGTATGCCCGAATTGGTCTTATCAGTAAATGATGTATTTTGTAATTAATTGGAAGGTTGTAACCTCATATACTTTTATGGTTAGAAATTAAATTCCAACCAGACGGATCGATAAAATTATTTCTGCTAAATTAAATGTTGAATCGTGCTTTTAATACTCTTTTAACACCTAACCAGGTTAAATTTACTGCCACGCGTGAAAATATCATTGATGAAACAAGGTTAAGTTCCATAATCCAATAAAAGATTTTTATCCATAAACAAATGAAATTCAATTATTGGTTAAAATAATCTAATTGTAAGTTCTTTATTTGTGAGAGCAAGTGAAGCCGCGACGGGGCATGATAGTATACAATAAGCGAATTTGAGGAAAATTATAACAATGTCAATAACTCTTGGCCATCTTCTTTTCACTTGAGGTACGCATGATGATATAGAAGGATCAACCCTAATCTCCATTTCAGACGCCTCGGGGGTTTATCGGGAATCATGTTTGCATTAAGTTGGGTGACTAGTGGGTATATGGAGTTTACTGTGAGAGGAAAGGTATCTGGTTTGGGCCAAATCAGCCACTTATGGTACATTGAGTCCCTTATGGATAAGTTTGTTGTGGCATAGAAAAAAATATTGAAGATTTTACGAAGGATTTTATGCTGAAAGGATTGAATACAAGAAGAATTTGAAGGTTTAGTGGAGCCCCAAAGGCCAACTCCAAATAGGTCTAATAGCTGTCATGTAAATGAGTCTTTTGTAATTTATTGGGAGCTTTAAACGCTTGTCTATTCTTTAACGTCTTACAGTTTCTTTAGTTTCAGTCTTGAGGTAGGCATGACGGATCAATACCATTAATAACAGATGAATTATTTTTCACTTCTATAAGGAATTTTTAATTGAAGATTTGTGGGGAACATAAAACAATTTTTTTAGCTTTAAGGAAGCAAAGTGGAAAGGTTTTGCTATGCGGCACTACAGTTTATATTTGATATATATCGATTTTTTATAATTTCAGAATCAAGTCTCATAAAACGATTGCCAAAGTCTGCGGTATCCATCGGTTCCCAGGAATCGATTTTGTACGATCGACCCTCGATACCAATTCTATTCTCAATAATCTCCAGTTTCAATGATATTTGATCTGATTTCTAGACCTTTAGTTCTCGAAGTTCCCACTAAGCCAAAACTATTATTTCGAATCTGAGCGAGTAATTACAGAGCCTAAGCCTTCCAAGGGAGAGGAGTGAGACCCGCTCGCTTCCCTATTTGTTATTAATATTCAAAGTGTTGCAAATAAACCAAATCGCTTATTCATGCAAAATTATTCCGACGCTATCAGATGATTTGTTATTCCGTTCTCTATGGAACTGTTTGGTCGCTGCGGTAATTGCAAGTGTATCTGATTCTCCGAGTTCCGTATGCGTCAGCTGCTTAAAAAAAAGTAAATATACTCTGTATGATTATACACAAACAGAGGAACAAAAGAATTACAAATAAAAAATTAAAAAAAACTTCTAAGTTGATTCTTGGAAAATTGTATAGTTTCTATTTCTATTTTTTCACTTTATTTATTCATATTTACAATAGCTTAAATAATTTTTTCAGGTATTTATTTGTTTAACAACTACTTATCGGTAGCCTTTAAATATAAATTCTAGTTGAGGTACGCATGATTTAGAAGTATTAATTAGAAATTTAATTAAATTATTATATATAGTTATTTAATATATTAATATTGTTTGAGGTAGACATGATAGTATAGGGGGACCAATACAATTAGGATAGATGAATTAATTGCCACTTCTATTGGAATTATTTAATTTGAAAACTAGATCCAAATGTTAAACATTCAACTCCAGTTTTAAAGTGTCAGTGGTCCGCACAGTGGGGTAAACGCGAAAAAACATTTTTTTTTTTTTTTCCTGTTTGATGGGCTATTGTATTCATTATTAGTTGGTGCAGACATTTCCAATTTTTTTTTTTCAATTTAATTTTTATTTGTGACTCGGAAAACCTTCTGAAGTTCTACAATATGGTCCACCCAAAATGGTCTATTTTTATTGAGGTACAATTTGGGCTATTTTAATAAATAAAACCACGAAATTTGACAGATTTATAGTTGAGATATTAAGGAAAAGTGGACTTTTATTTCTCTTTTCTATTATACTTCAACTTCAATCTGTCAATTTTCTGGTTTTATCTATAAATGTCGTAGTTTTATCTCGCCAGCCTTCAGGGCTATCGATCCTGGAATTATTTATAAACACTTTTATTTTGGGACTATGCTTTATCTAATATATCTGTGTCCTGTGATGAAGATGAACCCAAGATTAAACTGAAAGATATTTGTGTGAACAAAATTAGGAACTATATTTTAAGAAAAATATGTTCTTACACTCACTCAGAAATAAGATATTTTCATTAATTGGATTTCCCAAAAACCTGTAAAATCTTGTGATTAATGGAATTAATTCACTAAAAATAAAATGTATGTATAGTTCTATGAATTGTATTATATAACAACATATGTGTATAATACAGTAATCGAAATATAAGCCTGGTTATGCTTAGATCAGAAAAAGTTGTGCTTACTGAGCTGCAATATGGCGATATAAGTGTTTAATGCCACCTGAGGGATTAGAACCCAGTACAAGCTACGGTGAGTTATGTTCCAACTTGTTCCAGCTCCACCATCAACTGTCTCTTGGGGATTGGTTGCGATATAGCAGCTGTCTCTGGCCCTATCTGCCACCCAGCCAGTCAGGTCATCCTTCTGAAGTAATATAGCGAAGCATTAGTTTATTTTAAAATTGATTCTTTAATTTACATATCGAATATCGTACGTTTCTAGCAAAAAGAGTAAACGGGAAGGAGTCGTTAGCGTTGAAAAACTATCTTCAGCCTCCCGTAGAATGAGTTTACAACGAATTAATATCCTTCCGCCGTCTTAAAAAATTAAATAGTCGAAAATTTTTTACAAAGTGTCCTTTTAAGGTCCGCCATCTTAAAACCGTTAATTTAGATCTTTCGGTATTTTAAAACAGTATCCTGGAGGACAACGATGGAGGAAGTTATCCTTCGGATAACTTAAAAAAACCGTTAAAACAGCAATCCTTAAGGACGAAAAAGCTAATTCTAATTGTGGATGGAGAGAGTGGCCAAGGATGTCCTTCGGCCTCAAAAAAATATCGTCAGATCCTGGCAGATCTGTCAGATTCGAAACAGTTTTGTTCTGGTGAGGAAGGTGTATTGCGTTATCGGCTGAAATGGATACATTTTGTTTCTATCTGTATGAGAATTGGATCACCTAAGTAGTCAGTGTCCTTAAAAACCGTTTCTAAAATTGTCTAATGAATGAATACATTAGTCCCCGGATTCAGCAATCCTTAAGGACGAAAAAGCTTTCTATTTGTGGATGGAAGGAGAGAGGCCAGGATTATAATAGTCCTTCGGATATTATCCTCGAAAAATCGTAAATGGTGTGTTGTAGTAAGTTGAGATCCATGGCAGATCTGGAATTGAAAACAGTGTCTAACAACCGTTCATTGAAAACGGATCAATCCTTAAGGACGAAAAAGCTAATTCTAATTGTGGATGAGAGAGTGGCCAAGGATGTCCTTCGGCCTCAAAAAATATCGTCAGATCCTGGCAGATCTGTAAAGTCTAGATTATTGTAGAGTGTAGGGCTGCAAAGAGACAGGTCGAGAGCAGAAAATGTCCCGTAACTGGAACTGAGGAAGGTAGGTTGTGTTGTATTTAGTAAGAGTAAGTCGTTCGCATTCGTTACCGCAAATTCACTGGTTTAAAAATATCCAGTCAAGTATGTGGTAGGTATATGTTACAAACGGAAAATTGAAATTTAAATGACAGGGAGGTGTGAAAAATATATAAAGTCAAAAAAAAAAAAAAAAAAAAAAAAATACAAAAGGGGTATATTTCGTTAAAAGATCAAAAGAAATCATTATTTAATAGATCCCAAAATTAAGGAATACGAAAAATGGATCTGAAGATACGCCAGCCGAAAGGAGTGGGGCTGGGAGGGAAGATGAGGGAGGGAGCTGGGGAGGGGGGGCCGCTGGCACAGCGGCCGTAATTCTGAATTTGATGTGGTGCTAGGAGAGGGAGGGGGGAGAGGGGGAGTGGGCGGGGCCAAGGATGGTCCTTTCGGCCTCAAAAAAAAAGAATGGGATATCGGTTTGGATGCCGATCGTCAGATCCTGGCAGATCTTTCTCTATATATTTTTTTTGCTTCAAAATTGTTAGTATAGCCTTGTCGATTTTGGTACCGCAAATTCCACTGGTTGTCAAATCGCAATTATTTTAGGCTCTCTTTCACAGGTGTATGCTTTGCTTGAATAAACAGACATAAACATTGGGCGGTCAAAAAAAAAAAAATATATGGCTGAAAAAAAAAAATGTTTTTGGGGGCAAAGGTGTTTGGAAAAGTAATTATATATTGTGTGTAGCTATTTCGGAACCATATAGATTCAATAATATCATTATTTTTAATAGAATCATCCAATTGAAAATCAAAACTTTAACTTAGAAATTACGAAAAAATAGTTAATTAGCTCTACATTGATCATCAAACGGCCTACGATTCAATCACCCGTCAGAAAGTGTTTGATATTTTGGTTAAGCTGTGAGTAAGAAAGAAATTGGCTAATCAAATATCTGATGATCATGTTCGAAAAGGTCAATGAAGCCTAAATCAGTATTATTCATTCCTAAAAATTTAAGGTACTATTTAATTTAGTTCTAAGATACGCCATGAGGAAGGTAAGCCGTACAAGAAAAGGTCTGATGGGTAATAATATACCCGTATGAGTTAGTACTACTTAGTAGAGAGCGGAAATTATTTAACACAACTACGCTCATAAAAAACCGTTACACAAATAGAGCTAATAATACCAATACGGCAAAATATATAGATATGTAGGTCCTACTTTTTATATATTTCTAGATACAGTAGAACCTCACTAATCCGTCCCCTAAAGGACCATGGGGTTCGCCGGAAAAGCCAAAAGGTCTAATATAATATACGTATATACGTTTATTATGTATATACGTTTTAGCCAGCACTAGCCGTATTAACACTGGTTGTGTTAGGTTTGTGACAGACTAACTCACCTTTAAAATCGTTCATAATAAAGTATGTTGTAAACGTTGATTTTTAAGAGGTACAGAGCAAAGTGACTGGCGGTGCTTCCAGATCTAAATTTTGGATTTTCGTAAGCCAGCACAACACTAACAACACATAAATATATCGAAACTACATAACCGTTTTCACATCCAAATGCCCAGTTTTATTGGGATATTAGGGTATCCTCGAAAATATTGTTCCTCCACCCTCCTGAATTCGCAGAATTATTGGACACGCTCTTGCTCAGTTGGTGTAGCTAGGATCAAAAATTTGACGGCATCCTACTTGTCTTATAATTATTATAAGACTACTAATTATTTTAGGCACACTTTTGATGTAGGTAGCTTAGCTTCGCTGTAATACTTAATCATATACAGAAAACTGTCACACCAAAAAGCAAAAAGTAACTTTAACGAATTATAGCTTTTTAACATAGTTTTGGGAAGAAATGTTTTAAACAAAGCTTATACATAATTAGGGAATGAAACAAATTAAAGGACTAATGGATTCGAGTAGGTATGAAGCTTATCATTCAAGGATAGGTAGAGATATATGTTGATGGACAATGAGCAAGTTGGACATATACATTCTTAAATTAAATTTATTTTTAAAATATTTATACATTTTTAAATCATAAATGAATAATGATAAAACATAGAAAAATTATTTATTTTATAAGAGCGCTCAGGTAATTTTCAATAAAAATTAGGTTTCATCTTATTATTTGATTGGTGCAACAAATAATGAAGGTTTTTATATTTTAAAAAAAATTACAGTTTCGTGTGGTTTATGATGTTGATTGGTCAAAAGTAACTTCTCACAATGTCTCGAGTAGTTTTGCAGGGATTTTCTTGTACCAAAGCCCTCAGATGGTTGTGATCAACGACAGTAGGCCTTACAAATAGAAAATGTAACACAAACTAAACTAATTTTTGAGGAAGAAGAACATTAATAACTATTGTTTATTATTCATTAACTGGATTGGAGGATTTTCCCTGTTTACTTGGCAAGCACTTGCCTACGCAAAATGAATATTGAAAACCACCATTATTTTATGCACCAACCCAATACCTATAAGAACTATTAAATGAAGTATTTGATTCTTGGTACTGATATATATTGCTACAATAATGTATAATGTATAGGAAGAGAGGAAGAATGTCCTGTAAGGATGGAATATGTATGGTAGATGGTGGGGGGAGGGGTATAGGGTCCTGTGCCAATAAAGAGAGATATTGGAAATAGGCCTGAATGGAATCACGATCTTTTCTTTTATTCTCTAAATTAACTTATTAATATATTTATCATATTTAGGTAGTACGTAGATTTTATTTTATGATTTTAGTCACAATTTTTTCTAATTAATTATATACGATTATAAGGATTTATATTGAATGAAGTGATTTTCCATACAGAAAAAATCCAATTTCTGAACCTTTTTTTCTTCCGTATAGCTATTAAAAAAAAATTGAGATTTTCTGTAGCAAAAACAAATCAAAAATAAAAATACCTTGATTAAATTATTCCTTATTTTCTTAGTGACGTTTGTTTTACTTGAGGTACGCATGATAGTATTGGAGGGTCAATACAATTAGAATTTATGAATAATTGCCACTTCTATTGGAATTATTTTATTTGAAAACTAGCTTCGAACATTAAACATTCATCATCAGTTATAAAACACAAAATTTTCAAAACATCAGTATTTTCTTACATACATTATAAATAATACAGTTTTCAAAAATTTAAAACAAGGACTCAAGTATATTGGTATTTCCTGAGATCAAACGGATTTCTGAAATATATTAAGAGTGGAAGGGGAAGGGCCAGGGAAGTTATTTTATTCTTCCTGGGTTTTCCATGTGACTAATTGGATTTTTCAGTTCCTATCGGAAACAAATTTAAAATGGAACTATTGGAAATGTTTATCTGGTCATTTAAACGGAAATATAATGACTGTGAAGCTAAATTAAATGATAAAAACTTAGGTAAATCAAAGAGTAAAAGAACATCTAAGAGAGCAATCTAAATGAAAATATCCAAAAAGGTGAAAATAATACATAAAATAGAAAATAGCCTCAAAGTAAATCCAGAGTTTTGTTTAAATGACATTTCCAATAGTCCCATTTTAATTTTTTTTCCTAATAGGAACTACAAAATCCAAATAGTCAAAAGGGAAAAACAAGGGAAAATTCTAAAAATTTATCCTACCTTGTCCTTCCCTTTCCACTCCTGATATATTTGAATTCCTGTCTTGCATTTTTGAAAACTTTAGTATATATGACTCATGTAACCAAGTTCTGATGTTTTAAAAAATTTGTATGTTTTTGAACTGATAATAAATGTTTAACTTTCAAAGCTAGTCTTCAAATATTATAATTTCAATAGAAGTGGCAATTAATTCATCAATCCTAAATACTACTATAAACAAATTATAGATGGTATTTTACTACTTTTCCTGATTAAATTCTTACCGTCCAATCGGCAATCAACACCTGCCATCCTCACCTTCGTGTCACGATTATATTTAAAGCTAATAACAACGAACCCTTCCTCAACTATATTCGAAAATTCTGGCCATATCATATCCACAGACTGTTAGCTAATTTATAACAAAACAATCACTTAATACACACTTAATATTCACTGATGTCACAAAAACAAATGAATCAACTCTGTAAAGTTACTCTCACGGTGAGACACATCTTGGAGGAGTTTCCTCAGTACAGGAGAGATATGGATGAATGTGGTGTGCCTCGTCAGCTCTGTATGTTCTTGGGCGATAGTAAACAGTACATTTGTAGTACCATAAAATTTATCGAGGCGATTGGATTATACAATTTTATTTGTTCGTTTTCATTATTATTATTTATTTTTTTATTATTATTATATTTTTTTTTGAGATTGTTCTTATATTTTTTATTTGTCTGAGATTAATATATTTGGTTAGAACAATGACATTCAAATTTCTTACAGCAGCAGTTCAAAAAGATAATATGGCAATGTTTACATGACTGTTATTGTTAGAATGCAGGCGGTTTAATTAATTAAGTTCAAGTATATGGGCAATAATAACCACCAACAGTTTATTGTCCTCAACAAACAACAATTACTTAACGTCTAACACATTTAAAGATAAAATAGCAGATTAAATTAAAATGGTAAATTTATTATTATTATAATTATTATTCTTTATTATGATTTGAAAGTAAAACAAAATTAAAATAAATAAAGTTCATTCAAATTTCTGTACCTCTTGAGAAATATTACTTAAAACAAAGGGTCTGTTGTAGGGAACAGTAGGCTGTTGCCCGTTATTTAGACTTAGACGGTGCTTTCGACACTGCATGTTTTTTCTTTTCGCATCCCATTTTTCTAGTAGCCCCTGAAGAGCCATTTCTGTAGTAAAATCTTCATGAAAGAAAGAATCTGAACAAATTATACTTCTCGGGAGCGGGGTTATATCCCAAAGGACGCATTCTACCAGCCTTACCTCGCTGCCGGAGTCTCTACTTCAAAATAATAAATGGCGAAATGATCTCATACAAATTTATCCAACCTTTTTTATTTATTGATTTTATTTCAGACCAGAGAAAACAATGATATTTAATTTCCTTGGGTTTTTCACTAAAGAATTCGAAATGATAAATTAAAAAAAGAATTAAAAGTTAATAATGCTTTCCAAAGGGCTATGTTGAACAATTTCATATCTTAAAATTAGGACTTAAAGTTGAATTGAAAATTCTATTTGAGAAATCGATTTTTTTAAAGTTGGAATGGTGGAAGGGAGTGGTTAAATGATGGTTTGGAACGGCTCAGTCTATTTTAATAAAATTTTATAATCAAGTTTTTTACACCGATACTATCGATTATAAATGGTACTAATAGTTAAAATATAATGTTTTAATTAGGATGTGAGGGTAAATATGTATTTAAGATCGACGCAGATTCGACCGATTTCATTTGATGATCTAATTTCTTACATGCCTACTGGATATTTCGTAGGATTAAAGAAGCATAATTGTTCTTTGTTCTTGTTTTTGTCTAAGGGAATCTTTATTTATTCTTTAGAACGACTAAATGTAATTAGGAAATAACTTATGGAATTCTATAGTTGAATTCTAAAATACAGATTGATCCCTGAGTCCTTTAAAAATACATACCTTCTTCTTCCACTAATTAAAATAAACTAATTTTAAGTGTTACAATCTTTTGAAATAGATAGAAAGTATGCAGGAAACTTGCTTCCTTCTATCCCTCATACAGAAAATAATAGATTCAACCTTAATGGGGGTCATTGGAAAAAAAAAAAATCCTAAATATTGGTGTCGATCTGTGCTATTATATTAAAGGACAAGCCATTTTTCGTTTGTGAACACTAACCGCGAAAACTACCGAACCATTGTTTACTAAATTTTAACCACATCATCTTCATAGTTTAAGGAAGATTTAGTTATAATAAAATCTATTGATTTTCAATCAATTAGTTATTTAAAAAGCGATTATATATGGATGACAGTGAATTTTGAAAACTGACCAATAGGTGGCGTGCGCCATTCTACATGAGAGGTTACAATGATACGCTGATATCTAGAGCATAAAATTGTTAATAAAATTTACTTACATTTAATTGAATTAATAAAAAAAAAAAAAATATTTGGTGCGACATGTGGATCAAAATCAATGGATTTTGATAATCGATGGAAAATCAATCGATATGTGGTTAGCATTCCGCAAATTCAGTTTACGATGAAAAAACTACTAAGCCCTTCTGTACTAAACTTAAACTAAATCATCTTCATAGTTTTAAGAAGATTAGGCAGTAATTGAATTTACGATAAAAAAAATTATAAGTGCAGTGTTGAGTAGTAGAAACAAGGTTGGCACGAAATTACAACAAATCTTTCAACATAGATTTGATATTTTACGTATTTATATATTTTTATATATTTTTTATTTCCACTTCCCTAACACGAGAACGTTTATCAGAAGTTAACACAATTCGTGATTTGGTATTGTGATAATTCTGATTTACTATAATTTTAATTTTACATTGATTTAGTAAGTTGTGAAGTGTGTCATATTGGCATTTAGTTTTCTTAAATGCAAAAAGGTGAAACAGATGTTAACAACAAGAGCTTCTACATGGATTTATTTAGTGTTTTATATATTGATGTTTTCTTATTTTATCTTCCCTAGTGTGCGAAAGTGTAACACAAGTTAACACAATTTGTGATTTAGTATTGTAATAATTCTGATTTACTATAATTTTAATTTTACATTGATTTAGTGAGTTGTGTAGTGTGTCATATTGTTATTTAGTTTTCTTAAATGCAAAAAGGTGAAACAGATGTTAACAACAAGAGTTTCTACATGGATTTATTTAGTGTTTTATATATTAAAGTTTTCTTATTTTATTTTCCCTAGTGTGTGAAAGTGTAACACAAGTTAACAAAATTAATTTCTATATTGATTTGTAAAATATCAAGTTATGTTAGAAATTTTTAGTTTACATATTCTGTGAATGGATTCCTTGTCGTCCATATTATTTATTGCCCTAAAGTGAGATAGATTGTATCATTAATTAAATAAAACATATCGATTTAAAAATGAATGTGAGAAAATATGTCAGAGGTTTCATATTTTCTTATTTCCAATTCCCTAATGTGAAAACAATTTTCAGCATTTCAGTTAGCATTACTTGTGATTTGGCATTATATTAATTTTGATTCAGTGTAATATTAGTTTATCATTGATTTAGCGTTTCATATTTTGTTATTTTGTCATTTCCACATAATTATTTTCTTAATTCTCAATTTCATATAAGAAGGAACAACAGGAGTTAATATTAGGTTAAACATGGATTTAGAGTTAGTAAATAATAAAGGAGAATAATCTTCCCCCAAGAAAAGTAGCGACCAAAACATCGAAATAAATAGGAACTAGGCTAGAATAAATAAAACGTTATTCTGGACGCGTGAAGGAACTGGAGCGCCTCGTCGATATAGATACCGATTAATTACAAGGATACCATTGTTGAAAAAATCACTGCTGCGAATTATCTTCGAATTATGCTGCTTTCGTGCGTTTAACGTTAGAAACGTAAATTTAGTTGTTAATAATTTTCTGAAACTGATAATTGACTGTGAATATCAGATAATGGCATTATGAAAACTCTGAGCAGTATCATTAACGAATTTTCATGCTAGATCTAAGGTCTCATTATCTTACTTGCTGCCTGTCGGAAGTAACGATACAATCTTATGCCTTAATTACAATTTTAGAATTTTCATCTGTCGTAATTTATTCTCGTCTATATTTTTCTTTTAATTTCAACAATGTCAGTGAAGGTTCAATTATATAACTCCTAAGTTCAGCATTTTACCCCTTATAGTATTTTATTTCCATTAAATAGACAGACTGCCAATGTGGAGACACAGTTAAATAAGTTCTTGCCCAAGGATGGGAAAAGCGTTTTCCTGAAACATGTTTTTCAATTAAATAAATTTATATAAGGAGAAAAATGCTTGTCTTAAGAGTTATATTTTTCTCTTAATATCATCGTTAAAAAAAATAATAATGGTATTATAAGGTGATTTACGGTTTCATAACTAATGGAAGATTTGAATTTGCTCCTATTTGTGCTGTACTGCACTTTACTTTTGTTATTTTCTCATTTCCACATAATTATTTTCTTAATTCTATTCAACAATCTTGTCATAAAGCGAAAGGGAGGCAGTTCTGGCTATAAGATGTTTTTTATGTCACTATCACAATCATATTTTAACATGTTCAACTTGCAAAATAAAATAAAAATTGCAAATACTTACAATTGTTAATAACAAGTAAACAAATTATTGTCTCCCAAACTTAGTCTATATATATATCTCTAGATATATATTTATATCTTTATAGTTATATATATTTATATATTATTTTTTTTTTTTGTTTTTTTTTGAAGAAGAAGAAGACCAGAAGAAGGAGGGAGTGGGCAAACAGTGTTCCTCTTGAGGATGTATTCACTAAGTTTGCCCAAAAATAACCACTAAAACCTACGGACGGATGGTGTCAACCGAGAAGAAAGAGTATCTCATCTGATGATCAGTCTGCCCTATTTGTGGCTTGTCCATTCAAGGCGCATAGAGGGGCCTTGGAAAACCCACATTGCCAAGAAGCATCCCAGGGAGGCCAATAATAATACTTCAATTTCATATAAGAAAGAACAACAAGCAAAGAGTTGTTTTCACTGGACCTGAGAAACGTTATCGCTGCACTCTTATCCACAAACAAAATTAAGGTAACTGTCTCTGGAGCTCACTCTACTAGCCAGATCAATGTACTGCGAGGAGTTCCCCAGGTGGCTCCGCTCTCTCGTCGGATCGCTGTTTAACTTAGATAAAATTGATCAAATCTGTACCAAGACCTTTGTGATCATGATTTTTCAAGACACTACGGGTACAAGCTGAGAGAGGACCAAGAACTGTGTGGTCCTCACAGGGATTTGCAGATGATCAGGCGGTCTCTGCACGTAATAAGGTATGCGGCAGAGAGAATTAGAGATTGCACCCAAAGGATACTGGCGGGAGATTGGTCTGGCTGTAAATCCACAGAAAAGTAGGGCATTGTGTTGGATGGGGGTGAGATGCACGCAACGACGCTCTCTCTTGAGATGGAGATGTCATCACACGGCAAAGGAAATGGACTCTATAAATACTTGGGATGCACATTAAGTTAAATGGAAGGATAATGGAAGCATAATGGAAGGATAATGGAACCCTAAAAAAAAAAAAAAAAAAAAAAAATTGACATCATAATCGCCGCATTTGGGGTTTGTAGTACCCACATTTGATAGTATTGCAATTGCATCCACCACCTTTCTGTTCGGTGTGGATTTTGGTCAGAAGGCATCATTGGGCCAAACTTTTTTTTGAAAATGGGACTGCTAAAGTAGTGGCTGTTACGTGTGTACGATATCGCGACATAACACAGTTCTTTCTGCCAGAATTGGATGATATTGATGTGGCTAATATGCAGCTCAAACAAGGCATGCCATATAGCCCCAAGAACAATTCCATTACTGCATAGGCAATTCCTGGTAGTGTACTCTCTCGTTTCAGTGAACAGAATTAGGCCTCATCCGAATAACTATATTTCGAGATTTGCCTCCTGATATGATAAGAAAAATTTGATCGTTGGAAAGTTCTGGAAAATCACACATTATATTTACAGTGAGAGAAACAGTCATCCAAAGATCCACTACATCTAACAATACCTTTAAATCGTCATTACTTTGTCATGCAATTCACTGGTTGGTATCGCTGAAAAGAGGAGGGTCTCAGCTTTCTTTTGATGTATATAAATGTAAAATTAGATGAACAAAAACCTATTAAAAAAATTGGAAAATCCGAAAAACATTTTGACCAACAAATGGTATGCAACTTTTGTTTAAATTTATAAAAACATGAATTACTCTTAGACGGTTTATTGTATCAACTTTATTTTTTTACACAAAATATAGGGTGGTAATACGCTTGAAATGCATTTAGTTTCATCATCCTATCTGGTTCTAAACTCAAGTTAAAAATCAAAATGTTTTTCGGATTTTCCAATTTTTTTAATAGGTTTTTGTTCATCGAATTTTACATTTATATACATCAAAAGAAAGCTGAGACCCTCCTCTTTCAAGCGATACCAACCAGTGAATTGCATGACAAAGTAATGACGATTTAAAGGTATGTAACCAATAATCGGTTTTAAAATTTCATTTTCCTGGAAGAGGGTGAAAAAAATGATATTTTTTGATTTTGTTGAATAACCGTTTTTTAATGTTTTTGAGAGTGCTGAATTAGAATCTGACCTCAATTTAGAATCTGACCTCAACTTTTGTGTGAAAAAATCTATAGAGGTAGTTTGCTTGAAAAACTAATAATTTTTTTTAGAATTAAATTAACCTAAACCAAAATCTATGAAGCGACAGTATTTTTTCTTTTATTCGCAATCAAAGCTGAAAATCTTGGTGCTAGAATCATGTCGATATCATTTTTTGAACTCGAGATAAAAAATAAATTAGTTTAATGCTATTTTTTTTTTTTCTCGGCTTCTAGGGCCCACTGGTCGGAACGGAAAAATACGTGTCTAATATTTTTTGACCAGGAAGCTCCAAAAAAATTGCCAACAAGATCCGTGAGAGACTGAGTTTGTCCTCCCCTTGTAAGTAGGGCGTTGGGATTTGTTTATTGTAATAGCAAAAAAAAAAAACTTTAATTGCAAATTTCATTTCAAAATTTAGTAGGAATCATTGGGATTATTGGGAAAAAATGTACTTGTAGGTAACCTACAATAGCAAATCGGATTTAAATATATTAGAATAAATATTTTTCAGAACAGAAGAAATAGATAATAACTGAAGCTTTGTTTTAGTTGAGTGATAAAGGTGAAGTAGAAATCAGCGCTGCTGCAGGCGAAAAAGCTCATAGCCCAGTCAAATATGGATTTCAAGTCGGAATGAAAGATATGAAGCTGATATACTTTTTGTATATACCTATATTATATATTACTCATTGCTCTAAAGTAAGACAGATTGTATTATTAATTAAATAAAACACATCGATCTAAAACTGAATGTGAGAAAGTATATCAAGTTTTATATTTTCTTATTTCCATTCACTCCCCTTGCGAAATTTTAGCAGAAATTAACAAAATAACTTTCAAGATGGATTTTTATTTATGTATTTATAATTTGTTATTTTTACGTTCCTAATGTGAAAATGTTTTTCGATAGTTAGCATTACTTGTAATTTAGCATTATATTAATTCTGATTTAGTATAGTATTAATTCATCATTGATTTAGGGTTTTTATATTTTGATATTTTCTTATATCCACTTATTATATTTTTTTTATTTCTCATTTTAATATCAGAAGGTAAAATTAGTTTGAACATGGATTTACAGTTTGTGTGTAAATGAAGGAGTAAAACCTGCCCCCTCGAAAGTGCCAAAAATAAAATAACAGATTTTTAATTGGAAAATGAATTTTTCCATATTTATTTTTAAAAAAAATTAATAACAAAATAGCTTATGGTCCTGGTGTAAGTAAACAAAAATGAAAGTCTGATTCGTAAACTTCGCTACTCCATTAAAAGTTTTTTAACTTGAATAAGTTTTTTTCTTTAATCCTGATTGTAACACTGGCTATTTTCTTTACAAAATATTGTAAAGTTCACCATATTAGGATGATTACATGAAAATATTTTTTTTTTTTAATTTTTCCTGGGCATAAAAATATAATATATCTTGGAAGTTCCGGTATTTCTTTTTAAAATTAATTATAACTATCACCCCTTAAATAACGTAAATTAAGTTTTATTAAAAAAACTAGCTAAAAGTGCCCGTCCTCCGCTACGTTTTAATATTATTAGCATTAATGACAACTTAAATTAGTAAAAGTTAAGCTTAACGTTGATAATTATTATTACTTAAATAAATCCAAAAAACACCATTTTTTAGAATAATTTCAATAAGCAAATTCGACAATTTGCAGATGTAAATTTTTTTTAATCTTAACAGTCCTGCAATGATGCTTCGAGACAGCACTACCATCTTACCCCGCTCCACTACCAGACCATCAGCTTTTCTTATGGCATCCTTCAACTGAATATAATCTCCACGTCTCATCATTTTTAGTTTTTTTTCGAATAAAGTTTAGTATTTCTGCTTCTATTTTTCCTTACATATCAAGCATAAATTGTTTGAAGAGATTACGAAAGTAAAGGAAATAAGGTTTTTCGCCTTCTCGCTCCATCAACATATAGGTGTAAAAATCAGCTGCAGACACAGTTTACTTAAGTGGTGTATTGGTATTTGGGTCACGCAGAGAGATGTTAATACTGTACCCATCTTCTCCATAGCAGAACATGAGATGATACTGAAGAGAATCATACGCTCAATGGAACTCACAAATTCTTATCAGTAGAGAATAATGTCTCGCTTTTCAAACACTTAGTCAACAATCAATAAGGCAACCTCGTTAGAGGTAAGTGTATTGTAACGTCCTCAGTGAGCATTTGAAGGCTTTTTGTCAGCACTGATAACCATCTGGAAATCTTGTAGATCTTTGGGAACAGACCCAACAACAGTTCTGAAGTCCTTGATATACTTGTTATGTTCATAAACAATTTTCTGGAGTTGGCCTACCAATGCAGGCTGCAAATACTGAAAGTAACCACAGCAAAAGTCTCTTTAATGGTTGTCATCACCAACAAAATTTATCTGAATAAAAGACGGCTGCTGTAGTGCTCGAGCAGTGTTTTTTGGATATTCAGTTTTTGGGTCATACTTGTAACCTAAATGCTTCTCACTGTCCATGGCTGCAACCTTTCCATTGAACGTCTTTCATCGTGTTTTGTTACAGCTACACGTTTAACATGAGGATTATTTTCTGAGTATTTTTTTGAAAACTTTCTATGGATTTCATTATGGGTTTTGTCATACTTCTATTTACTACAGACCCTCTATGTATATTTGTGTGATCCTCAGTATATGTGTGTACAGCATTTCTTATAACTTCGGGTTGGCTCTCCTTATGTTTGTTAACCGCTTTTCTGCAAATGTTTTTCCAGAATAATTTTTCCTGTATTTCTTAACAACTTCCTTGTTAATTCTATTTTTAACCGATTTTCTTACACTAAAAATTGTATAAGTACTATTATTTTATCCCTTTCTAGTACCGATACAGGACAAACTACTTGAAAAAAAAAATCTTATTGTGCATCTAACATCTAATAAGAAACAATTTATTAAGTTTCATTACGATCCGTAATGTTATTTCTAAGAATTTCCAATGCGGTAGAAGTCGCTTTTTTGTGAATTAGCCGCGATCCAGGCCGATTTTTTGACGTGAATACGTCTTTAGATTTGTTAATATATGGGGGCAATCCAAAAAACCTAATGATAACAACATCGGGGGAAACAGTTTGGCGTAGTAGTTTCGAATCTATCCTCTACATTCAAAATTAAATTATACCTCTGGATAGCTAAAGGATCAAAGAATTTATTACTATTATTTATTATTAAGCGAGAATAGCGGAAGATTGCGATATTCGTTTCAGCTGTCGTCAAAATCTACTGATTGTATATAAAATATTATTAATGTTGATGTCTCACAAAACCGCTCATAGCCAGAATCATACTCAGCGAATTCAATTTGTCTTATAATGAAACTTTTCCAACAACGTTAGGTAATACCTGTATTAATTTATAGTTTACCAGAAATCTCGATGTATCTTGTATGTCATATGTGTCATACTTTTCGTATCACAGACCTATAATTAATAAAGTTATATTGTAACACAATAATTATTAGTTTCCATGCTTTTATCCTAAATAAATAAATAAAAATATTTTATTAAAAAAATACAACTCGTTATATAAATGTATTCACGTACAACACGGCCGTGTCCATGACACAGCCACACACTTATTTTTTTTTTTTAATTCCTTTTTTAGCGAGGACCTATAGCCCTAGAGGAAGCTATATACCAAATTTCAATTCAATCTGTTCGATGGTTTCTGAGATTTCGTGTTGAATGAGTGAGTGGTATTTGACAAATATATAGGGGATAGATCAGCGAGGAGATATACAAATAGAGCTGCTATTGAGATAGGGCGGGGCTACAGGCTGGTGGGACTAGTATTCCCCCACCACTACGCTACCCAGGGTTAGCCCAGTTCCCAACTCACCAACATTATTTTAGATTGCTGCTGATGCAGGTATAGGTAATAAAATTCCTTCAAACACAGTGTATAATTTTTTACTTAAACTTTGTGAATAAAAAGGATTTTTATTGAATATAAAAGTTATAATTACTAATAAAAATTCAAATATTTCAAAATATTGTGATACTTTTGACGTGGAGTTTATTATAAAAAAGTAATTGCATTTAACACCATCGCGAACTATTTGACTAGGTACAATGAAAGAATTTTGCGTTAGTTACTTACCTATAAAAGCTAAGCTGCTTATCATTTTTAGTCCCAGTCTTGTTGTTCTTACATCCAATTGCAGCACAAAAAGGCATACTTAATGTGGAATGAATTTATAAACAAAATAAAAACTCAACGAGAATAGGTTTTTGTAAACAATAAGAAATTAAAAGCAAACACTTGTAACTTTAGTTGTAACTTTTGAGGTTAGGGTAGTATAGTGGAGGGGGAACGAATCCCACCCCCACTCCACTCGTGTCTGCTCTATTTGTATATCTCCTCGCTGGGATAGATAAAAATTAATTTAGAACATATGTTTTATTGGTAATTGTTTAAAAACACCTGCACTAAAGTAATATTTATAAAAAATAAATGTTATTTAAATATTTTTGGTATATTTTTTCGGGAGCACCTAGAACCCCAACTCTGATTTAAAACCTTCCCGGGGATATTCCTAATAATTTCCCAAATTTTCACGTCGATTGGATGTATGGTTTTTGAATCTATCGAGTACAGACAGACACACACACATTCATTTTTATATATATAGATAAATTCAAATAAAACTATGTATTTATTATTCTAAGGCAACCTTTAATATACAGTTAATTCCCCATAAGCTCTATTAGCAGGGGTTCTGACAGTCCAAATTTCTTTTCTTTTTTTTTCTTTTTTTTTTAATAGGGTATTTTTAATTTTTATTCTTGATTTCATATGTATTATATTTATTTTAAAAAAAAAACATATAATACAATGTCTAACGATCGCATAATTGTTAATAATGTGTTGATCTTAAAATGATGAATGAAAAAATACGGTACTGGTATCTTATGAATGATATTTCCGGTCATTATATAATAATCCAATTCATATTTGAGGAACGGTAATGTCTTCAACTATTTCTATGAAACTCATACTGGTCTGTTATCCGTCAAAACAAAATTATTTACTCAGTTGTGCTTTTAATCTCCATTTAAATACGAACTAACGAGAAGTCGCAAAAAAGAAAACGTTTGACAAACATCACCTATTATAAACCGAGTAGATAAAGGTGAAAAAAAAGAGTTGTAACATTTCGAAGAAGAATACATTTTCTTCATATGTTTTCAATACAGGACCAAACATCGTGTCCTCGCTAAAAAGACAATGAAGAACTCTACATTAAAAGACGTTGAAGAAGATTTGAAGTGGAGAACGTCATTAAAGCAGAATTATCTTGCTATGGACTATGAGAACTGATATTGGAAAATAAATGTTAAATAAGAAACAAGATAAAATTACTGATTTTTTTTCTATATGAAAATTCAATACATATGTAAAACATCCATAGGTAACTCATTTTCATGTATTTTTGTATGTTATAACTTGATAAATGTATATAAAACTTTTTTTGGTTATGCAAAAGATTTTCAACAAAGTTTTGTTTTAATTAACACTTTTATTTATATTATAAAGTCAATAAAATGTAATTTGTTCCCATGAACCCCGGATAATAAGGGTTATATGATCTTCTGAGTGATTATGTTAATAAGTAATGTTTCAATATACTTTTATCAATTATTTCAGAACGAATTAATTTTAAATAATGATTTATAATGGTCAGAAGGATGCCTAACCTTAAGGTATCCTATGGTTATACCTTATCCACCTATCCACCCCAATCGAGAACAGTCAGAGATCTACAGAAGCTACCTTTTCTCTTTTACTTTTTAGGTTTCATTTATTCAGCACCTTTCACAGTTCCTTCCCTTCTCCTCTCCTCTCATTCCCAATTCATCTTGTCTCTATTTGCTTTAACCTAGACAGGAAAATAACATCTTCACAGGAAGACAAACTGCGTGGCTTTTGCCATTTTTATTCAGAAGAAGAGTTATGTTTTCTGTGCAAGTAAATTGTTTCTATAATTTTCGTATACATCTATTTCGTTCCTAAAATATTCTATAATGACCTAAAATTAACAATTTTTTTTTTATTCTATTATTTTGTAGAAATATTTTTAAATGGGGAGATATCTTCATTAAGACTTTTCAATTGCTAACTTATGCTGAGGATATAGATATACACATGGTATTCGATCAGTCTTCTATTTTTTTAAATTTTATTTTATTATGTATTTTATCACAAAGTATTCGATTGTATAACATGGCGTTATGTAATTTTAGTACGGGAATTACTACGGAAATGCTAGGTACTAAAGGTTGGGTAGGACGATTTACTAGCAAATGAATCGTCTATAACAATTTCTCACGGAAAAGGCATTTCAATATCCCGAAGGTAGAACTGATGAAACTGATTTGATGGTTTTTAGACAATGGAGAGACAATCTTGCTGCGGAACATAAAATGTTGGTACATAAAAAAAAGAAAATTAGATTTTTCAAAGCCATAAACTTTTTAATTTACATGTGCAATCATGTTACTTATTTGTATTGTCATTACCTGAATAATGAATTTTATTTTGTTATTAGCTGTAAGTATTACGCCAATTGCGCTACGTAATATTATACTATCTCGGTCTCAACAACGTCGGTTAATTGAGTCTCAAATGTAATTATCAGTTCTAAACCAGAAGATTTAAAGAACGCTTTCAGAGCTTCACAAAATTTCGCTAGGAAAATGGGTCTTGTTAAAGTAAGTAATTAAAGTAAGTGAGTAATATCTACCCATCCCAACTTAACATTTTACAGATACAAGATTGAACCAGTTTCATAGTTAGTTGGGCACATATATTAATATCGAAAATAGCACTTCAAAGAAAATGGAAAACAGGATTTTGGCGGCCAATATACTATTGTTTAAACAAACACTACTTCTAAATTGTCATCACAGGATGTTGAAATTACCCTTTACAAAACGCTGTTAACGATACTAACGCATGGATTTGAGTGCTGGTCTCTGAAAGTCGATAAGGAAAGGCTTAATGTTTTTCAAGGAAAAGTCGTGAGGACAATATATGGACCAGTCCAAGTGATAAGGAGGAGAAGGTGTAACTGTTAGCAATATGAACAGTATCAGGACGTTTCAACCTTCCATATTCTGTGTAGGCTGAGATGGGCTGGCCCTGTTCAAAAAATGTATGCCGACGAAAATAATGAACACCTGTCGGGAAAAGAAAACAGCGATTTCCTTGGATGAGATTGCAGGAACAAGTCAGTGAAGCTTGGGGCTGGTAGCTGGTGGATGATGGCTGGGGATGGGTACGAGTGGAAAATATTTCTTTTAGAAGCCTAGGTTCCACTAACCAAGTAATGGAAGATCTTTACGTATCAGTTTGGTTGTGACATAGTAAGGAACATTGAGGATTTCACGAAGGATTATGGATTGTAAGGATTTTGATACGAAAAGAACTGAAAGGCTTGGTGAAGCTCCAAAGCTGAACTCCGTATGTCCAAAGAGGTGTGATTACTGTCATGTAAATAAGTCTTTTGTAATTTATTGGGAGCTTTGTCAAGTAGATGGTGGAGTATTCGGAAATCGTACTGTTTGTTAAATAGACTTTGCTGATGTTTCGATTTGTTTGTACGTTTTTAGAACTGACTATGAATGTTAGACATTCAAAACTAGTTTTCAAATACAAAGAATTCTAATAGAAATGACAATTAATTTATCAATCCTAGAGCCTAATTGTGTTTATTTTTTGTCATGATTATTTTTTGTTTACTTAATCGTTTCATTTCTTCTTACTTTCAGATATTTTCATAAAGTTAATCAATGTATTTGATGTATTGATTTTTAATTTAAAAAAGTTTACAAATCATTGTTATGCATATAAAATGGTGAATGCAAAAAGTTATAAATTGCACGCTTCTTTTTTAGGGTTTGCTACAGATGACAATGAAAGGAAAGGAAAATACCATATTCTATGTATAATTCAACATAAAATATATGAATTCTCAATTCCACAGATTTCTAATTATTCTACTCTCCACTCACTCCTCAATATACAAACACAAATACTAAATAGTAAATACCAAATTACTAAGCCCAGCTACAGAAGCTGGGAGGCTAACAAGGTGGTAACAAATTAATACGCCTGGAGCTTGGACCACAGCCTGTTCAGTTCTGGGAAGGGCTCGTTCCGAATTGACATCTTTGATTAATCGCTCTTCATAGAATTAATTACTAGATGATTAATTTCATCATCATCATCATTCCTCAGTCTCATGCTTCACTAATTTTAGCTAAATATGCAAAATTAATTACATCACACTATTTCTCTATCTCTATATATGTATATTTATTAGTGATATGTCAGTACCAATTTTCTTCAATTCTCAGTACCTGTAACGGTACTATAAAATCGATTATCAATCCTTTTGCCGATGCCTAATTTAAAAATAAATTGTTGTAACTAAAATGATCCATTTGAGAGTTACAAAAAGACCGAACGTATTAAAAATAATAATTATTGAAAAAGTAAATAATTAAACAGTAAATCGTATTTATTATCTACAACATATACGTTAGTTACAATTCAATGTCTATAAAAAAATCTGGATTGAATTAATTAAGGAATCTCAACTCATTCTAATAGCAAACATATGAGGAGTTCTCTTTAAAAACTGAATGTCCACTTCTGCCAATTTATCAGGAATGAATACCGCGTGAAGATATTTTTGTGAAATCTTATTTCGGTACATCGGAACAATATCTCAAACGATGTGTTTATCAATCTAAATGTAGCTGCACGTCTGTAACTAAAACCCCAATAAACCAGACCAAACAGCTTTCACCACGCATTATTGACAAACAAAACAATTTTTTTAATTTGATTCTCTCAAAACTATTCACTACAAACAAAATATTAAATTTTGAATTTTAAACGAAATATTAAAGAAACGATACCCATGGAAAAATATTAAAAATAAAAATAAAAATCTCAACACTTTATTCCAATTTAATACATTCAGATTAATAATATGCTTATATCTGTATCTGAGATTACCACTAAGAATAGAAATACCCACATTAATCCTCATCTCTTACGTTTTCCCCAAATTTCCTAAGGTTCAGTTGTATACTATAATTTCGATAATTTAGTATAGTCCAGTAAAATAAGGCTCCAAGAAAAACTGTGGAACTTTTATTCTGAACGGATCTTTATGTTTTTTGGGGTGCTGAATCCGAATCTGAAGTTTGCTACCACGGCAGACGTCGGCTTCATACCAAATATCGAAAAAAAAACCGCCCAAAATATCGGTTATTTTCGGTATTTTACCTATAACACGAAAACTAAGCTTTTTTCGAAGAAAGTCTTTAAATATTAATTATAGTTTATATTAAATCATGTGAAATACCCACGCTAGCATGCTAAATTTGAATATTTTAGTAAAATATGGCAATTGTAAGAGGGCTGGCATATATTTGATATAATAGTAAATTTAACCAGCTTAGAAATAAAAAAAATGTAATTTAGGATCGGACAAATAGATTTGGAGTAAAATAGATTTGAAAATATTCCAAAAAAACATGGATTTTAAGGGGAATTATTAAAACTTCGTATTTAAAAGAATAATAATAAATTTAATCAGCTTTAAGATGAAAGAAAGTAATTCTGATTTGGACAGATAGTTTCGGAGTTATAGACAAGAATGTACGACAAACATGTTTTCGCGGAGAATGACCGCCAGTAGGCCAATTTCTACACTTTTTTCCAAGATCATAGCTTTTCAGTAAATGATCCGATTTCGGAATAATTTTTTTTTCATTTTGTAGGTAATAATTAATATTATAAGACTTTCTTCGAAAAAAGCTTCCTTTTTGTGTTATAGGTAAAATACCTAAAATAACCAACATTTTGGACGATTTTTTTTGGATTTCGGGTATGAAGCTGACGTCTGCCTTGGTAGCAAACTTCAAATTCGGATTCAGCACTCCAAAAAACATTAAGATGTGTTGAGAATAAAAGTTCGGCAGTTTTTCTTCGGCAAACCCTTATTTTACTGGACTAGTAATAGATACCAATTGCATATCCAACAGCAACATATGCAAATAGTTTCATACTTTTTTTGCTCTCATATTTTGTAATTATATGTAGTTATATATTCTAACGCATGCTATTATATATTTATATTGTTGCTAGCTTTATTTTTGAAATAGCCTGTGTAACTTATATAATTTAATTTTGACCTGGTTTTTTTTTCACTATAGGGCTTGATTATAAGAGCAATATAGTCTCGAAACGTAGCCCAAATAAGTTGTTATTTCATTGAATTAACCCCAGAAACCTTATTAAACATTTAATAGTTACAGTCAAGAAAAAAAAATTACATAAATTTAACATTAAATATTTTTGATCTTATTAAATCTTTTTTAAAAATGTTAAGTTGAAATATTGTCAAAACCCTAGCTAGTTTATAGCATCGTAAGTCATTTTTAAATTGATCAAGATACTTATGATCAATACAGTTTTATTATAATTTAAAAAAAAATTAAACGTTAAAAAATGTTATTTCAGGTGAGAAGAAATAGAAGTTAATTTAAACAGAGGCTAGAGGATAAATAGATGACTGTTGGCGGAAATAGAAGAGCGGTTATATATTTATCAAGATAGCACTGACTAACGGCCATTTAGATAAAGGAGGCAGTGTATTCCTCCTTCCTTTTATTAACTAGATTACTTCCTCTGTTTTTTACCGCTCATATTATTTTTCCTTCCTGTTTTAATTAAAAATCGTATTTTTTTTTTTTTTTTTTTTTTTTTTTTTTTTTCTTCCGTTTTAAATATTCTTTCTCTTTAAAAAAAAAAAAAAAAGTGTTCAGGCTTTCACAGCTAATTCAGCACTGATTATGGCTGCCTTGATTGTTTCCTAGTCATTAAGGTGAAATTAATGAAGACTTCGGCGTTTTAATCACTTCCATAACCGTTGGTTATGATAGCTATTAGTGATTATAATTCATAAGAGATATAAATATATAAATAATTAAATAACATGGTACATAATTTATTCAGCACATCATATTTTTTTTATTTAAAATAATATAATAATATTATTACAAAACATCCATGGAAACGATAGGAATAAGATCCAATTTATAGAACTACTTAACAAGGCTTATAGCTCCAGGTCCGGAGTCCGGCTGAAGGAAGAAAGTTTATATTATGT
The DNA here is from genome assembly GCA_003667255.2 of Euschistus heros. Taxonomy (NCBI): domain Eukaryota; kingdom Metazoa; phylum Arthropoda; class Insecta; order Hemiptera; family Pentatomidae; genus Euschistus; species Euschistus heros. Next base: position 804,027 of record RCWM02000374.1, on the reverse strand, counting down.
TATTTTAGCCGTGGGTCGACTTCGAGGTCTGGAGACCTAAGGATATTGATCTAGAGACATACCCATACTCTATAAAGTAGGTACCATTACTTGGGGGAAAACCTGTTGGTTGAGGGTGGTATCTGCGAAATCACCTCGTTTCACAAGCTTTGGCCCAGTAAAAGTACGTCCTTACCCAAGTACTGACAGACCATATACATAGTCAATAAACATATTGTAGAGTGCATGAAATATGTGGTTATTTTTACCTCAGGGCTTCTTTAGGAGTAGTTAGAAGGTAAACATACTAAAAGTCTCCACCTCTGGGGGTGAGCTAACGTTGGGGGGGGGGGGGGGAAGAAGGTCCCATTTTGGGGTTTTTCGATTATATATAGAGAACGGTAGACTCTTGAAAAACATGTTTCAAACAAAAATTAAAGCTAATGAAATTTCCCATAAAATTAGTCATATTCATATTTGTAGAACTTTCAACTGTTTTCGACATATTTGTTATTAAAAATCGGTAATTATTGAAAAAAAAAGAAAAGAATTTTTACCTGCCTTTTGTCAAAATTTTGGTTCTAGTGCCTTCCATGATTGTTTCTCAGAAAATGAAAGAATCGAAGTTGTAGAGCATTGCATTTACTTCAATTTCATATAAACGTTTCTGTATTTGAAACAAATGTTTGACAAAAATCAAAGGTAAAAACTATTTTTTTTTTTGCGAAAATTATCAATTTTCAATAGCGTTTGTCTCGAAAACGGTTGAAAGTTCGGCAAATATGTATAGAAACAATTTTATAGGAAATTTAATTAGCTTTAAATTTGATTAACATATTTTCGTAGAGTCCACTGTTTTCGAGATATTATCGAAGAACCCAAAAATGGGATCTTCTCACCACCTGAGGGGTGAGCTTACCATCTACTAGACAAAGCTCCCAATACTAATATTTTGGAAATAAGCTAACGGGGGGGGGGGGGGGGGGAAAGTCCCATTTTAGTACTTTTCGATTACATCTCGAAAACGGTGGACTCTATAAAAATATGCTACATACCAAAATTAAAGCTAGTTAAATTTCATATAAAATTATTTCTATGAATATTTAACGAACGTCCATAGGTTTCCGAAATATAAGTTATTGAAAATCGGTAATTGTTGATAAAAAATAATTTTGAACTCACTTTTTGTCAAACATTTAGATCAAGAGCCAGAAAGTTATACACAAAATTAAAGTAAATTTAATGTTGCACAACATTGATTTTGACGTTTTTCCTGAGAAACGATCGTGGAAGGCACTAAAAGCAAATATTTGGACAAAAAGTCAGGTAAAAATTACATTTTTTTCGAAAATTATTAATTTTCAAAAACGTATATCACAGAAACCGTTGGAAGTTCAAAAATATGTATGATTAAATGTATAGGAAATTTAATTAGCTTTAATTTTAATTTGGTACATATTTTTCTAGAGTCCACCTTTTGCGAGATATAATCGAAAAACACAAAAATTAGACCTTCTCCCCTCCCCTCCACCATTAGCTCATACCCTAGGGGTGGGTGGTCTTTTGGTATGATTGCCTTCTAACTGCTCCTAGCTCAGCTGTAAAGTCAAAAATTTTCGTATATTATAAGCACTCTACACCCCTCACTTCAGCACTCATTGAATAGGCTATGAAGTCAAGACTCTTCATAAGTTGTAGTGGTACATTTTATTTTTTACTTATTCTAAATTATACATTACATCAATTTTACAAATTAATTTTGCGATATAATTTAGAAATAGCAGCAAATAGGAACTATTTTTCCATGAATAGTTTTCACCATTTATTTAAATTTTTAATCTTTTTATTTTAGAATAAATACACTCTAAAGATTAAAAAAAAACTTTTTCAAGACTCAAAAGTTTTTTGTTTTTAAAAAATTCTTTTCCTTATATAATGAGAACACCCCTATATATATATTTTTTTTTTTTTTTTTTTTTTTTTTTTTTTTTTTTTTTTTTTTTTTTTTTTTTTTTTTTTTTTTTTTTTTTTTTTTTTTTTTTTTTTTTTTAAGCCCCTTATTTTTATTAGTTCTGTTATGCTTAATATTTTATTTATTTATTTTTTTTCCTTGTACTGTAACTAGATTACATTTTAAGGAATTTATAAGTGATAAATATAGGTTTGAAAATTTTTGATTTAATTTATTTATTATTAGATGATGGGGGTTCATCTTTTATTTGAGCCGGCCTAACCTAACAACTTAAACTAAAATTAAAACTTAAATTTATTCACGCATTGTAATATATTTCTGCCAACGTTGGGGAGCTGGACTTCTATAAGTTTATTGAACAAGTTATTCCCGGACAGTGGTAATTTTGATTGAAAATTTAAATGTTTTAGATCTATAATTTCTTTTATTGTCAGTAATTGAAGCTCTTTACTTATTAATTTTGACTTTTTCTTTTCGAATGCCGTTCCCTTTACTATTTTTCTAATAATTCCATTTTGAAATGATTCTAACCGTTTTGTCATTGTCTTTGACAGATGAAGGAACATCGGTGCTCCATAGAGTAATGCCGGCCTCAAAACGCATTTATAAATTATTAGCTTGAGCCGTAGTGAAAGACTCCTTGATAGCAATAGGTGATAAAGTTTGTATGATTTTGTCCGTACAGTTTTAAGTTTCTTTTCAAAATGGGCAGAAAACGTCATATGTCTGTCAAAGTAAATGCCTAAATATAATAATTTATTAGAAATTTTGTTTGTATGTCCGTTTAATTTAAAATTAACTGGGAGTTTTTTCTTTCCTTTTTGAAATGAAAATATCGTACATTTAGTTTTATTAACATTCACGTCAATATGAAGTTTTCTTAAGCCGTCAACAATCTTTTGACATGCTACTTCGGCTTGACTGAGGGCCCTTGTGGCATTGAGGCTACTGCTTGTGATAGCTAGGTCATCAGCAAAAGCGGTTACACTGGATTTGTGGTATTTAGCTCCAACAATGTTTGCTGTATATATAGAAAAAAGGATCGGTGACAAAACCGTCCTTGTGGGACACCACAAGTAAGAGGTACTTCTTTTGAATAGGCTTCTCCAACTTTTACCACTATATATCGTTGGCTAAGAAACGATTTAATAAGCGAAAATAGTTGCTCTGGGCATTCATTGTCTATTAACTGTTGACATACTATGCCGTGCGAGACAGCATCAAATGCCTTTGAACAATCTATTGATATTAATGCAGTGGCCGTGTTTCTATTGAAATTTTGAGATACTTCATTTTGCAATTTCACCAAAGGGTGTTCAGTGGATAGGTGTGTCTGAAATCCTGCTTGTTCTGGTGGTATTATTTCTTTATCCCTGCAGAATTTCTTCAAATATTCTAGGATAATTTTCTCGAATATTTTTGCTATATGGGGAAGCAAACTTATTGGTCGGTAGTGAGCAGGTTCGTTTCCATTTTTTCCGGTTTAAGTAATGGGAATAACGTGGCACATTTCCATCCTTTAGGGAAATATCTCAGTCTGATGCAGGTATTAAAAAGGTTTACTAAACGGGCTATTCCCCTTCTGGGAAGTTTTTTCAGTAGTACTGTTTGTATGCCATCGCATCCAGGTGCTCGGTTTCCATTTGTTCGACGAATTATCGCTTTTAGCTTTTTAGGTGAAATGTACATGTAATTATCCTCTGTATCTGCTGTTGGCAATGAATTCAAATCTCCAGTTCGCCTAGCGATATCTTCATCGAAATATTTTGCTAACTTTTAGGCCTGTTGCTCTGCTGTTAGTAGGATGTCTCCTTCGTGTAATCTTACCAACTTACTAGTCCTTGTTTTATTCAGAATTTTCCAAAATTTTTGATAGTCACTGTGAGTAGCTCTAAGTTTTTCTTCCCATATATCCGTTTTCCATATTTTCAACAGATTACGGATCTGTGTTGTAAGGGAGTTTAGGATTTTCTTTACGGAATTGTCTCTTTTTCGGTACCATTTATTTTTCCAGTAGTTGCGCTGTTTTATAAGCTGTAAAATATGCTCTGGAGGGGACCGTAAGCAAGATGGTACTGGAGTAAACTTAGGAATCGCTATGTCAGCAGCTGCCTTTATGGTTTTATTGAAGAATATCAATTCCTGGTCTATGTCTTCTATTGAAGAAAGCGTCGGGACTAGTCCTAGTTGATGATATATTTGATTTCGATATAAATCCCAGTCTGCTTGTTTATAACTATATTTCGAGGGGATTTGTTGTTCCACATTTCCTAATACATTATACAAAACAGGCCTGTGATCAGATGTTATAAAATCTAATGCAGTACATTTTGTAATCTTATAAGCTTGTCTCGTCAGTAATAAGTCGATAGTGGAAGTGATTTTTGGGTTTGCTCTGTGGCGGAACGTGTGTGTTTCTGGATGAACGACTGTAAATAGTGTTTTTGCAATAAGTTGACCAGCTTTATTATTCTTTGCATTATTCCAAATAGTGTGTCGAGAATTCAAATCCCCAATTATCCAGTGGTTACTCCGTTTGGCACATTCTTTTAGGATTTTCTGGAATTCTAGGAGAGAGCTTCGCGGGCGTCTGTATAAGGCGGTTATGCATATTAATTGCTGTAATTTCACCTGTATTGTGAGATGATGGATCCTATTATCGGTGATGTTGAACGGAGTAGGCAGTATTTTCCAAGTTGTTCCATGGCGTATGGCAATAAGAACGCCACCGTAAGGGTCAGTTAGGTTCTCAGTGACAATTGAGTATCCAGACAGATGCATTGTTTTGTTATTTAATCTTGTATCGCTTATAACAGCGATAGTAGGTTTAATCAGCGCCATCAACGTTTCTACTTCCCCTAGTTTGCTAGATAAACCGTCGGCATTGAAGTTTAAAATTGTTATTTCTCTGCTCATTTTGAGGTTACGACGTTAACTAAAGTTTGAATAAGTTGTGTAATTTGGTTCATGTATCTATCCAACAAACTTGTTATTTGGCCGAGCCAAGGAGGTGATTCTTCATTTATGTTATTTGTTACGTCTGAATAGCTTTTAGAACCCGATGTTTTCTTATAATGCGTATTTCTTGGTGCTTCTTTAATGTCTGGTTGCAATGTTGTTGTTGGTACTGATCTTCGCTGAATCATTTTTGACTCTAGTTCTAGTCGCTTTTGGCATAATCTTTGGGATGCAACATGAGGTCCTTGACAGTTTTTACATTTTGGACTCTCTTGTCTAGTACATTGCGTAATATCATGGGGTCCGCTACAGCGAACACAGACAAATTTCCTGCCACAATGATTTTTTGTATGTCCAAATTCTTGACATCTGTGACACTGAGGAATACCTCTTTCCTCTTTATAATGAACTACTGTGAACAAGGTTCTGTTTATGTGTCGAATTTGCTTTATATCTTCTATTTTGGTCTCGTGGGTTGTAGTTAAGAGCACAGGAGGTATTTCCTTTTTTGATCCGTCTGGAAATGATTTTTTTAAGGCGGCGAATATCTAATATTCCCTTTACTTCCTGAAAAGCTTGCTGAATATTAAAAATGTCTTCTTGGATGTCAATATTCAGTAATAAGAATTTTTTTTGTCTCACGCCTGTTACTTTTTGGTGCAAATGTATGATAATCAAAATTGCTGGTCTTCAATAAATTGAGAACCTTGGAATGTTCTGACTGGTTTTCTGGATAAATTCTTATACTGTCAGCACAAGGCCTCACAAAAATATTATTTATATTGTGTTTCTGGAATTCCTGGGTGACTGCTAGTGTGGAAAATTCTTTACCAATGACGATTGGTGGAGGTCTCGAAACCGCTGGAGGAGTATTGTTTGTAAAAGTAGAGTTGCTGAAACTAGTAGTTGGAATTGATTCAATCTGAACTTTGTTTAGTTCAGAGTATCTGTTGGAAATTTCTATTTGAAATTTGTTTTCTAGCCGAGGATCTCTTCTCTTTACAAATTTTTTTGGGTTGAAAAATTTTCCTTCTTCTTCGTCATTCTTTCTTTTATTGGGATCTTCGTCCTGTAGGGGAGAACTATCGAGTAGCATCTGGGTTTCTTTCACCGGGCCCATCGTATAAGTGCAATACTGTAGACTCGGCGTCCGAAAACCAGGATGTGGTTTTTGACCACACAAAAAACAAGTTTTAACTCGAAAATTCTAAACTTTTCGAGTAGAGCCAATATATCAAATTAATAATAATAATAACGATCCCCCTATATATATATATATATATTTTTTTTTTTTTTTTTTTTTTTTTTTTTTTTTTTTTTTTTTTTTTTTTTTTTTTTTTTTTTTTTTTTTTTTTTTTTTTTTTTTTTTTTTCCTAGCCCCTGTTGGATGATTTCTTGAGTTGGATGGAATTTAGGAATTTCTAGGGATGTTTGGCCTTTTTCTGTACTGGGTACACTGTAAGGCCAACAGGAAGTTTGTGATGATATCTTGATCTGTGGGTTTCAGAAAGAGTATGTTTAGGTAATGGGGCTCACCTAAATCATGTAGTAAAGAAAACTTAAAACTATTTACACTTACGACTTAAAAGAGAAGTGTCTTTATTGTCACATTTTTGACCAGTGGCCAGTGGGTTCTGATTTGCCCGTTGGTATGTCTTGGTTACGGTCCAGTTGTTAGTTGCCAGCGGACCGGTGGTGGCGCTGGTGTCTGTTTTAGTTTTCTGAGGGATCAAAAAAAAAAAAAAAAAAAAAAAAAAAAAAAAAAAAAAAAAAAAAAAAAAAAAAAAAAAAAAAAAAAAAAAAAAAAAAAAAAAAAAAAAAAAAAAAAAAAAAAAAAAAAAAAAAAAAAAAAAAAAAAAAAAAAAAAACTGGTGTCAAGGTTCTGAACAGGGGGTTTGTCAGAAACTGAAGAGAGTCCAGAAACTTGACATGCCGGCGCTGGATGAATTCCGGGACCGTCGGGAGGTTGAAGATCTCGTGTAAGTCTTCTGGCTTCTTTTTCTTCAAGGAAGTCGTTTTACAATCTTCTTAAGCATTGAGTCCTGGAATCGCTGCAGATGCCGTCTAGTTCCGTCAGAAAGGCGGGTGAGAAGAGGGGCACCATACAGGAGTGCAGGCCTCAACATGCTTGTGTAGATGCACAACTTCAGTCGCAGGGAAAGTGCTGGAGAGGAGAGGAGGTGGTGGAGACGGTAAGATCTTTTCCTCACCTTGCGGTGCGCCCTGTAACAGTGAGCTGAGAATTTCAGCCCTCTATCCAAAGTGACACCCAAGTAAACGATACAGTTAGAGGGGGCAATGGTGGTGTCTGCCACTCGCAGTGTCTTCGGAAGTGCGGTCTTTTTCCCACGCTGGTGTGAGAATACTACGCAGTCCGTTTTAGCTGGGTTTACTTGGATGTTAAGTGAGTTCAGCCGTTGAGTAATCTCTGTGCAGGCAGTTTCGGCTTGGCGTAGTGCTCTTGTGGGGTTCATGCTGCTGCTGGTAATGGCAATATCATCGGCAAAAGCCGCTACTGTTGCCCTACCATAGTTTTTGCCAACTACGTCAGCAGTGTAGATGTTGAACAACACCGGAGATAATACTGCTCCTTGTGGCACACCGCAAGTTAGGGGTACTGACTTTGAACAGACATCACGAATCCTCACAGCGAGACTTCTCTCACTGAGAAAGGAGACAATGACTCCGTATAGCTGCTCAGGGCATTCAAGATCTTCCAATTTTCTGCAAAGGATCCCGTGAGATACCGAATCAAACGCCTTCGTGCAGTCTATGGATATAAGCGCTGTTGCAGTGTTCCTGTTGAAGTTTGTGCATGCCTCAGTTTGCAGCTTCATCAGGTTGTGTTCAGTACTGAGACGTGCTTGGAAACCCGTCTGTTCAAACGGAATTACTGAATTCTCCTCGCAAAAGTCACGTAGATAATTGAGAACAATTTTCTCATAGACTTTCCCGAGGTGGGGCAACAGGCTGATTGGTCGGTAGTGTTCTGGCTTGTCTCCTGTCTTAGCCGGCTTGAGGAGTGGAAACAGTATAGCATGCTTCCATTGAACGGGGAAGTATCGCAACCTCAAGCAGGAGTTGTACAGGCTTGTGAGGTGCATCATTCCTTTTCTTGGGAGCTGCTTTAGCAGGACTGTCTGTATCCCATCATATCCAGGAGCTCTGTTTCCTTTTGTTCTTCTTAGAATTGTTTTCAGCTGTTTAGGGCTGATGAACATGAAGTTTTTCTCCTGGGCCATGATCCGGAGAGGCTCGGCATCTATGGTTCTGTTTGTAATATCCTGTCCGTAGTACTCAGCAAGCAGCTCCGCTTGGTCAGTGGGGGTAAGGAGTCGATCTCCATCGTGCAGGCGGATAGTGGATGTTTTCTTTACAGCCGATTTTGTTAACTTCCAGAACTTCCGGTAGTCATCATGGGTCGCCCTCAGCTTGTCCTGCCAATTGGAAGTTTTCCATTTGCGGAGCAGATTTCTGATCTGGGTGGTAAGGGCGTTGAGGGCTATCTTGACGTCTTGGTCTCGGTTTCTGTACCACCTATTTTTGAGTGTTCGCCTGCTTGATATGAGTGCCATGATATGAGGAGGGGGTTTTTGGAGGTGAGGAGGGGAAGGACGGAAGGTAGGCATAGAGGAGTGGGCAGCCTCGAGAATGGTGTTGGTGAAGGTGTTGATGAAATCATCGACTTCCTCTTGAGAACGGAGTGGTTGCACCGACGGTAGTCTATGGCAAATTTCGGCTTTGTATTTGCTCCAGTCTGCTTCTTGATATAGGAATTTTTCTGGAGCTGGTTCCTCCCTTCTTCCTTCTAATTCGTAAATCACTGGTCGGTGGTCTGAGGTGATGAATTCAGTCACCGTGCAACCAGTAATTCGATGAGGTTGTCTCGTCAGAAGGAGATCAATGGTAGATGTATATCCATTGGAGTAAGAGCGGTAGGTATGAGTGTCAGGGTGGACCACTGTGAAGGGGGTCTTGACTAACACCCTGCCCGCCACATTTGTCCGTGAATTGTGCCATAGACTATGCCGAGCGTTGAGGTCTCCGATCACCCAGTGGTTGGACTTTGTCCCGCAGGTTTGTAGGAGGTTTTTCAGCTCCACAAGAGAGCCCTGTGGACGCCGATATACCCCTGTGATGAGGGTTGGCTGCCTCATCAACACTTGAACAGTTAAGTGGCTTATGCGTTTGTCCGTGATTGCCAGAGGTACGGGCATCTTCTTCCAGGATATTCCATTGCGGACAGCGATTAGGACTCCTCCATGAGGGTCTTTAGAGCTATCCGTTGCTACGGTATACCCTTGCAGAAACGGTGGTGGTCCGAGCACTCTGGTGTCCGTGAGTACGGCCACGGTGGGCTGTTTCAGAGCCAACAGTGCTCGAACTTCTTCTATCTTCGGGCAAAGTCCGTTACAGTTGAAGTTCATGACGGAGAAGGAATTCATTGCTGATTCTTTTTCGTCATGATTTGTACCAGGAGGGTCATCTGTTCCGCTAAGGTCTGGAGTGTAGCTTGCATCGCGACTGCCCAGGGAGGAGGGATGTCACCCCAATGGTGTCTGGTTGTAGAATGAGGGGTTGGTGAAGCTGCTGGTAGGGGAGTCTGCGGAGGTGGTAGTGGGGGGTATGATCCGGGTGATAGGAGAGGGGTGCCTTGTGGAGGGGTTACACCCTGTGGCTTCTCTCCCACCTGTCGAGCTCTCTCATTAGTCTATATAAGGTTTATTTATATATTTACATATCCCATGGCATACTAAATGTATGAGTATAAAAGTACAAAGTTTAGCATGATTAGTTATTTAAACATAAAGTAATAATATTACAGAATACATAAAAAAAATTAAAGTTTGTAACATATTAGACTTTTAATCTTTGTGAGGCCAATGGGGAAAAAATTCGGTAGTCCAACAGCGAATAGTCTGAGGATGGTCAATAGGAAACGAATCTTTATTAACAATTTCTCATGAGCTTTCGTAATAATAATACTATCTATATTATTATTACGTACATAAGCATTATTTTGTTCTTAAATAGATATATGTATTATTTCAATTTTTCTTTTGAATTTACTTTACTTTTGGGGGTCGGTTAATCGAGTCCCAAGTGCATATTGTTGAATAACTTTTTTTTCTGGGGTCACCTGTGGTGTAGTGGTTAGCATAGCAACCTACTAAACCCAAGATCGCGGGTTCGCAGCCCGGCAGATGACCTTAGGATTTTTTAAAGGGAGTAAAAAATCCTTAGCTATGCCGTCCTTCGGAAGGGACGTAAACTGGGGGTCCCGAGCCTGTGCGATGTCAGGTACTCGTTAAAGATCCCTATGCTAATTATACCTGGATAGGCAAAATTGAGGACTCCCACCGTAGCATCGTCCGATTAGCCATAGCAGCATAAAGTGACGTTAAACGAAAGAAACAAACAAACTTTTTTTTTCACGTTATTTGTTATATCCACACCTGTCAATCAATTCGTGACAATAAACGGATGTGATATGAGAAATTGAGTAAAAATTGGCATGTCAGGCATTAGGGAGTTCAGCATACATCGGTACCTACTCCAGTTTTGTATTTTAAAAAGATTTATCTTAGGAGATCTCCTAACCAGCTCCTCTTTAGCCTTCATTGTGTTGTCTCTGGCATATCCTAAGTCGCCATGTTTTGTATTCGTTTGTTGTAGTGTCCTTGAAGTTTGTGATACATTTTTTTGTAGGAAGTGTGAATATATATGGTCCTGTACAGTGGGTATGTTCAAGTCTGTATGCAATGTTCTGTTACTGACGTACCAGGGTAAGCGAATTATGATTCTTAAAACCTTAGACTGAAAAGTTTGTAATTTTTGAATGTGTCTTTTTTGCTGTCCCGAAAATTTGTGATGCATAGGTCCATAAAGGTTTGAGTAAGTAAGTATAAGTATTTAATCGTTGACTGATTTTCAGAGTCGATTGTTTGTGAAGAATAGAGTATATTAGTCTTAGACTGTTGTTTAGACAGAGGCGTTTTATTTTCACGTGAGGGCCCCAGGTCATCCTTTTGTCGAAAATAAGTCCTAGGTACTGAACTGTATTTGTTTGTTGAATGGGTTCATTGTTTATATAGACTGTAGGGCAGGGGTCGTGTCTGGAAGTGAATGTGATATGCTGAGATTTGTCATTATTTAGTTTAATTTTCCACTGTTTGAACCAGTCTTGTAATTGTTGTAAGTAATGTTGCAGTCAGTGAAGCCTGAGCGATGTCTGAATGTCTTGTCAGAATTGCTGTATCGTCTGCGTATGTTGCTATTATTGTGTTAGGGTTAGTTGGAATGTCATTTGTGTATATTATGTTAAGCAAAGGTGCTAGAATTGATCCTTGCGGAACTCCGACCTTGATCGGATGTATAAAAGAGACATTCCGACCATGACGGACTGAGAGTCTTGAAGTGTCTTCTGTACCGTTCACATCGCTTCTAGACCATCGGTCCTTTCAGAGTCTAACTTGCACCTTTTAGACTCTTAATTTTTGGTAGTGGCTTGGACCCCCACATACACTCACCCACTTTTCAGGTCCCCCCCTACTACGCCAGGAGGATAGAAGAGACCAGGCAGATGACGTCTCTTATGGAGACTGAAACCACCGGAGGGTCTGCGGACCAATCAGGTGCCACCGGTGGGCGTGAGAAGCGCCACCTTGACGAAACCGACGGAAACTTTGTGTTTCCTAAGCAAAAACACAAGTTTCGCCCAGGACCCCAACCACAGAGGCCCTCGGTGCAAGTCACCAACCAGTTCGCCCCTCTACAGAATCAACAAGCCCAGACTACAGTAAAGCCCCCACCACCTATTATCATCTCCCCGCCAGTCTCCATTGTACAACTACGGAGACTTTTGGCTTCAGTTGGTGTAACAAACACGTCAGCCAACTCTTCACCGAGGGAAACCAGGCTATACGTGGATACCGAAGAGGACCACGATAAAGCCATCCGATTACTTCGGACCGATCAATTGGTCCAATTCCACACCTTCGCCCCCAGGGGCACAAAACGGACGAAAAAATTTGTCCTCTATGGCTTCGATGTCGACCACCCGATGGAGGACATCACGGAAGATTTGAAGCATAAGCTCCCCGGCTTCAAAATGGCCAAAAGACTCACAAAAAGGGGGCGAAGATTCCGTGTCATGTGACACAGAAATAGTTCAGATTATCACTGAGCCCCAAGTGAAGCTCGAAGATATTCAGAAAATTAGAGCCATCGAAGGAGTGAGGTTTAGGGCCGCAGTCTTTAAAGAAGAACCCGCACCCGTACAATGCCGCCAGTGCCAACAATACGGGCAGACTATGAAATACTGCGGCAGAACTAGCGCATGCGCATGGTGCGGAGGGCACCACCTGTTCATCGAATGTCAGCGGCTCTCTGTGTTCCACCCAGGCGTACACACATTCGGACACAGCTCCAACGACCACACCTCGACACTGGACTTACTCCTCACCAGGGACATGCACACTGTCACTGACTGCCGAGCCCTGCCTTTCTGTAACTCCGACCACCGCCCAGTGCTATACACGTTTGAAGGGACCCCGGCCACTAAGTACCTTCTGCACGATGCGGACTGGAAGGGCTACAGAGCCAGGATACAGGAAATACTCCCACCAGTGACACCGTGCCTGACCCCTGGTGAGATAGACACAGCAGTGGAGACCATCACCACCTCCATCCTTGATGCCGCTGACCTCCACATCCCTAAATTCAGCCCCCGACCCAATAATCAATGAACCCCCCCACCGCACGTCCTGGCCCTGATCGGACAGAGGAACTATCTCCGGAATATCTTCTGGCGTACTCGGGATTACAGCCTCAAGCCTGCTATCAACGCCATGACCCGGCAAATCGCCAGGCTCATGAGCGATTGGAAGACGGCTTTGTGGCATGACCAACTGCGGCGGACCCATAACGACCACAGGCAGTTCTGGAGATTGGTCCAAACCTTCGTCAACAAAAGGTGTGCGGTTTTCCTCACTGACGGTGACCAGCTTCTAACACCCGCTGAACAGGCTGAACACCTAGCCAGAGAATACTTAGCAAAGGATGCTGAGAGGACGGCGCATGCGCCGCTGCCACCCCACGGACCACTACCGAGTCCTAACGAGACGCCCATCTTCTCCACTTATAAGGCTCTCGAGTCCGTTCTCCATCGCCTGAAAGGGAACAAAGCATCCGGACTGGACGGCATCCCGTCAACTATGCTGAAGATGCTTCCTAGGAAGGGCAAAGCCTTCCTACTAAACATTTTCAATTCATGTTTCCGGATTGCTTATTTCCCCACTGCATGGAAGCGGGCTGTAGTGGTCCCTCTCTTAAAACCCAAGAGAAGCGGCAACGTAGCGGAACATTACCGTCCTATCAGCCTCCTCTCTCACATCAGTAAAAAGTGTTTGAAAGACTGGCTCACTACCATATCCTCGACCACTGTCGCCGTGAAGAAGTTATTCCATCTGAACAGACCGGCTTCCAGCGAGGTGTTGCCTGCGAACACCATCTGTTTAAACTACAAGCCTACACCATCGAACAGATGCATAGGAACAAAGCCACCGCGCTCATCTCGCTGGATTGCACACAGGCCTTTGATTGTGTCTCACACCCCCTACTGCTCCGCCGACTGGAAGATTACAGGTTCCCCGCCGCCCTATGCCGACTGATCAGAAACTATCTTAGTGGAAGATCTTTCATCGTCCGAGTCGGCGAGAGTCTGTCTCAACCAGTCCCCACCACCTGCGGTGTACCACAGGGATCGGTACTTGGACCAATCCTGTTCAATATCTTCACGGCTCCAGTGGTTTCCATCAAACACCCCGAGGCGGTAGTTGCTGCATACGCAGACGACGTTGCCGTCTACGCCTCCAGCCTAAACCCTGGCCGAGCGCTCGACAACCTCCACCATTGTCGAGGCTCTAAACACCTGCGGTATCAAGGTTAACCCCAAGAAGACTGACGCTATTGTGATGTCCTTTGCCAAAGGCAAAAAATCCCGCGGATTACCAAAGTACTTCACAGTAGACAATGTTAACCAACCAATATCCAGCTCCATCTTATATCTTGGGGTCAACATTGACCGACATCTGACCTTCTCCACCCACGTGAAGAGCAGAATCAAACAGGCCAGGGCGAAGACATACCGCCTCTATCACCTCCTGACCTCTCCCCAGCTATCCCTTCGCCTCAAAATCCAAATATATAAGTCCACCATTAGACCCACCCTACTCCATGGAGCTCCCCTGCTGCACCACATGTACAAGAGTACTCTCCATGCTCTCCAGACATTCCAGAACTCCGTCCTTCGGCGAATCGTCCGTGGTACCAACCTGCAGAGGTCTAGGAACAGTCACATCCTCGAACAACTGAGGATGCCTACCATCCCGATGTTCATCGGCCGCCGACACATCAAATTCTTTGACGGGCTGAAACACTGTTCCAACCCTCTCTTCAGGGACGAAGCCCCGCCTCCCAGGCCAGGGAGATGGCAAGGTTTGACCCCCTTAGCGGACGTACTCGCCGAGGGAAGGGGTTCAGGCTTAACTGACTGACCCCTAGTACCACCACCGCCAGCAGAGTGACTCCTCCTCGCTCATCGTAGAAGAAGGAAGACAACCTGTCAACTGAGAGGACTCAGGAACTGCCGAGAACACTGATCTTCAAATGCCGAAAGGCAATATAAGATCCTAAACCCTAAATTCCTTTAATTTCCTTGTAAATATATGTAAAATGAATGGAGGACTAAGAAAAAAAAAAAAGACGGACTGAGAAGTATCTATCGGAAAGAAATGAAAGAAGGATAAGGTAGTAAGTCGAAGGTAAAAAAGGATTTAAGTATGTAAAGTAGTCTTTGTTGAATAACTTTTTTTTTTAATAATACTAATATTTTATTTACATTTTTACAATTTACAATTCATATCAAGTATTCATATTCCTCCACATGATTAATATAATTTTATCAAATAATAAATAAGCTTTACAAATAAACAAAATCAGGGTTTTAAGCAAAGAGTGTTTTGTCCATAGCCTGTTTTTAGTTCAAACCATTCAAACTAGTACAAGGGTTTGCTTTTTGACTCTCCAAGAGTTGAAAATGTTGTGGAAGAGGATGAAGCTTGTGACTTTTCAGAAAATGAAAGATGCGAACTGCATATTTAAAAACTCGCAACTGTTAAGAAAATGAAAATATTCCCCGAAAATAATGAGTGTCATTAACATACATCATCTATTATGTAATTATAATTTTTATTTTCTGTACTTTTGACCAAACAATGACTTCTGTAAAATAGAACATAGCCACTTCAAACA
Source organism: Euschistus heros (assembly GCA_003667255.2). Lineage (NCBI taxonomy): Eukaryota > Metazoa > Arthropoda > Insecta > Hemiptera > Pentatomidae > Euschistus > Euschistus heros. Next base: position 788,804 of record RCWM02000374.1, on the reverse strand, counting down.
GTGTTTTGTCCCTTTGTTGTTTCATCAAACCTTGTTTAATTAGGATTTTATTTGTTTCTGGAGGGTAATTACATCTCATAAGAAGTACATGTTTCGTTCTTTTATGCGTTTATCTTTTAAGTGAAGTTTTATTGTAATTACCGATTTCGCGGATAGGCGAATTTTCTGAAATTGTTGTTTTTTCAAATAATCTTCTGGAAGTTGAAAAACTTTATAACATTCCGTAAGCCATAAACTTTGAGAGTTTAAATGGCATTAGAGTGGAAATTCATTAGCAGTTAACCTTGCGATCAGAATCGGCTAAACAAGGCTGTAATTAGCGCTCTATTTGTTTGGCTATTCGGCCGATAGTAGTGGCCAATCAGTTATTGTACGGTGTAGCTTGATGGGATAAACAGAACCTAGGCATGTAACCACTTGTCTCGTTTAGACTGTTAACCTAATCACATGTTATCTTTGCTATTGTGGATTCGTGTTCATACGGTTCGACATATCGTTAGCTTTGGGCTTATATTTAATACTGTAAGCTTTTTTCTTTTGAATTAATTCTAAAAATCCACCTAAATATTGTAAACGATCCATATCTTGCCAACACTAATACAAAACGGGATGCAGTGGCATTAACATACATTTCACCCAAGGCGAATATTTTAGAACCTCAATGAAAATCGTTCTAAGCTTTCAATGTTTCACTTAAGGTACGCATTATGGTATAGAAGAATCAATACTATTTATATTAAAAACAAGCAATAACAAAAATAAAGAAAAAATTAAAGGCCCCCTTCCTTGAGCCTGACGGCTAAAGGAAGAACAACATGGAACATGTGCTAATATCCTGGATATAGCTCCTAAACGGTAGGTCCTAGTGGCTATATAACAAAAAAACATTCTCCATTTAATGTCTAATAAGGGAACTTTCGGCAAAGTTTAGATCCGAGCGACATCAACAGAGACATGGCGTGTCAAAAGAGCCCCTTCACTTGAATAGAGGGGTGTAAACGTAAACGTGACTTTTTTTCTTTAAGCCAAATACAGCTTCTAAATTGTAGGTCCTAGCAACAAATTTTATACAATAAAAAATTCTCTATTAAATTTTTGACAAGTAGGATGTCAGGACCTGGCCCTTGAAAAAGCAAAAAGAGATTCCGCAATACAAACAAGCGGAACAATCTTTGACAGGCTGGTGCCTGCAGTTTTGCGGACGACCTGGACCTGGTCGCAAGATCGTTTGCTTCTTTATCAGAAGCATTTTTGAGGTTGGCTGAAGCTGCGGAATCCATAGGCATGTCAGTAAGCCAGCATAAAACAAAGTACATGCGAGCTGGACCTGGAGCGGGGGTTGCATTAAGAGAAGAGGTGAGAAGGGGACCTTTTTCTTTTGAAACGGTAGACCATTTTACTTATTTGGGCTCAATTGTAAGTGGCTCAAATAGGATATCTCTTGAAATAAGCCAAAGACTATTAAAGGCCAACAAGAGTTATTTTGGGCTCAGCAAACATTTGAGAAGCCGAGCTATTACTCGCCGAACGAAATGCCAGCTTTACAAGACCCTAATCCGACAAGTCCTTACCTACGGATCGGAAGCGTGGACCCTGACAAGCGCAGAAGAAAAATAAGTTCTCATTTTTGAGAGAAAAATACTGCGCCGCATATTTGGGGCCATAAAAGTTGGTGATTATTGGAGAAGGCGGACCAAAAGGGAACATTACCAGATATATGGTGAAGTGGATGTGATGCGGTATATAAAGCTGGGAAGACTGCGCTGGGCGGGTCATGATGCCCGGATGCCAACTGACGAAATCCCGAGGAAGCTGTTGGACGGGAGGCTCCATGGAGCTAGAGGAAGAGGTAGACCGCGACTGAGATGGGAGGATGCTGTGAGCAGGGACTCCAGGGACCTTCTGAAAGCCCGCAACTGGCGAGCGACCGCACAAGAAAGAGCTACATGGTGAAGCTCATAGAGGAGGCCAAGGTCCATGCTGGACTGTAGCGCCACGGATCATCATCATCATCAGGATGTCATCAAATTTTTGATCTGAGCAATACTGAGCTTGAACGTGTCAAAAATACTCTTACACTTAAAAATTCATAAGATCATTTCGTATTAGGAGAAACAGAGGCAAAAGGAGCTCACTCATTAGAACCTGCCTCACAGTCTAGATATTATAATAAGAATTTAGTATAAGATAAGTTGATCTCCTTACTGTTTATACTCTCCTAATATCAAACTACCAGACTACGCATAACGCTCTCACGTTTTCCAAAAACGTATCGGAACTAGTTTTCAAATAAAATAACTCCAATAGAAGTGGCAATTGATTCATAAATCCTAACTCTCAACATTTAATCTTTATCCAGCTCCATACAGTCCTTACATTTCTCCTCCTAGGTCCAAAACAGCATACATACGGAATATGTATTATAGGGAATTCACCAAATGGTTGAATACAACGCTATAAGTTGAATTATTCCAAACTGTTACTGACTGTAATACAGTTAAGATTTACATATTTGACATTCGATTAGTTGAAAATGTCTGACAAAACAGAAGTAAGTGACTCTAAGAGCTATTCGGAGATGGAGAGATTGATTCTTATATCCGTCTCATTACGACAGATTAAGAAGGTTGGTGCGTACGGAAGAATGAATTCCTAAGAAACTTCTCTACTGGAAGCCAGATCGTGTACTAAGGTCTCGATTGCGATGGCCAGATGATGGTGAAGCAGACCCCTGAAGCCTTTATGCATACAATGGAGATGAGATGCTTTGGGCAGAGCCAAATGCAAGTTGTTGGAGGAGGCCAAGATTCTACTGTAGTACCAGTCCAATGGGCGAACGAACAAACGATTAATAGAAATAAAAACAGAAAATAAAGACATGTAGAGGAAAAATTAAAAACGCAATAAAATTAAACTTTTGGCTATTAAATATTTACGAATCAATTAAAATAATAAAATTAATTATAACCAATCTATTTTTTATTTAATGATCAGATAAATATTTCCTTCAATAGTCCATTTTTGTTATTTTTTTATTGAGACTTAATATTAATATGTACTCTAACTAGACCAGGAAAGACCGGTCATCCTACAGGTTATAAACATATTCTAGCCAGGGTGGATCAGCCAAGAAATAAATTTCAACTCTTTTTGGGGTTCGAATCCACGACTTTCTGCACTTAGCGCGCTGAGACCCTAGCCCTAAATAACTAGGAATCGAGTACCCGAGTCTTTTTTAAAATTTATTTCGAAGGGAAACAGAAAAACCGATCAATCAGACGGAAGAAAAAAAGGATTCTCGATTAAGCTGACTGTACTTCCCTTTGTTTTTATCTCCATACATACCACTGTTTGTTTCATAAGCTTTTCCGCTTTGCTTCCCTTAGCCGAGCGGCTACTCTGGGGTCGGGAGACACTCCAGAGGCTCAATAGAGCCTGTTCTGTTGTTTCAACTGAGTTTGTTGATAATCTTTAATAAAAAAAACAACAACATAACGGTCAAGTGTAATTTCGGCCAAATCTCCTACATGCACTTCAGTTATTTGATGCATATTATGAAAGATGAAAAATAAATAAAATAACAATTATTGTAATTATCATTATTATTAAAATTATAATTAGTAATTGGAAATATTAATGAAGAATATTTAAAATTCTCTTGGAACTGGATCAATAAAAATATATTAATGAGGCAGTAATTGAATAAAGGAAGTAATGAAGGCAATTATGAACAAACGAAGAACAGTCTTTTGTTTTTGAAATTAGCAATCTGCTCCTGGAAAAATAAATAAGTTCGCAGAAACACCTGAGGAAATAAAAATTAGAAAAAAAATATACGTTTTCTTTCCTCTGTTAACAATGTCTAGGTCTATAATATTACTATTCCCACTTAAAACTATCTCTGTATATAGAATTATTTTCAAAATAGAGATTTTTCAAAAATCAGTTCGATTCTGGAACTAGTGTCCTTCTATGTACAATAAACAGGATTGTCGTTTTAAAAACGAAAATATTTAATCAATTTTCAAAAGAACAAAAATTACTTTTTCAGGAACACAGTTGGGCACATTGTAATTAAATTTAAAAAAAAAAAATTGGGTTTATTGTTGTTAATCATATTTGTCACATGCATTGTCTTATGACTTCTGGGGGACCCCCCAGACCTCCAGATTATCTCAGATCAAGGATCAAACTGAGGATACATGGTGCATGTTTTTCGAATAGGTATATATTTACATTAGTATGTAAAATCATTTTTCGTTAATACCTAATATAGGTTTATGGTAAGCAAATAAGGTAATGTAGTTCTTAATGCTGAGATTAATATTACATGCAAACACCAAGTCTATATAAGAACCACTACTGTTCGAGTTATTCTGGAATTTTTGTTCTTGATGAATCAAACTTGATTAAAATTATTAATAATAATATTATTCACATTAAACTATAGTGTGACTTTGAAGCGGGAATGTAATATTAGTAATATTACTTTATTTTATTAATGAGTAACAATAAAATAATTGTTACTAGAGTTAACGGATGGGCAGTAACACTCCTGAAACCGAGTTTGTCCAAGTAAAACATGTACTCTGTTATACGTAACATTACCATGTTAAGAGAAAGAATTACTGTTAAAGCCAGTTTACACGCTCTTGCCATTTGCGAAAATTGGCTTGCACAAGCCAGTTTATACAGTTAAATTAGAGGGTGTAAATGCAGATTTGAAGTTTACACAAGCCAAAAATTTTAGTTTGAGTAAAACCTGTCGGGAGAGAAATTCGACTTTAACGTTCGACCTCCTGTTCCATACTATATTTTGAGTAAGTGTGTACGATTTTTGGCGGCCGAAGGACATCCTTGGCCAATCTCCTACCCAACAAATTAGTTTTCGTCCTTAAGGGTACTATTTTAAAATCTTTCAGGATTTATCGATTTTAAGATGGTGGAAGGATAGTATACCATTCTTCTCTGTTGCAAGAATTAATAGTTCTTTTACACAATTTTCCATGTTCAAGAAAACAGAGAAGTTTTCACTTCAAAACTGAGCAAGATTAACTGAACGTGTGGATTGACAGTTTGCGCAAATAGCTTGAGCGTGTAAACCGGCCCTTACAAAGCAATTGTAATCACCCGAATTTGAATTACATCATATGATATAATTCAATTACGGCATGAATTGCTATTACACTCTTATCACTAAATGTATTTGAATTACGGATTACATAATTGAATTACGAATTACGGTTACTTTTAATTTGAAATATGGACTATTTATAGAAATCATCGATCAGGGGAACTCAAACAGAGCAAGAGAATGTCAAATGTGTTCAAACCGTTACAGCAAAATAGAATAGACCACAAGCCAAAAGACATATCCATGTTATTATTATTCAATTTTCAAAAGTATGAAAATTACTTTGTCGGGAAGGAGTTGTCAAATATCCTTAGGCCGTAATAAATAGTTAAATCTGGCAGATTCTGGTACTAATGGCTATTGAAAAGCCAAAACATTTAAATAATGTACAGAAAATCAAAAGACACGGTTACTCATCAGAATGTTACTTACCGCTAGATTTATTTATAATTAACAATTCACAATTTTCGTTATAGGTGTAGATAACCGGAAAGAAGTAAACATCATTAATGGTAATTGCTCTTTTGTTTTGTATCAATTAGAAAGTTTTTCCTTCGAGTGTTTACTTCCATTTACCGGAACACCATTCACCGTTAAGAAAAATCAACACCTAGTTAGTCCAATATTGCTACTTTCCCTCCCGATTCTTATCTTTTATGTTAATTCTCAAACATTACACCACTTCGTAAAATTATTTATTTTTTCATAATAAATCTATTACGGAAATTACTCAATTTGTTAGAAAGCTTCAGTTTTTTTGTTGTTTTTTTCAGATGATGTACTAAGTTGATGGATGTTGACTTCAGATTTGTGTTGACACAGCAGGTTAAAAGATTACTCGGTCTATATTTTCGCTGATACAATAAGAAATATAATAACTAACTTCTTTTCTTCTTAATATTTAATATAGTTCGTTATAATTATTGCCTTGAGTGTGATGTGTCAATCCAAAATGTCGATTTACTTTTCGTTTTTTAGCACTTTTGATTATGTATTGGACCGTTGAACGAGGTATATTAGTCATTGAACTAATCTGGACGTACGAATATCGCTGTTATCTGAGGAAAAGTACATGTAACCGCTGTTGAATAGAGGCATTCTGAATATTGGGCCGAGGCTGTTTATAAAACCCTGTGTGGGCCGAAACTGATTAAATCATAGCTAGAAAGAGGCAGAATTTACAACTAGTTAACTTCTCTACATCAAACCTTCAGTATTTAAGGGATGAAATGAGATAATTGATGCTGTACGAAAACTTTTGCTGCAGTTAGTTTACTCTTTTTTCTATTTACAGAGTAAATACATAAATATGATCTCTATTTTAATTATTAATAATATGAAATCTTAAAATATATATATATATATATATTCTGAACGAGAGTAAAGTAAATCGTATTTTAGTGAATTTAGAACAATTTTGTAAAATAATTGTACTATCATTGGTCCTTGACAGGTTTGAAAATTTTAAAGTCAATCTGATTTCTGAAAATTGGTGAAAACTACGCTGAAAGATTCTATTACATAGAGGTTAAGTTTCTTAACTCATCTTAACAAAACTAACAATTTTCAACCTTTTCTCGCCCTCCCCCGCCCAAACCCAACGTTTTTTCGAGGAAGACTTTACTACATTTAGAGCTAAGGGTGGTGAACCATGTCCGGCAGCCAGACTTTTTTTTTTTTTTAGAGTTCAAGCTTCAAAGCTAATTTCCTTGTACTATTTGCAATTTGTTTGCAATTTCAGTAAAATGGTTTGTCTAAAATCAACCAACAATTTTTGGTCTTATTGACGTATCCCGGTGTAGCAATCGGAAAATTTTTTAATCCTTTAAAAATCCTATCTAAATAAAAATAACTTTTTGAGAAAGTTTACGAAATTCGCCAATTTTAGACAATCGATTGGGAATAAACGCCTAAATTAAATTTAGCTTAAGAGATGTCACTACAAGCATAATTTAATATTTTGTGAATGACACATTTTTTGATTTAAAGCATTTTTGTATATATATATTTTTTTTTTAAATCTGAAAAAAAGGTGCAAAAATGTTGCCCTCCAAAAATTTTCCTCTTATTAAATTTAGTCACATTTTTGATATTTTATTCTCAGAACCCATTTGGAACATACTGACTCCATAAAATCAAATACTCCACCTTTTGCAAGGCAAACCCTCTTTTGGGGGGCACTTAGACTAGAGTAAGTAAGAATATTAAAACACAAAGTTGTGAAATTATTGTATTGTCATCGGTCCTTGACACGTTTGCAAATTTTCGAGTAAATCAGATTGCTGGAAATTGGTGAAAATTACGATGCAAGAATCCGATACATACAGGTGAAGTTAGTAAAAGCGTATTAAAAAATAAATCTTTAAAATAGGATATATGGATACTAGTTAAAGATAAAACGTTTAATAAAGTTGGTATATTTTAATGCCACAGCATTTTATAATTTATTTTCCAAAGTCTTATTTAGTTTATTCATATTTTATTATGACTAGAGATGGACCGTCCCACAGAGGAACGAGCGTTAGGATGAGGATGGTATGATATGATATGGTATAGGATCAGATATTTTAGGATCACTTGGGGTACGCATGATGATATAGAAGGATCAATACAATTAGGATTGATGAATTAAATGCCACTTCTATTGAGATTATTTTATTTGAAAACTAGTTTCGAATGCTAAACTAGCATTTAATAGTTCAACTAGCATTGCTGAAATTGCAAACAAATTGCAAATAGTACAAGGAAATTAGCTTTGAAGCTTGAACTCTAAAAAAAAAAAAAGGTCTGGCTGCCGGACATTGTTCACCAACCACCCTTAGCTCTAAATGTAGTAAAGTCTTCCTCGAAAAAACGTTGGGTTTGGGCGGGGGAGGGCGAGAAAAGGTTGAAAATTGTTAGTTTTGTTAAGATGAGTTAAGAAACTTAACCTCTATGTAATAGAATCTTTCAGCGTAGTTTTCATTTTATTGTATGTCTTAGAACTGAAGATGAATGTTTAGCATTCGAAACTAGTTTTCAAATAAAATAATCTCAATAGAAGTGGCATTTAATTCATCAATCCTAATTGTATTGATCCTATATTTCATGCGACCCCAAGTGATCCTAAAATGATAAACAGTTTCTCGATTTGATAATTCGATGATAGATAATTTATTATCATTTAGTTACCAAATTGTACTGAGATTGAGAATAGCTACAATACAGTGTTATATGGAAAGACAAATACATAGGTATTAAATAAAGTTATACAAAGGAAAAAGTAACAAACCAAAAAAAATAATTAATCATGATTAATCTGTGGGACAAAATCCAGAGAGAGTATTAACTACCACTGAATTTTCTTAATTTTTCCCGTAAGCAGAACTTTGCGGTATTTTAAATTAGTTCCAGTCCAAACAAATAAATCCATATTTCCAATGCCAGGTCATAATCTTCAAAACATATGATAAAATTAAAAAATTAAAAAACTTGACGATTTGTTTTAGGAACCATTGCACCTATGTCGGTCAAATACCATACACAAAGTGAGTATGTTGGAGTTTCATTGTTAATCGTCTATGTTAGATAAGGATTATTCGGATAAATAACTGTAAACAAACATTGGTTATCAAAAGAAAACTTGCGCAAAGTTGACGCCAATATCAACAGAAATTATTTTAAATTAATGAAAAAATCATTTTCTCGGAAAAGAGCACCTAGGAGCAGAATCCGACTAATGGAAAAAAAACTTCAAACGTTCTAGTTATTTACTGTAAAGGCAGTTTTTGGGCGATTTTAAGCGATTTTCGCAATTGATTTTTGAGTTTTTCCCCCCAATCTTCATCGAAAAATCCCAGACTTTTGAAATAATCCCAGTTTTAGTTGTACGCTTTATTTAAGGCATTACTTGAAACAGTGGATTGTTTAAAAAAAAAAAAAAAATTCAATTTAGAATTTTTCCTATAAGATTTGATTTCAAAATTAATTTATCTATGGATTTTGTTAAGGAAAAGTATAAAGTATAATTTAAGATACAAACAAAGGACAAATTTAGTTAATAGAGAATTGGTCTATTGTCCAACAAATGCGATGATTCGTTCCACTGTGCGTCTGTTCAGATACCTTTTGTAATCGGTGACTACTCGGCGTTTAGCTGACTTTTTGTTAGTTCATATTTCTGTACTAAGCAAATAGGGTAATTTGAATAGAATCATGACCTTTGTTGAAAATTATTTATATTTTAGATTCATCCTTACATTTTGTGATACAATCCAGGAATAGGAATTATTTATTACAGTAAATTATTGAACTCAAAGATAAAAGAAAGATTATGATTTTATTTATAATGTATTTTTTCATTTTATTTATTTATTTTAAATGAACTTTTTATATCATCATTATCAATTTTTCGTTTCTCTTCCAAACTTGTTTTTGTCCTTACTATACTTCTATGTTCGGGGATTTTAAGTCCCAGAATTAAGATTGTTTTTCATTTTATAATTTAGAATGCATTAAAAACATATGAATTGTTTTATTAACTGCTTATATGTCACGGATAACAAATTCTACTTTCTGAGTACTAATTTAATTTAATTTGTTTGTAGATTCCTCCTTATTACTTATTGTTTCATGTGAGATGGATGTGTATCCAGGCATGTATCTATATTAAAAATAACCTGGTTCTGCTTTTGTAATTTATTTTCGATTCAGAATAAAAAAAAAAATTAATTGTTATTGTTTATTTCATTCAATTGACTTTTAAACTCAGCTATTGGTATCGAGAATCGAAAAATTTCTGTACCGTCTCATCACTGGTTACCATATAAGAGTTACTATACGAATCCCACTTGTCCAAGCCTAAATAAAGGATCAGATATCCTCTTGCCTACGTCTCGTATTCCTACCTCCTACCCGTATATACCATGACACTATCGTCTGGTTTAGCGGTTCACATTAGCCTAGTTTTGTCGAAAAACGTTCATTAGTTTGCCTCAAGGAGATTACGATAACATTACGTTACCTATGGTGTTAATTACGTAGCAATTAATTTCATCGAATCATTGTTAAATTTATTGCTTTCACTTGAGGTACGCATTATGGTATATAAGGATCAATACAATTAAGATTGTTAAAGTAATTGCTAATCCTATTGGATTTTTTAATTTAAAAACTAGTTTTGAATAGTAAACAATTATCTTCTACTCTATAATTGCATTATTACCACATCTGATGATGCACCATGATGATTTTTTTTTTCAGTCACCACATTTTGTACCTCTTTGTAACTTTCCTGATTATGTATTGAAATGTCATCAGTTGTTTAATTTTGATCAAATTCATCAATTAGCTGAGGATTTTTCTATATTGGTCGTCAGCGAATAACAAGTTTCTGATTCTCTAATTTTATACCCATTTTACAATGTTTTTTTTTTTAATGAAACCTACATACATTTTAAAAAGTGTCACTGAAAAGCAACAACATTATATGACAACATTCGTTTTGAAGTCTATAATTTTTCATATATTATCCATTTATTTTACTGAGCCAGACATTATTGCTGTGTATTTATACCATTTCTAAGGTAACTCAAACCTAATCCAGAATAGTTTACTCATTTTTTAGTTACGAGTATGCTTCGTCCTTTTTTTATTTAGTCATTTCCAAGTATATTTCAACTTTCGCATCCATATTTAAACATTTTTCATATATGTTTAGTCGTTTTCCATTTATGTTGAACAATTTTTAAAAATTTCAAACCTGTACAAGGAATTATAGTTCTCAACTTTAGTGTGGTGCCTCTAACCAAATGTGGTGGTACATGGCACCAGGTAGTAAATAAATAAATAAATAATCCTTTTTCTCGAATTTTCAATAAACAAAAAATAGTCTGATTGCATTCAGAAAAAGTTTCAATAAAATTGGAAAATGGTTCAACCTAAATAAAAAAAAAAGACTAAAAATACATGGTGAAATGTGAAACGTTAATGAAATTGTTTAAAATAAGATGACACAAGATTAAACGTAATATGAAAATGTTTACATATGAATGCGAAAGTTGAAAGATAAATGGAAAAATCTAAATACAAATGTAAAAAGATTGAATATAACTATAAAAGATTAAACTATACTGGAAAAAGTTTAAGTAAATTTGGAAAAGGTTTATTTTATAAAGTTTATTATACACTCTGAATATTATTTTCTTTATATTTCTATAATAATTAATAATAATTATTATTATAATATACAGCAATTACATTATATTATTATTATATACAATAAGGTTGTCAAACCGGTGATACTATACGGAATGGAAACTGCCATCTTCCCGGCCTAAGGAAATGCTAGGGATAGAAAGAAAAAAATCTAAGAAGAATTTACGGCCCAAAGAAGACACAAAAAGGCTATAGGTTGAGACATAATAAGGAAATATACCAGGAATAAATGATTTGGAAACGGACATAAGAATAACAAGATTAAGGTTCTATGGGCATAAGATGAGGATGCGCCCAAAGAGACTAAATAGAGAAATCTTGTATAAAATGAGAGGATACAAAGAGTGCTGGGGTATATCAAACAGTTGAAGGATGAAACTGAGAGACTGAAAACAACAGACCAAGACTGTTTAAATAGGAAAGACTAAAAGAAATTAAGGTCCTAGTGGGAGAGAGAGAGATGCGAGTTAAGGAATAGCGTGAATTCGGAAAGAATGAGGAAAAGGTAGGAAGAGAGAAAGAATGAGATTGGGGATATGAAAAGAAGAAAAATAATATTCGCGTACTCTCTAAGGCCATCCCGTGAAGCAATATACAGCAAATAATTTTAATAAAATTCAAAATTAATTAATGTTTATTAAAATAAATTATCTCGACAACCTAAGACATTTGAAACTAGAAGTAAACAGATTTTAGTAGACAAATATTACTTGAATTAAACTTTTTAAAGTTTCCTTAGTTCAAAATCACATAGCACTTAGTTTAAGCATCACATATTGTTATTGCCGCCTTTAATTCCTACGAACTTTTCTTAAGCAACAAAAGTTTTATCGAAGCAACTTTAAATGGTTTAAGTGCTTTAAATAGCTCAGATCAGGGATCAAGGGAAGTGTAAAGTATATCAAGAATTTTATTTGTTCACTATGAATGGTTAAATATTTTTTGTATTTTATTTTACTATAAATATATGAAAGATAAATTTATAGATAGCAGACAACGTGGAAACTTGAATAATTGAACTATGATAACAAGGCAGCAAGGCTTTGGATTGCTTCAAATTCACAATAAATGTAAATTTGCCTTCATACGAAGGAAGTTTATAGAAACGGTACTTCATTTGGCTACCATGCCAACCTGAAATAAATTAAATAAATTCATGACCGATCCAAGCGAACCAAAATGCTGTAGCATTTTGAAAGATAACTTACAATCCTTCTAAGGCACAACGTTACGTAAGTAACATAAACTCTGAAAATAAAGGCAAAACGTGACTTTTTTCCGTTTAAACCAATATAGCTCCTTAACGGCAGGTTCTAGGGACAAATATTATATAAAAACCAATTTCTGATAAAAAACCAACACAGCTAAAGCGTCAAAATTTTGAGAGTAAAAAAAAAAGTATAGAATATAGAGAGAGAAAATAAGGAAAGAATTACAATGCAAGATAAAAGGATGAAGTGGAATAAAGCCTGGTGGACATGTATAGGAGAATCCGGCTCATGTAACTAGAAAACTGGATGAGAACGTAATAAAAATATTCGGGTCAAGAAAAACGACTTCGCTCGCTCCCATAAGTTAATAACTTAAATAACTTATATAACTTAGATAACTAATAATTAAAGTCTTATTTTTTTATCGATAAACAAATTCCAGTATTCTAGCATGTAATTAATTAGCATTATTTCCTCAACGATATTTTCATCGATAGCAGTAATATTTAAGCTGGTAAAAATTTGACTGATTAGATGGTTGAAGATTATGTAAAAACATAATTAGACGTCCGAACTTTAACGTTTTATAGATGGACAGAGACTGTTAAGAAACTCTTAAAGCGAATAATGGCCTTCATACCCAATCATGAATCATACTTTTTTGCGCATTATCTAAAAGCAAATGAACGGCATTTTGATTTGGTAATAAATTTTTTATTTGGCGTAAATAATGTTATTGATTTCTTTGTTTCTTACCATAAAAGCATATGACTGGCAAATCTGTGAGGCAAACCTCGTTTCTGCCATTCAATATTGCACATTTAAATTTGTATTATTGTAAATTTTATTTTTGCAAAATCTATGTAGTTCAAATTTGGTACATATAGGTTACGTAGTTTTACCATTGTAATCTCCATTGCGGAACGTTAACCACAGATAGATTGATTTTCAAACTTTACTGGGATCCATATGTTGCCCCACATATTTAAATCTTTTGTAATATTTTAATTTTACATAAGGAAATTTTATCAATTGAAAGCTCGATATAATACAATGCTTTTGTTTCCTCACTTATAGAATAGCGTTCGCCACCTCTTTACTAAACTTTACTATTATAAAAAAGGACAATAAAGCCGTTTTTCGTTTGTGATCAGTAACCACGAAAACTAATAAACCAATCTGAACTAAATTTATAAAACATTATTTTTATAGTTCCAAGTAGCTTTAGCAATGATAAAATCTATTGATTTTCTTTTATTTATTATAAAAGCGATAATATGAGGATAAATTTGAAATTTTGAAATTCTCCGATAGGCTGCGTGCATCATTCTACATGAGAGGTCACAAAGATGCTGTGTTATATAGAGCTTGGAAATTACGATACAATTTACTTATATTAAATTAAATTATTTAGAAAGATTTAATTATATGGTGAAACATGTTAATACTAGTGAAGTTTGAAAATCGACCGATATGTGGTTAGCACTACACCGCAATAGAGTTTACAATGGTAAAACTACAACATTTTCATAGCTCTAGCAACAATGAAATTCACAAGAATAAAAACTTGAATGTACAATGTTGAGTGGCAGAAACAAGGTTTGTCTCACTTTCACATACATTTATGGTTACAAATTAAAATCCAAACAGATGAAATAAATAAAATTATTTCTGCTGAATACAAATATAACTTTATAACTAAATAAAAATGGCGATCCTTCACTTTTTTATATCGTGTGTAAAAATAAGATTCATGAGCCTTTAGCAGTAATAATACAGTCCTTTATCAGCAAGTGTTTCTTAGTAGTCTCTGTCCAACTGGATTACCAACTCATATAGTGGGGGTGATTCTCAGATTACGGGCAATTTTTAGTACAAAATGTTTAATAATTTTTAGGTTAGTTTAATATTTTTTTTTGTAAACATAAACACTTTTTATTGTCGTTTAGCTGTTAAAAAAACAACAAAAACAAATGGTCAAGATCAAAAGTCATATTTTCATGAGAAATTTAAAATTGGAGGTGTGTAGAAGGAGCCATTAGTGGTTTTGTTATTGAGAGACTAGGGGAAAAATAGAAAAAAATAACTTTTCAGGCAATATTTCTAATGATTCAGTGCTAATCAAAAATAAAACACTAAATGGACGAATAAACTTAAACACATTTAATTCTGGAGAAAACCTATGAATCTATGGTAGCAATAGTTCAAAAATGCTCATTACCGCACAGTTCATGTCATTACCGCACTAATAATTCGGGCATTTTATTCAAACCTAACCTCTAGGTGACTAAAATAAAAATTATTTTTTCTGCTAACTGTTATATTAAAATTATATACTTAATGAAAGTAAAGTCAATAAATTAACTTGAAAATTAACTATGATAATATAAAGTGTGGTAATGACAACAAAAAAGGTATGTGACTTATTTTACAAAGAAAAACGGGGGCGAAATCTCCCTAATTCACTGCCTGACCGTTGGCGGTTGGTCTTAAGCTACCGGAGTACTACCACAACTCCTGGAAAATATTTCCTCGCCGTGGCCCAATTTTCGCGGCTGGACAAAAATTAAAGATGGATTTGGTCAATTGAGTAAAAAATTTTTTGGACGAAAAATTGCCCATAATCTGAGAATCACACATATACTAAAATTAATAATTGGATGTCTAATTTTGGTGCAATTTTAACCTGGTTAAAAAACACTGCAATGCGTGAAAATATAACTGCAAAAAATAAAACTGTTTTATACTTCAGTACAAGATTTTTATCGCGAACTAATAAAACTTCAATTATTACATAAAATTATCTATGTTCTTTACTTTTTACAGCATGTGAAGCCGCGATGGAGTATGCTAATAGTAGATATTATAGTTGGCTAAGGAAAATATTCAAATGCATATATTTCACAGCTCTAAGTATTATAGTAGATATATTTAAAGTTAAATAGTCATTGAAGAGGACTGGAGATATAGGTGGGAGGTGGGAGATATAGGTCATTAGGAGCGCTATCTATCGGCGAATGAAGAAGGTCCGCCCAGCTCTAACGACCCACTCCTTATTATATCCTCGCTCTATTGTGCCTCTTCTATCGTTCTATCCTTCGTCAATGATTCAGTCATTAGGACTTATCTGTGGCATCGAGGGCTTTTGTTATGTTCCCGTCCCCCTCCCTTCCTCCCTGGCAGCGGTGGTTTATAATGGTGGTTTTGTCCATGTGGGAGCCAAATATATGAGGAGAAAAAATATCTCATTATCGTTGTAGCTATAAACTGGAAACCAGCGATGTATCGCACACTGGGGCTCCTTCCTTAGTAATTAAGCTCAAAACCCTAGTTTTGGTATAGGGTATTCGTATTTCGACTATTGTTTGTGACTAAAAGAAAGTAAATAATTTGGCAAATCAACTAGTAAAGAATACGAGCTCTTGTTCATTTAGTTTAAAATTTCAATCCCTTACATGTCGTGGGTTGTTTGACAGATGCAAAATTCAGGTCATCGAAAATCAACTACAATGCACCATATTATTCTGTGATGGACTATGAATTATTTTCCCCCCTTGATGGCAGAAATCAGTGACGATGGGATCAAATTTCACATCGACAGCGACTTAATCGCAGACTGTAATATTTCTTTCAAGCAATTCCCAGTTCACACGCAGGCTGTTGAACGATGAGTAAAACTCGTCATGGAAGCATCAGGAAACGTTTGTGGAGCTGAATCTCGAGATTGATTTATGAAAAACACTCTGCTGTCCAGATTCTTCATGCTCAACTTCACTAGCAAATCAGTCAAAGTACATTCAGCTACAAAACAGAGAACATGTACAAATGCAAAACTAGTTCAACTAAGTATTTATTCGAAACTCTGTTTTTTATTTTTTATAAAATTACCAATAAGTTAGTTTATTAAAACTATACTATCACTTAAATTTTTAAACTTTTTATATATAGAGCAAGTTGAAAAGTACGAAGCTGGTTATTATTGTTATCACCCATCATGTCATGTGACTATCTTCTTTTAGGTACTGTTTTTCTATGACAATGGGGTCATTGCCCGACCGGAAGAGGTTAATTATTCCACTCCATAAAAAAAAAAAAAAATGTTCTTTTGCTCAAATATGAAAATACTGTTAATAATACGATCAAAAAAAGTATATTAAAGATAAAAAAAGAAATTAAAAAAATATGAAAATTTCAATATTCAAAAATAAAAAAAATTAAAACACAATGTATTTAGGCTCTATTTGAACACATTACAAACTATTAAATCAAGAAAACATCTAAACCAAAAATTAAAAACACTATCGCAAAAATGAAGTTTTTTTTTTAATATTTTGTCAAATTTTTGGGCCTATGCGCGACCGGAAGATGTCAAACAACTTTAATAATTGTTTCTTCCTTTTTATTGTCTATATATTTCGCAAGATTTTCCGCGCTATTACAATTGCACAACTTTGTTTTTATGTTCTCACTTAGACCAGTCAAAATACCGACAAAAAGGAGATCTGCCTTCCAAAAGGTGGAGTAGTAGGTTTTATGTTTTTATATGGTCCAGATGGGTCTTGAGAATAAAATATCAAAAATGTAACTACATTTGATAAGGGAAACATTTTTGGGGGGCAAAAAAACAACATAATTATTGCACTATTTTCATATTTTTGCTAAAAACATATACAAAAATGCTATCAATCTAAAAATGTGCTATTTACCAAATTAAAGTTTCCTAAATTTTGCATCTACAGACATCTCTTAAGCTGAATTTGATTTAGCCGTTCAGCTAAAATTGGCTGTCAAATATCGTCAAATTTGGCCAACTTTTACAAAAAGTTAATTTTGGTCACGGATCTTACAGCGTAATCTTCCAGCAATCTGATTTACTTGAAAATTTGCAAACGTGTCAAAGACCAATGACAATAAAATTGCTTCACATTGTTCTAATGTCCTCATGGGAATGATGTAAATAAAAGAAAATAATATATTCAAGTAAATAAACATGTTGTTGAGTGTATGAAATATGCGATAATTTTTTACTTCAGGGTTTCGTTGGAATTACTAAGTAGATTAATATACTAAAAGTCCTGGTCCCTGTGGAGTGGGGTGGGAAGAGAGGAGAGATCACATTTTTTGAGTATTTCACTTATGTCTCAGAAGTGGAGCACTCTAGAGAAATATGTTTAAAGTGTTCAATCATTCCATAACTTTGCCCTATTGTCCTCACTAGAATAATCAGAATAAAAGAAAATATTTAAATAAGTTTGCAGGTTAACTGTATACCATTCACGGGACATTTCGTTCTTCTTTACCAAAGAAAAAGTTCTTACCAATGGAAGATAATTGAAGAATAAAAATAGTAATGATTGTGGTGCTACAGATTTTACCACGGCAATTAAAATAAAAGATCTTAATTGCACGAAGATTATATATTCATATTATATATGTTTATATCGAACTAGATTATAAACACTATTGATATCATTTGAAGACTAAAAATCAAGAAAATAAATTATAGTTTTAAAAAACTAGAACATCCAATTCATCTCGTATCCAATCCTTACAATCTAAAATCCTTAGAATAATCCTAAATGCTCCTTACTTCGTCACAAACAAACTTATCCACAAAGATCTTAATATACCTTACCTATCTGACTTAGCACAAACCAGATATCTATCCTTTCATAGCAAACTCCACAATCAACCAAACCCATTAGTATCACAACTTGCTTCTCATTCCATTCCAAATAACCCTCCGAGGCGTCTGAAAAGAAGATGGCCTCGAGACCTTCTAATATAATTCATTATATAGAACCTTTTTAAGTGCTACCGATGGGTAGTTGCTTAAAAAACAAGTGACGTGTCATTTTTATCATTATCATCGTATTTACTTGATGTTTAATATATTTGTATATACAGTTGTTAATTTCAGTTAAATAAATTAAAAAAAAAAAAAAAAAAAAAAAAAAAAAAAAAAAAAAAAAAAAAAAAAAAAAAAAAAAAAAAAAAAAAAAAAAAAAAAAAAAAAAAAAAAAAAAAAAAAAAAAAAAACTAGAAAAAAACAACACACGCTTCAATAGTAAACCGAACGAAAAGGAAGAAAATAATTTTTATTTCAAAAATAGTTTGTGTTATGGCAATATAAAGCCAAAAAAATTGGTTAACAACAATTATTTCATTTCGAAATAATGAAATGAATTATTTGGGCCCTCTTCAAAAGAGTCACAAAAAACAGTTTAAAACAGGATAATACAATTCGAAAAGGTAGAGAGTTTATTTATTACAGTAAACAAAATTATTTAAAGAAATCGCAAATCGCTATTGGCTCGTGTACGTCCACGTTTCGCAAATCGCTACGATCCAAATTTGGAAACATTTTACCCCCACTTCTGGGGAGAGATGTGTCTTCAGAGAACTTTCCATCACAAAAGATGTAATTCATGAACTCTAGTAAAATATGTCAATGGTGCTGGGGAAATGTGGGCACATATTTACACCAAGAAAGATTACCCATATTTACACCAACTACATATCATAAAGATGGCCTCTATCATATGTAACCTAAAAGCGTGCGTGACTTAATTTTTCCTTCAAAAAGTAGCATAAGATCTCCGCTTTTCAGGTACTGTAAAATTGTTTTTAAACATACATAAGAACATGAAACGAAAAAGATTTCACATATCTCTCAAAAGTTTTCAGTCCAGAACGACCACTAATTTGCAAAATAACTCGAGATGAATCCACAACAGTTGAAAGAATGGTTCCAACTGCTCACTGCTATCATATATTGGCAAATGGCTCCATAGTCAGTCCTCGCCGCCAGTCTTCAGTATCTCTCTTAGCCAGTAGGGAGGGGACCTATATTTACACCAGTGCCCGTTTTCACACCTTTTCCTCCATTATTAAAAAAATAATTATTCTTCTAAGATCTATAAATATATTTGTGAATGATTTAGTGCAATTTTGAAAAAGAATTAGGTAAAGATAGGTCCTTTAGGTTTTCCCCAGGACTGCTTAGTTTTTTTCCGTTTTACTATAAACAAATTTAAAATAGGACTATTGGAAAAATTTATCTGGGTTGTTTGTAAAAGATTTTATTATTTTAAATGATTCTTAAATACTTAATTTTATACTATTTTCTATTTGACCTATTAGTTTCACTTCCGAGTCATTGTTCATTTGTGCTTGTTTTCATTTAAATGGATGGCGAAGTTCTGCTTCTTACTATTACGTTTTTATAACTAATTGTCCAGTTTTTCCCTTGTGTTTAGCATTGACCGCGTTATTATGTTAGTTCTTGTACACCTCTTTTTTGAAAAGGATTTATTTGTCCTATGTGAAGACAATGTTTCATCTATTTTATACAATTAGTTTGTAATCACAATTAAAAAACTTCATTTTTTTTTTACTTTATATATTTAGTCACACCTGTCAATTAAAATTTGACAACTAGAGAATTTGCTGTAAGAATTGAAATAGCTTGAAAGGCATAAGGGGCAGCAGAACCCAACGGCACTTCCAGTCTTTATTTTTATTTGATTTTAGTCTAGGAGGTCTCTAATCCAGATCTATAATTTCTAACTATTTCGTCTCATGTTCTTATGCTTATTATAAATAATTTCACAATGATATCTGAAACGCGAAGAACTTTGCTACTTTTTGAACACACCTCTAGCCACGCACGCTATTAAGTTACATGTGATGATGTTCTTAAAGGGAGTTGGTATAAATATAGGTAACCTTTCTTAGTGTAAATATTCACCCCCATTTCCCTGAACAAATTGTCATATTTCTTGATAGAGATCAAAAGTCCAAATGTGAGAGCGTAGATCGTGCCGGGGCTGAAAGAGCCAGTTATGATTACGAATTCTGTAAAAAAAAAAAATTCTTGTAATAAATAAACTCTCCACCGTTTCAAATTGTTTTATCCTGTTTTAAACTGTTTTTGGTGACTTTTTTGAATAATTCATATAATTATTGAATAATTGCCCAAATAATTCATTACATTATTTCGAAATTTACATTTTTTTGCCTTCTCGAATTTAAGAAACCTGTTATAGTTGTAAGTGAAAGATAAAAATCAAGAATTTTTCAAGTTAAAAGTAACTTAAAATCATAAACAAAACGTGGTGCACATATTTACATCTTTTCCTCTAATATTCTCGCCTAATTCCTGATTTTTTGAACTGATACTTATTATACTTATGTTTTAAAATTAGAAAATTATATAAGCTTTTATTTCATAAGTAGCATTAAAATTAAATTTTAAATAAGTTAATAATATAGTAAAACACTTTATAATGTTCAAAAAATAATAATTTTTAGTATTAGCAATATTAGACAGCACCTATTATAAAATTGTAGCAATGGTAACTCTACAGGCTATTGATACGTTCAAAGAGTAATTATTAGGATTTTCAAATAGTTCTATTAGTAAATTCAGAACTAAATAAAACATTTTCTTTTTTATTACTCAAAAAACGTTTATTGTCAATTAAAAAAAAAAGAGAATATTTAATTATGTTTAGATATTTAATATAATAATTTAATAATATTAAAAATATAAAAATTAAACATATTTAATCATATATTAAAAAAATAAAATGAAATTTGATATTATAAAAATTACCATACAATAAAATTTCGGTTTGCATATTTATAAATATGTATAAAGCATGCTGTACAGCAAAAGATAAATCATATCGGTCATGAATATGGCAAATCAGGACCATGAAACCTGTAGCCAATAAATACTGGACCTCGATCATTGAAATTGGCGAGATTGAATGGTAATGAATATATCGCTAAAATGGTAATCAATGGGTGCTCATGTGGGTTTGTTCAAAGCGTAGGAAGGGAAATATATTGGATATGACCATATAAATATGAAATGTATCTAAAGCAAACTGTTATTCTCATTATTGATACTCCTATATTACAGAGGAAAAGGTGTAAATATATGCACCTTCTTTGTGTTTTATTTTAAGTCACTTCTGACTTGAAAAATTCTATGTATTTGTCTTTCATTAAAAACCATTGCAAGTTTCATAAATGAGAGAAGACAAGACAATGATTAGCATCAATTATTTCATTTCAAAAACGACAATTTAAAAAAAACTTTTAAAATTTCAACAGAAACACTGGGGTGTAAATATGGGCCCTTTTCAAAAATGTCACCAAAAACAGATAAAAACAATTCAAAACAGTAAAAAGATTATTTATTACAGGGAAAAAAATATTTACAATAATCGCAATCATAATTGGATTTTTTTGCCCCAGCAAGATCTAATTTCCCACATTTGGGAATATTTTATCCACATTGCTCTCCGAGTGTCTTCAGAGAACTTTCCATTACTAAAGATGCAAGTTGTGATCTCTAACAAGAGATTTATCAAAGTCCCCGGGGAAATGGGGATCCATATTTACATCAAGAAAGGGTGTCCATATTTACACCAACTCCTCTTAAGAAAGGTGGCCTCTATCATGTAACATGTAACCTAAAAGCGTGAGTGACTAAAGGTGTGTGTATATATATATATATATATATATATATATATATATATATATATATATATATATATACTTATTATTTGTTTTAGAAAGTGTGTTAAATGCCAGGTTAAGTGAACCTGGCCTCACATATAAACCAATTAGAACCTCCAATCAAGTTCTTTAATCATACACATATTTTTTTGTGTATTTTGTGTGCTTAAAAGCTGATTAAACAAAAATGTTAATTTGTTTTAAGTTCACTTATCCAGTTTGCGAACTTTTACATATATTACAATTTGAAGAAAAGATTTCTAGCGAATTGTCACCACAAAAGAGACTATTCATTGGTAACGAAATCCGGGACTTTTAGTTTGTTACGGAAATAAACCCGTAAGTTCTACAATTCATTTTTTGTGTCTGCACAATTTAAAAACACAAGAAAAAAATAATAAAAAGGTCAATGGAGAAAAAAAAAAATATATTGGACATATTTAGGCATCCACTCCCAAGTATAATTAATGTTTTACGCCTGGAATAGAAAAACTATTGAATGAGGCCGGCTTCATCTTGCATATACTAAAGTCGAAAGAGCTTCTCAATTAAACCGAAATATGCACTCCGAATTCGCCTTATCAACGTGATGCAATTTTAATAAGCATAGATGACGCTATTCAAGACATCTGTGACAAATTTGAACCCCACAACTAGTCGTTTACCCTAGAGTTTGTAGTTTTAGATGAACAACAGACAAAGAAGAGCAAATTTGTGTTGCCATTAATTTCGTTCATGCTGTAATAGAGGAAAACAAAAAAGGTGAATCTGTAAAACATTTAGACGATTGCAGAAGTTCTGTTTCGCATCCTGCAACTACCTATTCAACATATATTTAGATGCATTAAAATTGTATCAGCAATTGATTCAATCTGTTCCCGATTTCACAGGAGACATTATTCAGTTTTTTAGTTTTTATAAAACAGTTTAATGCAGCTATACACAATCTTCCCTATTTGCCCAAGGAAACAATATTCACCTCTTTAAAGAACAAATTAAAAGGAGTTCCGTTAATTTAGGTTAGTACTCATGATGACTATAACGCCGCTTACTAAGTTTTGGTAAATGAATATTCATCCCGCTTCCGGTTTGCACATGCGGTTTGCACATGCTTTTTTTTTTTTTTTTTTTTTTTTTTTTTTTTTTTTTTTTTTTTTTAGGATTATGCGAAAATATCACATCCCGGTCCCCAATACGCCTTCCCTCCAATATCTCCTGTCAAAACTGTCTTCCTCAGTCAGCCCTCTAGCCGCCATTTCTTCTCTGACCTCTTCTATCCACTGTTTCCGAGGCCTTCCGCGTCTTCTTCTCTTCTCAGGACAGTATTTAAGTGCTCGAAGGGGCCATCGTGTCTCATTCATTCTAATGACGTGTCCAAACCATAGCAATCTTCTTTCACTGATGTTATTGAGAATGTTGATTTTAGCTCCTACCTGATTTCTTATAATTTCATTTGGGACCTTCTGTAACCTGGATATGGCGCAACTTCTTCTCCAGAAATCCATTTCTAGGGCCAGTAATTTATTTGCATTTTGTTTTGTCACCGCCCATGATTCTGAGCCATATAAAGTTGTGCCGATCAAGAAGGAGTGGTATATCCTCTTTTTGGTTTCTAGGGAGACCTTCTTATTCCACAATACACCGTTAAGGAGACCTATTATTTTTTTACCTCGAGTGATTTTGTTCTGTATATCCTTTTGGACTGTGCCGAAGCTGTCTATCGTCACTCCAAGATACTTAAAAGCAGTACTTTGTGGAATCGTCCATCCTTCTATGCACAAAGATGAATGAGGGAAATTGCATGCCATATACTCGGTTTTTTCAGTATTTATTTCCAGGCCCCACTTTTTATACTCTTCGAGGAGTCTCCTCATCATAAATTCCATATCATATTCATCTGCTGATAAGACAACCTGATCATCTGCAAACTGTAGCGTAAACAGTTTATCACTTCCTACCTCAATTCCCATCCCTCGGCTTCTCTGTTTCCAGGATTTTAGTACCTGTTCAACATATATATTGAAAAGTGTCGGGGACAAGCAGCATCCTTGTTTTAATCCTTTTGTAATTTTGAAGGATTCTGACACCTTACCTTCTATCTTTACCCTTGATTCCGCTCCAATATATCAACTTTTTATGGCTTTTTTTAGGCCTCAACTTATCTTTATTTGATCCAAGGTTTCCCACAGTTTCTTTAGAGGAACACTGTCATACGCTTTCTGTATGTCAACAAACGTCAGGTGGGTTTCGAGGTCGTATGCCATCCTTTTTTGTACGACTTGGGTTAGGGTGAAAATGTGGTCAGTGCAAGATCTTCCATTTCTGAAGCCAGCTTGCTCTTCAACCATCTGGTCGGAGACTTCCTCCTCTATCCTTTCCTTCAGGATTCGACTATATAGTCTGCCAACACTTCTTGTCACCGTGATTCCTCTATAGTTCGTACACATGATCTTTTTTCCTTTTTTATGGATAGGGATGATGTCTCCCACCAGCCAATCCTTTGGTACCTTTACTAGCTGTACTCAAACAGTTTGTAAAAATCATAGCCGGCGCTTTTTTGAGTTCGACTGGTCCTGCTTTGATAAGCTCTATCGGCAGATCCACTGGGCCTGGTGACTTTCCGTTTCTCATCCTCCTTAATGCTCTCTCCAATTCTTCCATGGATATATCATTAATATCGTAGTTAGTCTGGTCATTTTCCTGGTCCTCCATCCTGTATCCTGATCTATCTTCCCGCAGTAAGTCAGAAAAATACTTTTCCCATTCTTTTAATTCTATCAGTCTAGAGCTATTTTTTTGCCGGGCTTGGGTCTTTATCGTTTTTAGCCTTTTCCATGCCTCTTTTATTTTTTGTCCTTGGATGCAGCGGTCGATCATCTCACAGTTTTGATTCCAGAACAACTCTACAGCCTCTCTCGTCTTCTTCTTAACGACGGTTTTTGCTTTCCTGTACTCATTCAATGTAGTAGAGTCATTTGCTGATAACCATTTCTTATATGCCTCCTTCTTCTCATCTACAGCTTTAGCGACCTCATCATTTCACCAGTACTTATTTGTTAATTTCCTTTTCTTTCTATCTTCTAAAGCTTCTCGCGCCGCTTCGTGACAAATCTCCTTTAACACCTCATAGGTCATCTCTTCTTTTATGGACCTATCTCTTATTTTGTCTTGCAGCCTTTTATTGTAAAGTCCCTCTATCGATTCCTGACTGAGGCCTTCAATATTATATTCTACTTTTTCTTCCCTGTTTTGCTTCATATGTTCTTTTGTTGCTGCTCTTGAGGTGAATTTAAACCAGAATTTGGCCTTAATCAAGAAATGGTCCGATCCACATTCTGCTCCTCTCATTACACGAACGTCCAGCGGAATCACACGGCCGTTTCTTCTCATGATGACGTAATCTATTATTGATTTGAGATTCTTTCCGTGTTGTTGCCATGTATATTTGTGGGTGTCTTTATGTTGAAAAAAACCGCTCATTATTGTTAGATTTTGCTCCTCACACAGATCTATAAGACGCTTTCCATTTTCGTTTACTGTATCTTCTCCATACCTTGCATGCTATGGATGCACTATTTGATGCCATGTCTTGCACATGCTAACTTACTCAAAATCAATAATCTTCCAAACTTTACTGGATTTCGTCATTAGCCACTCGAAGAGTTTTTCTAGCCTGCTCAAGGATGGGCGCATACTGTTATTAAACCCATTGATAACAGCAGATTTGTTATTGTTTTACCAATTGCTTCTAAAACTAGGTACTTATTTTGGGAGAAGTTTTTAAGAAAGTACATCACAAATAATGAAGCAGTACCAACGCTAGACCAACTAATCACATTTCAGAGATCTGAAGTGAATGTGATCCACAGCCGTCCTGTTAGCCCTGCTCAGGTGGAACAAAGATCGCCTGAAAACCGAAAATCGTTTCACGCACATATCGCGGTTGTAGTACATTAAAACATTGCAAAATCACTCTTCTGTTCCACCACAGAGTGCATCATTAAGATATAAACAATTGCATTTATTATACTTGTCTAAGTTAAATGAACAGTTCAACAAACCTGAGATTAATCACAAGTCACATTGGGACTGAGCAAGGATAACTACTCATGATTATGATGTTTTTATTTTTCCCTCTCTGCAGGAAATTTGTTCTCAGTCTAATTCATTTAGAAAATTATCAGTTATCTTTTTTGTAAACAGTTTAACAATTTTTGCAACTTTTAACTTGTAAATTATAATTGCTCTGTTTCCATTGATAATCATACAGCTGGTATTACTATAAGATGTAATCAAACCCTTCCTACGAGAACGCCTCTTTGATTCAACTACCAGATATTTTCATCATACTCCACTCAGTAGTTAATCAAAATTAAAATCGTCATTGCATTTTTCCCCCTCAGTCGCACTAATCCCAACACAAGTACTAGCTTTATTTGATAGTTAGTATAGCTTCCTTCATAATCGGTGAATTAGCCCGCTTAATACAGTTACAAATTCTACCTGTCAAAAGTGAATTGGAGTAGGGGTAAATCAATCAGTTGAAATATTAGGAGTTTCAACTGCACTGATTCATTTACCATAATTTATAACAATACCTGTTTCTCTGAGAGTTCTAAAACAAGTTGCTAGAAACTTACGATCACAATCATTTTCTGTGAATTATTGGCTTCAATTAACGTTTAAGCTGACCCATATTTTAACCTTGGTAAGCCTGTTGAGGTAATTTTCGGTGCAGATATTGTGGCACGAACGTTGAGTCCTGGTTTTATTTATCCTGTAGGCACTTATCCTTGCTTGTAAAAGTCTTGTTTTGGTTGGCTGGCATTAGGAAATATCCGTCCCCAATCAAGTAATTTATTAGTGCGATTCTGCAGTCAATCTGAAGTAAAGTGCTTCCAGTCTGATTCTGGTACTAATTCAGATACCCTCGTTACCAATCTTAACACCCCTTACTTTGTAAGTGTACATATCCCTAGCTACTTAAGCCGTTCTGAACTTGATCAGTTCCTTGACAATGACTCTGACACTGACCAGATTGATATCCAAGAATTATAATGTGATATGAGCGTTTTCCAGGCTCGTTTAAATTTACTGCGAGAAATCCCTAAGCCATAAAGACTTCTCACCATTTTCGATTGTCATATTTTGCTATTATTAGGTCAGTAAACAACGATTCCCCTCGACATCCTCTATTCAGCAATTACCGGCATTTAGTTGGAGAGAAAGAACATTTTGAAATAGTCCCCTACCGAGTTCATCTTTGTCCGAAAATGTCCAGTCTACCCACAATTGCTACCTCTGTTTCTCATGCTATTTGGGCAAAGTCATTGTTAGAAAAGACAAATTCATTATTGTAAGAAATGATGGAAAATTGAGGACTTGGATAATTTACATACACTTACTGAATTAGAGACCAAAGCTGAATATTCCATTATTCAGTCGGTGTCCAGGCTTTCTGGAAGCCAGTATTCTGTGGTCTGCCCTTTGCGAAACACCCAACAGCATTGGGGGATTCTTGGTTTATAGCTATTCGACGACTAAATCAGCTGGTACGAAAGTTTAAGAACAACCTGTGTTGAAGACATCTTATATCCAGTTTATGGATAAGTACTGCAGCCTTGGTCTTATAGTACTTTGTTCCATATACCATAGGACAATTCTATACAGTTATAACACCTCCGACACATAAATAAACAATTACCCAAACATATACTTTACACCGGAGACTTCAATGGAAATAATACCATTCGTTGAAGTAAGGAAACTAACAGTCAAGAGCGTTTGATAAAAAATTTCATGTAAGAATCTAATGTTTTGGTATTAAATACAAGTGGCCCCACTTCTTTATGTTCTACTTGTACATATTAAAATAAAAAATAAGAAATAATAAAAAAGAAATTTCAAAATACAATATCTTGGTTTTTCTTGTCGTGAGTTCTCCCTAACAACAACAAAAAATAATAAGAAGAAGAATAGATGTATGTAGAATAATAAAAAAATTATGTATTATTTAGGCATCGACTTTAGAACATCAATTCTCGTTACCTATCATTTTCTCAAGATTCAGTGGAACTGAAAATCGACACATCTTAATTCAAATATTAATCAAATGTGAAGTAATTAGGGCAGACCTAACTGTAGATGAAAATTTAATGTTAGTTTTGATGATTGGGAATCAGTCCAAATGCTTACTCTGAAAGAGGCAACGATAGGAGGAGATATATTTAGTTATTATGGGAAGGCAACTGATCAATGTTGTAGCTAAAAGTATTCCGGAATGTCAAGAAGAATGGTTTCTTCGTTATTCCAGGGATGTGTAAGTTGAGCGTTGGTATGTGGCCTGCCTTCCTTACAATCTTTCAGGATCACATTCCTCATGGAGGGGATCATTTTGCCTCTCTGTCACTTTAAAAAAAAAAAAAACTTTATAAGCCATTGAATTAAAAGATTATTGAAATAATTGCTATTCATTCAAATGATATAATATTGATAAATTGATTTATTTTAGCGTTGATAATAAAATAGATTTATTTTATGTAAATTTTTAACTGTCTTTATAAGCTAAACAAAAATAATATTATCAAGATGTAAAAATATATAGAGGAAAGATAAACCGTTCATTCATAAATCTAAAGGTTACAACATGAAATTTAATAGTTAACCTCTCTTAGCGATAACGTCTCTATCGCTGCAACTAGTAACATAACATTTTTCCTTTCTCTAGGTAAGTGTCATGAATTTGATTTCATATCTTTATATTTTTCCATTAGTATATTAAAAAAAATTTAGAGGAGAAAGATAAATACCATTTGAAGGCTAGAAGGAGAAATGTCTAAAAAAATTGAAACTGAGATTTCATCGCCACCTTCATCCATGTACAATCTCGTGGTCTCATGGAGACTAGAAAGAGGATTTTCACATGTTTTGGAGTTTAAGAACCCGATCCCAAAGATAAAAAATATAGACTTTGTGATTTACTTATGCGATATACTCAGAACTATGGTTACCAGATATTCCCTCTTCTAGCATAACACCTATCATTTGTTGTTTACAAATTTTTTCTTTGATAATAATTTGTTATTTGTATCAACTCTCATATGCGCTATTTTAATTAATTAGAATCTATATAGTTTTCTAAATTTACGAGTATTTTTTTTAGTATTTCCACAAGGATAGAGAATCGATATTTCAGAATTGACATTGGAGTTGAAAACGTTTTAGTATCAAAACTTTACTGGTCTTATAAATTATATGGATACTATGTAACCCCTTATAGCAAGTAACTGTACTTCATAATAGAATATAGGATTATAATGAAAGATCTGTGTTTGATGACTGAATATGTATACAGGGTCATTTCCTCTTAGTGTAAAAAAAAAGATTTGTTTGAAACTAGACGAAAAATTAAGAAAAATGCCACTGACTTCACCTTTCGATTTCAATCCGTTGCAGATATATGATAATTCCAAGATTATTTTAAAGGAAACCACGTGTTTTCGCCATAAAAGCTATAATATCTCTACTTTGCTTAGTCAGTTTTCAAATTTAGCATTAAATTTCCTCTAAGAATATAGTACATGTAACCTCGAATTTTACAAACTTGGGACCTAAAGTCAGTGTAAACTTGTTTAAACAAGATATTATGATAATCGCTTAATGTAAATATGCATTTGAAACTAAACTATTCATTTGAATATGAAGCAAAGAAAAAATTTATTGTTTAATAGAAAAAGGAAAACTGTCAATAAAGTGACTCCAGATCAAAGGAGATTTTATATTATTACATTTATTTATTTATTATTATTTAGGATTTATTTGATTAGATTTTCAATGCAAGGTTTAAAACCCAATGATAATGAGCACAGACCTCAATTTTGTTGTTAGCTTCTGAATGCAGGTGATGTTGAAGAATACCACTGAAGGTGGTTATTGAAGTGAATTATGGACAGATGAGTCTGTTTTTACAGGGGAAGGCATTTCTACCAATCCATGTGGAGTATCGTTGGTATATAAATTTTTGTACTGATTTTGAATAATGTGGAGCACAATGGTGTTGGAAAATCATATTTTGTCTGACTTCAGATGGAATATCATGATGGAGTTGTGGTAGGATACAAAATATCCTAACAAATTTTAGGATTTCTTATTTAAGGAAAGCTGATTAAATTTGCAAGTTTTTGTGAGATTTGCAGTTTTATGGATATTTTTTTTTTCGAAAAACGGTGAGCGTTGAAGTTATATAAGACATTGTAACTTCCCTAAATAAGGGGAAGATCAAGCTGTTCTTTAGGTCACAAGTTTGTAAAGTTCATTGTTGCATGTACACTGCTCTTATAGAAAATTTAATGCCGAATCCGAAAATGTGGTAAAAATTGAAAAATATTTAAACAAATGGAGATATTACAGCATTTATGATAAAAACCGAGGTTTCCTCAAAAAAGGCTTTGATTTATCGTATATCTGAAACGGATAAGATTAGAAAGGTGAGGTCTGCAGCATTTTTCATCTAGTTTCACCCAATTTGTTTGGTTTTTTACACTAAGAGGTACTCACCCTGTGTGTATATATATATTAAAATATATTAATTAAAAATTAATACTTTGTTATTTTTCATAGATAATAGATTATGAACTGAGCAGATTTTCGTCGACACAGTTACCACTGACCTTTCCAAACCCCGCCACAGTAACTCACTTCACCGTTCCTTATTCTCTCGCCTATTACACAATGCCCTGTCTTCCTAGTGTCGTCTCCGTCCTGGTAATAATATCTCTTCTGGAGAAACTCTTCCTGGAATAATACTTTATATAGACCTTTCTAATATCAATGTATCCTGATGCAATAAAAACTCAGGCCAACGTTTTGCATTTATGTATATTATTTTTTCTGCAATGTTAATATAATTAAGATTTACCACTTTTGGACGTTAATATAGTATTATCACATGGCTATAAAAATCTTTAGATACTTGATAAAATATCAAAAAATAAAATGAATCTTGAAAATAATAATAAGAGGATAAATAAAACATAATATAAATGTTTATATTATATAACATAATATATTATATAACACATGTGGGGTGTTTTTACCTTTTTTCAATAAAATAATCTCAAAATGTTTTTTATTTCTGGTTTTATGGGTATTTAAAAAATATATTAATTCTCCAATGAATATTAATTCTTCAGTGAAGCCACCAAAAAAACCTATAAAAGGCAATGAGACAATAACAAATAAAAAAAAAACAGAAAACATTTATGTGTTTAGTCGCCTTGCTCCTCACAGGTTTTTTGATATGTTGTGGACCAGAAACGTTCAGGGCGGGATCGGTGCTAACACTTGAAGGGAACGTTGGTAGTGGCATTCCTGGAGTCTTGCCCCCACTAGCTCGCTACGGTCAAGATACGTCCAAAATAATTTCATAATGCACTGCAGAGGATCACACGATTGATGGAAGGTTAAATATAAGCAAAACTATACATATATATAAATTAGTCAGCCCCAAGTTTCTGCCACATCATTGCTGCTTAAGTGAAGCATTAAACATGACGGATAAAGGCCACAGAGGGCAAGATCAGAAGATTACAAAAAAATTAGGATTGACTAATTATTTTATACTTCTGTTCGAATTTATTTATTTAAAAACTTCATTGTCGATATTAATAAAAACATACAAAAAATTCAAAATATCAGCACTCAGGTATATATAATAAATATGTATAAATAAGTATGTATAAATTATATGTATTATTTTTTAAAAAAGTAAGACAAGAAATCAAACATGTTGATACCTCAGAAGCCAAAACGAAAAGTGCTTTTAAAAGATATCGGGATCTATAATTATTGAGTGGACTGAATGTAAAGAGGCGAAAGGATCAAGTGGGTAGTCCTTTTGGGTTTCCTTACTACAAAACAAAAAAAAATTGGGTGGTTTTGAACGATTTTATTATTTCTAATTACTCGAAAATATTTAATTTTAAACTATTTTTTACTTAATTTATTAGTTTTACTTCCGTGTCTTTGTTAAATTTATGGTTAATTCCCTTTAAATTAAAAGCAAAGTTGGAATTCTGCGTCTTATATTCTATCCTTTTATTATGTTCTTTCGATCTTTCATTTACTGATCGTCCAGCTTTACTGTATATTTACATTTAAAAACTGCACGATCAGATATCAATGATTAACATAATATAAAAGAGGATACAATAATGAGATACAGAATTCCAACTTCGCTATCCACTTAATGAAAGTAATCATAAATTCAAAACCATCCAGATTTTTGTTAAAATGTTTTTGTTTTTTTTGGCATACGTTTCTGGGTCACTGTCATATATTGGAAGAGGATTATATAAATGCGTAGTATTGGATAGGATTTGGGATAAATTAAAAAAAAATAAAAAAAATCAAAATAAGAAATAGAACACGAAGGCTGGTGAGATAAGGTATTGAAGTTCACTGTTTGAGGAATCCTGTTAGATTTCATGGTTTTGTTTGTCTATTTATTTCGTTTAACGTCACTTTATGCTGCTATGGCTAATCGGACGATGCTACGGTGGAAGTCCTAAATTTTGCCTATTCAAGTATAACTAGAGTAGGGATCTTTAACGAGTACCTGACATCGCACAGGCTCGGGACCCCCATTTTACGTCCCTTCTGAAGGAAGGCATAGCTAAGGATTTTTTACTCCCTTTAAAAAATCCTAAGGTCATCTGCCGGGCTGCGAACCCGCGATCTTAGGTTTAGTATGTTACTATGCTAACCACTACACCACAGGTGACCCCAGAAATTTCATGGTTGCTGTATACTAATAAATTGTCTGATATTTTAAAAAACCAGATATATAAAACATATCCATATATAAAAAACAGATAACGTCTTAATTTATATGATTTGTAAAGTAAAAATATTTAGAATTCAATCTTCTATGAAACTAATTAAGATACAATTTCCAACCCCGTGGTCGAAAAGAAACCTCCAAACCAAAGTGAATGGGAGACCTCTGTTGGCAAGTGGTAGCAGGACGTTACGACTGGTGGCGGTAGGCCGGCTTGTGACGTCAGGTGTGACAGTTGCGTCACGAATGACGTCACTGCTCCACTGACCTTGGTATCCGGGTCAGTGGCACCAGTCAGCTGATTTCTTAAGAGTCCCAGCGCCTCCTAGATCGCTGCCACACTTCCAGTTATTACAAAAACTAATTTTTGTAATGAATTGGATCTGTATTATTGACTTATTATATTCCATTTCAATGCATTGGTAAAAGGTATTTCCTAAAAGTTCATTGATATCCTGCTAGAACATATAGAGGAAAACGTGAAAATATAAAGCACTCTCTTTTGTTTTTTATTTAAAGTTACTTTTAACATAAACCATTCTAGATTTTCGTCTTTCATTAACACTATAACAATTTTCTTAAAAGCGAGAAGGCAAATCAATGATTAATATCAATTATTTCATTTCAAAAACGACGATTTACAAAAAGCATCCAAAATAGCACCAGAAAAATTGGGGTGTAAATATGGGCCCTCTTCAAAACAGTCACCAAAATAGTTTAAAATAGGAAAAAACAATTCGAAACGGTAAAGAGTTTATACATTACAGGGGGAAAAAAATTACAGAAATCGAATCATTAGTCGCTCTTTCAGCCCCGGTACGATCTAAATTCCCACATTACAGTGATTATTTCAGGGATCCTTGAAATTATTACGATTATTCATCTCCGTTATAAATATCATTGTGAATTCATTATTATATAAACATAAGAACATGAAACGAAAACGATTTCGCATGTATCTCAAAATTTTACAGTCCAAAATGAACACAAATTACAATAACTCAAGTGAAAATTATAGGCTCAATAATATTTCTACGCATAGCAGTAATTTTTAACCTGGTACCATTTCACAGTTTAGGTGTTTGAAGGTCACGTAGAAATTGGACATCCAATTTTTAATTCTAATGTATGAGTTGAGATCCGGACAGAATATTTACTATATTATTAGTCACATATCGATCGGTTTTTAAATTTCACTGAGATCTACTCGTACTTAAAAGTCACGCCACATATCTCTGATTAAAGAAAATTTAACTAAAATTAGGGAAATTTCATCATCAATTTCAAGCTCTGGATATCAACGTAACATGGTAATCTCTCTTGCTGAATGTCGCACGCCATCTACTTTTACTATCGCTAAACCTTACTGGAACTATAAAAATTATATCGGTGAAATAATTCAATCTAATGGTTTAGAAAAAGCAGGAACTCCAACAAAATGGAATTTGCCTTCCAAAAAACTAAAGATATAATAAAAAAAAATCTTTCTATTGAAGCTAAATTGCGTCATTATAAAACAGTCGTTCGTCCTGAAAGCTTATGTGCCTCTGAATGTTTGTTTCTCAACAAAAAAGGAGAAATTGAAAATATCGAAAAGAAGGAGGGAAAAATATTAAGGAAAATATTGGGACCAAGAATGACTGAAGAAGGTTTTAAACTCAAAATTAATACAGAAATATATCAAAATATTGAAGAATTAAGTTATGCAATGAGGAATCGTAGATTGACATTTCATGGACATTAAATGAGAATGGATGAGAGAAGGCTAACAGCGGAAGTTTTACAAAAGAGCTTCCAAAAACAGAAAATATGGATAGCCAGAATACATAATAATAATGTAAAATAATATATGATGGTGTCGAATATACAACGGGATTCAATGTGGGACTGAGACAAATTTCGGACAGCAGTCGACAAGATCAAGTTTTCAGAAATGGTTAATAGACAGTGGTCAGATTAAAGGAGGAAAAATCAGGCAGAGGTGATGAAGTAATATTGGAAAGAACGGAAGAGTAAGAACTGTTGAACGTGGTCCACAGATACCGAACTCGAAAGAAGAAGATAAAGTTAAAATTTGGTATTGATGGGTTCTACCATTGTCAACTCTAATGCAGAAAACCGCACGTGGCACCACATATTTAAATCTTTTTTATAATTTTATTTAATATAACCAAATATTATTATCAATATTAGGCTCTATAAAAGACTAAAACGACAAGAAACTGCCCGTCGTTACAGACTACTTCAGCATTTACTAGACAAACGTTCAAAGCTCCCAATTAATTACAAAAGACTTATATACATGACTGTGATTAGACCTACGGACGTACGGAGTTGAGCTTTGGGGCTGCACTAAACCATCCAATCCATCTCGTATTCAATCCTTACAATCTAAAATCCTTCGGAAAATCCTCAATCATCCTTACTATGTCCCGGACAAACCTATCCATAAAAATCTTAATGTTCCATAAGTTGCTGATTTAGCCCAAGCCAGGTACCTATTATTTCATAGTAAGCTCCATAACTACTCAAATCCGTTAGTTTCTCAAATTGCTTCCCACTACATTCCTGGTAATCCTCCGAGGCGATTGTCATCGTTATAAATGAATTTACTCGATGTCTATATTTTGTACAGTAAATTTCAATAAATGGATATATAAAATAAAAATAAATAAATAAAATATATATGACACCAAATCTTAGCAACCTCTCATATAGAATGGCGGTCGTCACCTTTAGGTCAATTTTTTTAACTTCACTGGAATCCACATATGCATCACATTTTTTAATACAAATTACAAATAAATAAAATACACATTTAATTATTGCAAAACCTTCTAAATAAGGATATGATATAGTTAAAATTTGGTACAGATAGGTACATTAGTTTCATTGTTAGTGATCAGAAACCTAATATAAGTAGCACCTACGGCAGTCGTTCTCAACAGGTCCTCCTGAACGAATGAATGAATCAGGGGCCCGTGATCAGTCATCGAAACATTTTCCGTCAGGAATTTGACTTACAGTTTGTAGTCCAGAGTAAATCAGTGTCCTGAAGTTAGGAAATGTAAGGGAAATTTGCTTTTATATACAATCCTTACAATTCACTAGCTAGGTGATGTGACCAGTTTAGATTAGTTTGCTTTGAACCTGCATAACTAAACCTGACATGGAGTAATAAACCTGAATGAGACACATCATTCTAGGAAGAAAAATAGTTTTAGCAAATTTTAGTATATTTAATCATTTAAATGCATTTTAAAGTCGATCTATAATTATATATAACACCTTTTACAATTATATTAGGCGTCCTTGAAATTATAGCAATTATTCTGAGGTGTGCTTGAAATAATCAAGATTTTTAAGGGGTCCTTGAAACTTTTTTGTTGGGAAACCCTTATCTATGTATTACAAGTACTACGATTATGCAGGAATAAAATTCATTATTGATGGATATTCCTTGCCTTTGAGAATGATAATATGTTTAGCTATTCTTGGAAAAAAATAGATTATTCAGATCATAATAAGGAATAATTTCTAAATATAATAATCGTCCATATTTTATTTATTAAACCAATTGAAGAATAATTACGAAGATTCTACCCGGAGGTACTGTGCCGATATCTCCTGCAATGCTACACACTCTAATAAATTCATTTAAAACTATAAAATATCAGGTTTATCACTATCGTCCCATCAACGTCTCGGTCTAGAACTGCCGGCCTAATAACAGCTGTGTGTCTCATTGAAACCTGTCTTTAACCGAGAAAATTCATCAAATACTACAGATCAATTTCAACTAATGAGAGAAAAATAGTAATTATTTTGAGAATGGTCCTTCGGGCTTTGTAGGCTGGAACTTGTTAGGAAGACCTTCCGGTGATAAGGTTCCAATCTCGCTCTGGATGGTAATTGGTGAAAGGTGATTTCGGAATAATTTTCTAATTACAGAATATGTTAATTGATCCAGGTGAGAGTACATTGAAGGCGGCCGTGTCCGATGGCTATTTACCTGTAATTAGCTATCTGTGGGAGAATAATTAATTGAAGTTAAGTATAATTTAAAAATTAATTAATTAATAATAAGGTTCTGAAAATAAATTAATAAATTCAAACAAATCCACATCAAATAACCTTTACCCTTCGTCGTAAACCTAATACTTCTTGTCGTTCCTACAGTCCCTCAGTCTTGTCCTTTAATAATATTCCATTAATCCATGTTAAACAGATCCGTTACCTAGGACTCCATCTGGAGAAACGACTTACTTGGAACCCACATACAAGACTAAAACGACAAGAAACTGCACGTTTTTGACTTAAACAACAATTACTTGACAAACTTTTAAACATTAAGGAAATACGGAACTTCAGGGCTTAACTAACCGTTCCAATCTTCTCCACGTTCCAATAGCAATGCTTATTTTTGCTACTGCTGCATTGACACAACTAAACTGATCTATAAAAATCTTAATGTTCCATATGTTGCTCATTTAGCCCAAACTAGACACCTTTCTTTTTCTTAGTAAACTCCATAACCATTTAAATCCACTGGTCTCTTCCATTTTATTCCTGGTAACCATCCAAGGTCTTCCATCTTCAATTGTGTGGAAGAAAGTTATAGCGATTGAAGATAAACGTACTTTCCAATCAATTTATTTAAATATTAGAAGACACATGAACTGTGACGAGGAAATTGTGGCAAATGAATTAGCAGCGTTTTTCGCAAAAGAAGGAATCAATGGCGATGAACCTTCTACGTCCCAAATCGACTTCATGTCAGATAACCATGAAATATATAATATTCCTTTTAATATCAAAAGGAACTGATGGCTCAAAAAC
Source organism: Euschistus heros (assembly GCA_003667255.2). Classification (NCBI taxonomy): domain Eukaryota; kingdom Metazoa; phylum Arthropoda; class Insecta; order Hemiptera; family Pentatomidae; genus Euschistus; species Euschistus heros. The sequence goes on along the minus strand of RCWM02000374.1, from coordinate 751,057 downwards.
AAATGAATCAACATTATGTGCAGTTTGGAACAACAGAAGCGCGCTGAAGTATAAGCTAGATAGTACCTGTGGTATTTTGACCGCGGAACGGACAGCGATATTAAAAGCGCTTTAACTAGCTCAAACATTTGTAGAGCCATCAATAATTGTCGGCTCTGACTCCTTGAGTGCAATTAAAAGCCTTTTCAAATTTTATTCCGACAAGCCAATAATTCAGACAATGTAAAAGGGAGGAAGTCATAATCACGCGATTAAGAATTGGACACTGTCGTTTAACGCATGACTAACTGATGGCAAAGAGAGATCCCCCTCAGTGTCAACTCTGCAGAGTTGCTCTAACAGTGAGGCACATCTTCGAGGAGTGTCCTCAGTACAGGAGAGATATGGATAAATGTGGTGTACCTCGTCAGCTCTGTAAGGCCTTGGGCGATAGTGAACAGTACATTTTTAGTACTATAGAATTTATAAAGAAAATTGTTATGTAATTGTATTTAATGTTCCTTACTTTATTCATTACTTTTTTTTTTCTCTTTATTTATCTTTTATTACATTATTATTACTACTTTTTTTTATTTTATTTTTTAAATCTTATTTATGGTTGAAATTAATATAATTTTATTAGAAATTTATTATTGTTATTGTCATTGTTGCAATGCAGGTGGTATAGTAAAGTTCGGGTATATGGGCAATAATAACCATAGCAGTTTTTTGCCCTTAAAAACAAACAACAACAACAATCATCCAAAGCGTCTGAAAATAAGCTGGCCTCGAGACCTTCAACTATGGAACTTTTATTAAAGTGCCACCAATGGGTGTTTTTTTTTTTGTTTTTTTTAGAAATGCTATTACACTAACATTTAACAACGATTGACAAATATCCTTAGCTTCCAATTAATAACAAAAGACTAATCTACATGAATATATTTGGATATTTGAATTTGATCTCTCGGACTCCATTAAACAATTGAGGAGGTGAAATGCAAAACTCGTTCGTTCCATTTTTATTTTTAAATTGTGATGTAAGTGGATTCTAAAAGATATTAACTATCTTTATATAGTTATCAATAAATATCTTTATATATATATATATATATATATATATATATATATATATATATATATATATATATATATATTATCATTATAATGCAATAATAAATATATGTATCTTTATATTTTTATCTATAAATATCTTTATGCATGTTATCTTTCTAAAAGATAATTAATACCCAACTTTTCAAAAAAATGGAACGAACGAGTTAGTTCAATTCATCTCATATTCAATCCTTACTATCCAAAATTTTTCGATATGCTTCTTTTTATGTCACAAATCAACTTATCCATTATGTCCAATATGTTGCTGATTTGGCCGAAACACGATACTTATCTAATTGTTAGAAGACTGTATATGAATACTACTTTTTTTTATTTATTTATTTTTTTGAAGACAAGTTTCGAATGTTTGACATACTTCAACATTAAGACGTACAAAATCTCACGACATCAGTATGTTTTTAAAACTGATAATGAATGTTTGACATTCAAAACTATACTTAAATGAATGGATTATAATTGAATTTGCAAAGCATTCATCAATCCTAACTTAATATTACGATCTCGCCGGAAGGAGGAATTCATAGGAAATAGTCGACGAACTTTCGATGTCGAAAGGAGAAGCGGAAGAAGACATTGGTGAAGATTTATAACCCCTTTTCATTTTTTCGACTACTTCCGGTTATGCAATAGCCACTGACACGGTAGGAAATGTCAACCGGCGGGAAAATGTCAGGGGACACGCGCTTAGTTTTTCTTACGGAATATTTCCCGTTCAGCTGTGATGTCGGAAAAATGGTTCTGATATATTCTTATTAAGGCCTAGAATTGGAATTTGTATAGAAATAACTTTAATTAATGTTATACTGTCCAGATTTATGCTAGAGTTATGACCTTAACATTATTTAAAGTTTTTTACGAAGCATCTGTCATAGATTTTCAAACAACTGCAAAAATGTAAATTTTCCGTTCCACAATTGTATATAGCGTTCAATTAAAAACATAAATCTAATGTATATATTTTCGGAAGGAGTGATTTGCAAGTACTATTTTTCAATTCTCAATACTGGCACCAATACCAAAAAATCAATTATCGATTCTCTTAATCGATACCTTGGTTAAAATATAAATTTCGATTAAAAAAAAAAATCCGTATGACAGCTAAAACGTAAACCGTATTTAATCACGAAATAAATTGCTAAACAGCAAATTATATTATATACGTACAGTATACAATATACTATTTAACTATAATTCTGACAATGTACAATAATAAAAAATTAATTTTTTTTTTTTAAATAGTAAATATTCTAAAGCGACAAAGTTTTAAAAACTCACATAGGCATTACTGAATTTGTGAAGAGCCAAAGTAAAATTTTATAATTGTTTTAATTGTTATTGTGATTCTTATTTTTTAATTTTATTTTGAGATTGAGGCTATTAAACATTTCTTATTTTTAAAAGTAAGAATAGACGAATAAATAAAGGCATTTCTTAAATTGATAAAAGCTTAAATAATATTAAATTATAGCATATCTTTAATTTTATTATAACTATATCTTTTGATTAATTCAAAAATGAGTTGGTTGTCTATCTACTTGAAAAAAAAAAATGAAGTTTTGTTTATTTACTGCAGAAAATATAATAATGAATGCAACACTTTTTTATTGTGGTATCTTAATCGAACACTATCTAGCCCTTTTTACTGGTCTAAGTATTAGTGACAATTTAAAAATTGTGATTTGGTGTCACCTGTGGTGTAGTGGTTAGCATAGCAAGCTACTAAACCCAAGATCGTGGGTTCGCAGCCCGGCAGGCGACCTTAGGATTTTTTAAAGGGAGTAAAAAATCCTTAGCTATGCCGTCCTTCGGAAGGGACGTAAAATGGGGGTCCCGAGCCTGTGCGATGTCAGGTACTCGTTAAAGATCCCTATCTTAATTATACCTGGGTAGGCAAAATTTAGGACTCCCACCGTAGCATCGTCCGATTAGCCATAGCAGCATAAAGTGACGTTAAACGAAATAAACAAACAAAATTGTGATTTAAAATCATATGTTTTCACAAAGAGGAATCTACCAGGTATGCAAGTTTAAAATGTCGTTTATTTCTTAAAATATATACACAGTAATTTAAAAAAAAGTATAATATATTTTATTCAAAGTACTGACCCTCGCTTTCTACACATTTTGTCCATCTCTCGGGCAATATATGGATACCATTCCAAAAGAATGCTTCATCTTTATTTGAAATCCATTCATCAAACCATTTTCGTACGTTTTCGAAATTGTTGAAGTGTTGCTCGCCAATGAGTGTCCCATCGATGAGAAGAGGTGATAATCAGAAGGCGCCAGGTCAGGTGAATACGGCGGGTGGGGTAGGAGTTCCCAACCAAGCGAAGAAATCGTTTCCTTAGTCAATCTGGCTGAATGTGCAGGAGCGTTATCATGCTGAAGAATGACTTTGGCGTGCCTGTGAGCCCATTCTGGGCGTTTTTCGATCAATGCGTGACTCAAATTGATCATTTGTTGTCGGTAGCGCTCGGTATTGACTGTTTCGCCGGGTTTGAGAAGCTCGTAGTAGACTACTCCCTTCTGATCCCACCACACACACAGCATTGTCTTCTTCCCAAAACGATCCGGTCTTGCACTCGATGTGGATGGTTGTCCTGGCGTTACCCATGATTTTTTTTTTTCGTTTGGGATTCTGAAAATAAATCCATTTTTCATCGCCAGTTACAACTCGATGCAAAAAACCCTTTCTTTCGTGGCGTAAAAGCAGCATTTCGCACACAGTTTTTCGTTTTTTCCATCTGTCGTTCGTCCAATTCATGTGGAACCCATTTTCCAACCTTTTGAATCTTTCCCATAGCTCTCAGGCGATCGGAAATGGCTTGCCTAGTGAATTCAACTGTTCTGCCATCATTTGTTGGGTTTGGGTATTGTCTTCGTCTAATAAAGATTGCAATTCGAAGTCCTCGAACTTTTTTGGTCGATTTTCTCGTTTTTGATCAGTAACATCAAAATCACCACGTTTGAAACTTTGAAACCAACGTTCACATGTCCTGACGGTTGGAGCAACATCGCCATAAGTCTCAACAAGAATTCGATGACATTCAGATGCCTTTTTCTTTTGATTAAATAAGAAAATCATGACATGCCGCAAATGCTCTTTATTTGGCTTAGAATTAGACATTTTTAACACCAAAGAAAGGTATGATACGTCCACGTAAACGACTTAAAAACAACTGACTTTTGTAAACAAATGACTAACAAACAAAATAGCGTTTAGAGATAAGCAAATCCTTCAATAGGCTAAGAGCGCATTCTATTGGAATTAAAACGACATTTTAAACTTGCATACCTGGTACATGTTTAAATTAGTATTGCTATCAATAAACATATTGTAGAGTGCATGGAATATGTGATAATGCTTAACTTCACAGACAGTAGTATATTTACTTTTCAGTTGAAAAGTAAATATACTAAAACTCCACGCCTCTGGGGATGAGCTTACCTTGAAGGGAGGGGAGAAGGTCCCATTTTTGGGTTTTTCGATTATATCTTGAAAACGGTGAACTATAGAAAAATATGCTACAATACAAATTTAAAGATAATTAAATGTCCTATAAAAGTGTTTATATACATATTAGTCGAATTTTCAACGGATTCCAAGATATATACTATTAAAAATAGATAATTTTCGGGAAAAAAAAATATATTTACCTTACTATATGTAAAACGTTAGCTTTGAGTGCCAGAAACGTATATATTAAATTAAATTAAATTTAATGCTCTACAACTTTGATCCCGATTTTTGTTCTGAGAAACGATCGTGGAAGGCTCCAGAAGCAAATGTTTGACAAAACCTAAGGTAAACATTTTTTTTTTCTCGAAAATTATCGATATTCAATAACGTAAAAACCGCTGGAAGTTCGACAAAGATGTAGGGAATTAAATTTATTGGAATATTAATTAGCTTCAATTTTGATTTGAAACATACTATTCTTGAGTTCACAGTGTTCGTGATGTAATCGGAAACCCAAAAATTAGACCTCCACCCCTCCTTCCACCTGTGGGCCGGGACTTTAAGTATGTTCATATTTTAATTACTCTTAACGAAGCTATGAAGTCACTATCGCATATTTCATGCATTCTACACCCCTTATTTTAGGACTCATTTACTAGACTATGTTAAGTAGAATGACGATAATTAAAGTGAAGCCACATAGAACATCAAGGAGATGAAATAACCCATCTGTTTCAGCCGTTTATTTTATGTTTTAAAAACAATTCCTGATAATTTGTTTAAATTTAATTATTCTAAAACTTTCTTTCTCAATTTCATAATTTTAGAAAAATATTTTATTTGAAAAATGTTAATAACAGGATATTGTTATATTTTATATTAAATGTTTATAACAGCGGTTTGTTTTCATAATCATAATCATGTATTACATGCAGTATTAAGGCTTAGTAGTTGGCCGGTTGTTGACCACTTAGCGTCATGTTAAACGGACGATGTTTTTTTTGTTGACTGTGTGTCTCATGCCAGAACATTTTTCATTTTTTTATCATTAATCGTAAATATTGCGATTAAATTCCGAAAGATATACCCAAACTTTCGGTTATCGGCAATTGGGAGGCCGTATAGCTCCTATTTGTTTTGTCTTTTTATCTCAACTCAGGACTTTATTTTATTTTTTCTGGGACTCCTGGACCACGACCATCGTCAAGCAAATCGTATGCGGCCGGTGAAGACGAAAAGATCAAATTTAATAATCAACAGAACCAAAAGGATGACATTTTTCCCAGGGTATATATAAGTCAATTGTACAAGGAATATTTCTATTTTTTTTTTTGTAAAGATGAATATTAGTTTTAATATGTATATATTAGCAGTTGATTTTTTTTTTTTTTTTTTGAATTTTATGTTTTGTTAAATCAGAGCTCTGTTTGTTTTATTGGTTTCCTTTCTTGAACTACAGATATATATACATATTTTTTTTTTTTTAATTATACAAACACAAATTGTAAATGAAATTGAAAGAAATTGGATTAATTTTATTACAAATGTCTATTAATAAATAAGTATTTAAAAAAAAAAAAAAAAAAGGGCATTTAATATTTTTTGTATTGACTAATTATTGGTCAAGTTAGCCATTAACTTTAAAAACCAGCGTTCCAGAGATGGCACGCCAGGGGAAAAAAAAGCTGTTCAAGGGTGCAAATACTGTTACCCTTACGCTGCCCTAACACCATCAATAAATTAAATCTAATTATAAAACCATAAATACCATAAATTTAGGTGAAATAAACCATCAATAAAAAAAATGCAACTATAAAACATACGCCAAATTATTATTGAAGTTTTAACAGGTTGCAGTATTATAGCAGTATTTTTGTATTTTTATACAACACCTCTGATTTTACAGGCCTTGTTCTCTATGGCATTACGAATAGTTTCACCACACAGTCATTTAAGATGTGTAAGAAAGTTTATGGAGTTAGTCCGTCACACTTGCAAGCGTCTGATTTTCGTAGGTTAAATCGCTTGATGTATATATCCAAATCTTTTTTTATTACAGTATAATTTTCTAGATTGCCAATAATTTCCACAAATGCATGTGCAAATCCTGTAATCTGCCAAGCGGAGTATGTGGTCCATTTGCATTTCCAAGGTGTCTCCAGTTCCAGCCAGCCAGGACAGCACTCTCCTCTTTGTACATATTCAGTAGGCGGTAATTGTGCAATGTGCCACGGCTGCACCAGCATTAACATTGCGTATGTACCTTTTAAGTACTTCTTCGCTAATAATAATTATACTAGAAGTCTATCGTACAATAGATAAAAATATATTAGCAATGTAATAGTGCTTTAAATATGTCTATTGTATCACGCGGTAATTCAAAATGTTATCAAGGTAAGTCGGATTAAGAGACAATCCTTTGGTATATTATATAAACTGGATATCCAGCAAAAATTATCAAGTCAAATGATTAAAACTCCAAAAAGAGAACTAACGTCTCAAAATTGATCTAAATCGAGGATTGTACTTTAAGCATGATTAGAATAAAGATAAACACCGCGGGTAGAGAACCAAATATGAAATTTTTGATTTAGGAACATATTTATAATAAGTAAATTATTGAAATTATTTTTTTAAAAATGTATGAATTTCTTTTTATTTTAATTGTTTTGTTTGATGGAATGATCCTTAAGACCTGGACATCCTCAACAAGTCTTCTACCTCCATCTTAGCCTTGCAGCGCCATCATCTTCCTCCCGCCTGACGGCGATCTTGCTGCACTTCATACCTGTAACACTACAACCCATGAAAGGTCTTGGGTTCAGTACTTAGGTGAGGTTGTACTGTTACTGGCCCAACGGTTGTGAAAAGAGAAAATTTGGCTAAAAAAAAACGCTCAATTACTATTTTTTTTCTCCAATTAAGGATATGGACTTCATAGAAGCTGGTTGTGCCACGAGAGAGTCTCCCGAACTTAAATTCAGTCTCCATATCATACATCCATTTTAAATACAGCATGTTTCGGTTGCCATCGAATTCCTGTTTAATTTTACTTCCCACATATGAATAATGATAGAAGTAAATTTTGATATTTTATTAAAGTGATTAAAGTGTCAAAAATTGTATTATTTAAAATAATAGTAAAAAACCTTGTCAAACTTTAATTGAATAAATAATTAAATCTGAGCAAAAAAGATATATTTAGATATATCTATATTTCTATATATATTTAGATACATAAGTAGATATATTTTTAAATTATACACAGGTTAAGTGGGCTTGTTTGGTAGATGATGTACTGGACACAAAACATTCTGATCTAGATTTAGTTCTATACTATATACAATATTCCTAAGTTGAGTTATCAAAAACGTAAAGTGGGCAGAGAAGCACTAATTAAAAAGAAGAATAGGTAGAAAGATGATTATATGGTAGGCATTTATAATTAAGAAACATGAAGCGGACATTATTAGTTGGAAATCGGTACACTCTTGTAAGGATGTTGATCTTAATAGTGCACGTCAATACTCTACCTCAATGTACGTCATGCGTACACAAACTTTTGATATTTTTGTGATAAACTTTTGTAAAAATTAATTTTTTTTCGTAACTAAACCTTGTTATGGCATCTCTATCAAAATACAGTGTTACCCGGCACTTAAACTTATGTAAGGAAATAAATTGTGGATGTTAAAAAGAAAATAGCATCTCATGAATGTTTCTGCTTCAACTATTCATTGTGTTGTGATATTGTATTTTGCAGTGAAAAAAAGGTGAGGAAAAAACATTAAGAAGATTTATAGAATAAGAATGAAAAAGTAGAAATAGAAACGGAAATTAATAATTAATGAATAATGTTAATATGATTGAGTATGTTAATAAAACATGATAAAAGATAAAATTAAGTGTACTTTTTTGTAGTTTAGTTGTGTAACTATCATAGCATGGAATATGGTTCTTACATAAAATTTTTTTAATATATCTTAATGGTTGATAAGACCTTGTTCTCATGCAATTTTGCATGATGTATACGTTTGGGTCAGAAAGCGCGTGAAGGGAGAAAGTAAAATATGGACATGAACATATAAAACTTTTCCCGTTCGTTTAGTAGGAAAATTAACTTTTAATTATTTTTATTTTAATAATAAAATAGTTAGTTATGTTATCAAAAAATATATGAACCGTTTTTATTACTTCAAACATGTTAATTCTGAATAGAGATATGAGATGTTTGTTAGAAACACAAGTACAATGATGATGAATACAAATTAAGAATTGTATTTACGAATATATAATACATATAAAGTAGGATCTGACAAAAATTACGCAGTGAACTGTCAGTTCTCTTCATGTCGGCGTGGTTATGATGATATATCGTTTTTAGTTTTTATTCTTCCATTTTCCACCTACCCTGATGATGGCCTTCAAATACGATATTCGTATATGGCCGAAACGTTGGTATAATAAAATTTTGGTTTGTTAATCTCAAACGTTGCCTAATTTTTGACTGATTCCTCTCAACATCCTACTTTATACAATACTCATTCAGTCTATCAACACAGCTTTTTAATTCAGATAAATACTGATAGATTAATATAGTCGGTCCAAATAATCTTTGGAATTCGGTTTAACTAGAGCAGTGAAGGAACCAGTATTAAACCCATATGAAATAAAATAAAGGATGAAAGAATTAAAAAATTTCGAACCCTTGCAGGGCAAATTTATAATATAAGAATAAAATAATGATATTAAAACTAAGTGAGAATGATAGTGGTGTAAGTAAAGTTACCTTCATTTCGAGAAAATGAAGGCTTTGCAATACTCTTATTAAAAATTACATAAGCAAGATAGAATGGACTGTTTTTCAATTCTATACAACAATGCTTTAAAGTTAAAGAAAAAAATGGGGTTTGCAAGTTTCAATGATAATTTATTCATTGGTTTCAACGGGAAAAATCCATTAACGCCAGTTTCATTTTACTTCATAATAAAAATCCGTTAAGAGTGATAGTGTTGCAAGTCAAATTTCCCTTAGTTTAAGAAAAATTATTGTTTTGTGAATGTTCTTATTATACCCAAAAATTACAATAATCAAATTTAAAAAGGAATAACGGAGGTGATTGGAGTGTTTAGCTCAATTTTTACTTCTTTTTTTCAAATTTTTTATTCTATTTGATTTTGTTTTCGAATCGGGAAGCATGTCCAACACAACTCAAAGTTATTTTTTTAGTAACTATTTTCGGAGCGAAAATGCAATAACACTTAAACACCATTCTCACAATTACAAAGAAAGATTAGGAGTCACCAATAATGAAAATAATTTTAACCATATTTGGTTCCAAACAAGATTTCTTATAATCTTAACATTGCTTCAATATTATAGAAAAATATATTACCCGGTTTGACTTGTTAGTTTTAAATGGAATATTTTAACGGTTTTATATAAATTTAAATTCATTGCTAAAGTTGTTACTGATGAATATCACCAGGTTTCATAGATTTACTTAAGAGCTGCCTATTTTTCTTGCATTCAACAAAATTATTTTTTCTAGCTTTTATCGTCATGCCAGCAAATTTAGTTGGCCTTACAGTTAATTGTAGGGGAAAAAATAAATAAATGCATAAATTAAAAAAAAAAAAGTTTTTTCTGTTTAAATATTTATTATTTTGCAACAAAGATGTTTTCTAGAAAAACATATCCCACAACATTAACTAGCGTGCAAAAATACATAAAAATCATACATCACATGTTTTTGAGAAATTTCTTAAAATGCACTTTGGGCATTTATAGCGTTATTACAACTTAAGCAAGGTATCGATCCTTCATGACATTTAATGCAGAATATAAATCTAAAAAAAAAAAAAAGTTTCTTATATGAAACAAAAAAAAAAAAATGATTAAGATTTTGTACGTTTGCGCGATGCGCACTTGTACTAAATTTACGAAATTTAAATCTACGTGAAAAATGAAAGTGAGTTGATATGAAAAACGTTTGCTCTCTCTCACAAAATATGAAAAATAAATTGAAATTAAAATTTAGAGGGATACCCAACAGAACTTTGAATAACTTTTGAAGAACTTTCACACCAGCGTGGAAAAAAGACCGCACTTCCGAAGACACTGCGAGTGGCAGACACCACCATTGCCCCCTCTAACTGTATCGTTTACTTGGGTGTCACTTTGGATAGAGGGCTGAAATTCTCAGCTCACTGTTACAGGGCGCACCGCAAGGTGAGGAAAAGATCTTACCGTCTCCACCACCTCCTCTCCTCTCCAGCACTTTCCCTGCGACTGAAGTTGTGCATCTACAAAAGCATGTTGAGGCCTGCACTCCTGTATGGTGCCCCTCTTCTCACCCGCCTTTCTGACGGAACTAGACGGCATCTGCAGCGATTCCAGGACTCAATGCTTAAGAAGATTGTAAAAACGACTTCCTTGAAGAAAAAGAAGCCAGAAGACTTACACGAGATCTTCAACCTCCCGACGGTCCCGGAATTTATCCAGCGCCGGCATGTCAAGTTTCTGGACTCTCTTCAGTTTTTGACGAACCCCCTGTTCAGAACCTTGACACCAGCGCCACCACCGGTCCGCTGGCAACTAACAACCGGACCGTAACCAAGACATACCAACGGGCAAATCAGAACCCACTGGCCACTGGTCAAAAATGTGACAATAAAGACACTTTCTCTTTTAAGTCGTAAGTGTAAATAGTTTTAAGTTTTCTTTACTACATGATTTAGGTGAGCCCCATCACCTAAACATACTCTTTCTGAAACCCACAGATCAAGATATCATCACAAACTTCCTGTTGGCCTTACAGTGTACCCAGTACAGAAAAAGGCCAAACATCCCTAGAAATTCCTAAATTCCATCCAACTCAAGAAATCATCCAACAGGGGCTAGGAAAAAAAAAAAAAAAAAAAAAAAAAAAAAAACAGAACTTGTCACCCGATTTTTCTCGTTCCGCTCAACTGGTATAAAAAATATGATAAAATAAAAATTTCTCAACATTCTTTATTAATTTAAATTACGCTCAGAGGTTTGTTTATAGTGATTATAAGAACAGCGGCACATGGACTATCCCTGCCAACCTCCCGCCTAAAAACTACATTCCCGAATAGTACTCGTACATGCAGTTTCATTGTCAGAAAGACCATCTTAGCAAAATCAGAAGAGAAATATCGTGGCGCGATTTTCGCATACTCAACCACACTCAGCGCCTAGACTATAACTATTGACTTACACCATTCGTCTTCTAAATATATATCGGTTTTTGCTAAATTTGATAATGATGTGTTTTTAATAGTGCTACGTAAAGATTTCAACATAATTGACAATGTCAATTAATAGAGCAGTGATAAAGGAGCAATAATAGTGAATAAACCTAATTTTGATTTTTTTTTTTAATTGCACTACTATCATTCTCACCGGCTCATAAAAAGCGTCGACTTTTGAAACAGGATAAATCCACTATTTGAAAAAAAATAAATAAAACTTAATTTAACTTGTAAAATTGTTTTCCTTTAAAGCGCACTAAATGCCGTTATATTTCAAGACATTTAAACCTCCAAGCCAGTGTCATAAATTTATAAAAGCAAGAGTATTTATTAAAAAAAAAAAAAAAAAAAAAAAAAGCATAATCTACCATTTACATAAAGGATGCATAGTTAAAGTATATTTACAAAAAGAAACTATAGCATAGAAACAAGTAGCTTCTTACCTGTGACAAAGAAAAATTCAAAAAGTTTGTACTTGACATAAAAAATTACATTAATAAATCCAGTGCCCTTAAAGAAGGTTTACACACAATTATTTTATTTATATATTCATGGGAACTCACAGAAAAAAACAATTCTTTTTTAGTTTAAAAAACTATTGAAAACATTCTAATTATGCCATATTTTCTCCTGAAAAGTTTTACAATTTGCACCTTCCCATTTCGAAAGTCGACGCCTCATAAATTATCCATTTTTCTTCCATTGCAACTTTCTTATAGAAGGAAGAGTTGTGTATTTATACTATTTGCAGGTAACCGGAGGATGCGCATTTTACTTTTAATTACTTTTTTCATTTTTTGTTCAATTAGAATACATAATTTACAACTGAGAAGAATCCTTTATAGAAATTGAAGAAGTACCAAGAGAAAAAAATATAAACTCATATTGGTTATATTCTTTCATATTCTACGCTTCTTTTATGATTCGGCCTTGGGTATAACAATCTTGAAGCAGTTCTTAGAAAGTTTAGGTTAAGGAAACCTACTTTTTTATAGAAAATAATTTCATAAACTTCCAATAATATAAATAATTCACTCACCTCCATAATTCAACAATCTCTTTTTCTAGGATGGTTCTTCTGTGTTTCAGAAAAACTTTTCAGGACTACCTCTTTGATGTATAACAATATTATTAATTTGATGAAAAGCGATTTTCTGAAAATTTAAAATCAAAATAAATTCAAAAAAATCAACTATATAACAAAATGTTAGTTTTTCACTCTGGGAAGGAACTTAACATTTGAGAAGTATTTTTTTTTTTTTTTTTTTTTTTTTTTTTTTTTTTTTTTTTAGTATAAATAGTTTTTATTTATTGAAAATAAATTACATAAACTCCGACTAGACTAATAATGACATAGGCGCATGTCTGGATACACATCCATCTCACATGAAACACTAAGTAATTAAGGAGGAATCTACAAACAAATGAAGAATGGAAACGAGATAAAACAGTAAAAAAAACACAAAAAAAAAAACCTACACAACACTACTATTTAAATTAACAATACAAATTAATAGTTATAAACGATGATTAATAATAGTGAAATTATAATCCAAGCCAGAGTAATAAAAATAATAATATACAACTTATATAATAATACGAAAAAAATGTAAATAAAACTACTTTTGTGATATAATATAAAATCAGACTTTTATTAATGAACTTTATGGTGGAAATATTTAGACTTTTGTAATTTGTGTACTCTTTTGTAATTTATAGAAATTAGTTTTTCAGTCTTCAAATAAAATGTGTTTTGTCTTTGATATTTGGGTTTTCAGATATAGCAGTTGAAAAGAAAAATGTCTTTGTTTGCGATTGAATGTGTCGCTTAATTGTGGGTAGACTGAGGTCAGTGAGCATAGTGGATATTCTTGTGTATCTGGGGTAATTGTTTATGATTTTCATACAAATATTTTGTATAACTTCCAGTTTTTTGTTATTTGTTATACAAGTATTATTTTAGGCGTATAATTCCAAAACTACCCAAGTCCAATTTTTTAAAAATATTTTTTCTTTCATATTATCTTTAGGTGGAAGGTTTTCTCCTAGAAGTAGTAAATCACATTGAAAACGGCCATACAAAAATAAGATTTGTTCCCTGAAACCAATAAACGACTTTTATTTATCAGTTGTAAAACCTTTTCAATAATGGACATGTTAGAATTTAGAATTCTACGCTTCATTTCACATCAACTGCAAATCTTAAATCTACGATACTTGGTTAACTATGAACCGTAGATTCCATAGTTTATTTCAAGATAAACATTATATAATGACATGATTATACCTTTTGTTGTGCTTAAAATTAAAAATAGTAGAAACATTTCACTCATCTACTACTCCAGATCTTCCTGTCATAGCCAAGAAGATTAAAATGGCAATCACCAAAAGACCCTTATTTTTCAAAACAATTTTGTTTTTCGATTAGTAATATTTTCAGGAGGTTTTCAAGCAATTATAAAAAATCATTAATTTGATGATGGTTCTTGATTAAAGTGTATATTAACATGTTTGATTTTTTTTTTTTTTTTTTTTTTTAATTTATTATCTGTAATATTTGTAGTGGTGATATTGTGAAACATTTTTCTTATGTTTTTAGAACTGATGGCGGGAGTTAAACATTTGAAACTAGTATTCAAATACAAAATTCCAGTAGAAGTTGCTAATAATTCATCAATCCATTTCTAACTATAATATTTTACTAATTGAAACTTCTTATCTGTACTATAATATTAAAGAAAAAGCCATTTTTTGTTTGTGATCACTAACCTCGGAAACTACTGAATCAATCTCGACCAAATTTTAACTACATCATCTTCATAGTTCAAGGATGGTTTTGCAATAATAACATTGACTTATTTTGAATTAAATTGTTATTAAAAAGGCGATACATATGTGGTGTGCAGTGAAGTTTAAATTGTGTTATATAGAACTTGAAATCAATTTTAAATTTACTTGTTTTTTTTTCGAGAAAAATTGTTATTAAAAAGCTATAAATATTTGGTGCAACATCTGGATGCGATTGAAGTTTGGAATTCGACCGTATATGGCTAATAATATTGAAAATGTTCTCTATCCCTATCTGAATTACCAGCTCATTCATTAAAATTAAAAACTGTATGTCCAATTATGTTTACGTTTAAAATTACAGTTTTTTTTTGTATTATTTTTATTTATTATTTTTTTTTTTTTTTTGTCTCTCATTTATTGATATTTACAACTGTACAAAATAATATACATTTCAGTAAATGTGTTGATAGTGAATACAATGGCATGTAAATAACTTGAGAAGAACTACTCAATAGTAGAACTTCTATAAAAATCTACAGTAAAAGGTCTCTAGGCCATCTTCTTTCCAGACGCCTCTGAGGATTATCGGAAATAGAGTGGGAAGCAAGTTGGGAGACTAGTGGATTAGAGTGGTTATAGAGCTTACTATGGAAGGATAGGTACCTGGTATTGGCCAAATCAGCCACTTAAAGAACATCAAGATCTTTATGGATAAGTTTATTGGTCACAAAGTAAGGAGCATTGAGAATTTTGGATTGTGAGGATTGGATACGAGATGAATTGGATGGTTTCGTTGAGAAAATTACAGTTATGCGTGAAAATATCATTTCGCCTATAATTATAACAAGACCGGTGACTGAAGAATTATGTATTCCCACAATCCAAATGATTCCTATTGATCGACCATTTCAATTCATACGATAAATATTTTATATTATATTTTATTTTGTAATTACAAATAGCAAATCGCGTAACTAGACTTACAAAAACGTTGAAGTATCTGTGGAATGACTGTATCTTTGTTTCTCTCACGGTCAATTATACATAGGACACTCCAAAACTGGAAACTCTAACAATCAAATCATTCTTATAACATTGGGAGACAAAACATGAAATGTAATTTATTTGGAATTCCTATGAACACATTTTTTCCTTTTTGCATGGTTTCTAAAATTTAAGATTTTTATAAAGCTGGCAAAGCCGCGACAGAAGATGATATATATATATATATATATATATATATATATATATATATATATATATATAATGTATAAAAATATATTATGTAATTATATAATATAAAACCAGTTGCAATTTCTAGAATAAGAAGAAACTGCTATAACAACAACGAAAGTAATAGATGTGAAGTCCTTGCTGAAGAGAAATGATTGTATGTTTGCAAAGAGGTCATTATCGATAAGAAGATAACTACAGAGGATGAGATGCACTAGGCACTAGCTATAATAATGTGCACGCAAGTTGTCTGCACAAGGCCCACAGCTAAGATCACAACTTCAACAGGATCCTTGGCCTCGATAGAAATCCATGCAACTCAATTCTAATTTATCTGTATCGACATTGAGATTTGAGGTAGAAATAGATCTTGTCACTTAGTGATTTAAACGGTCATTAAAGTTTAGTTAGAATACTCTATCAGGGATATGTATCGTAAGAAAAATATCGATATTTCATATCGACGATCTTAACATGTTTTACCGGTGACATACTTGGTCAAAAGCGATACGTTTATGGGGAACGCAGGGCGTTTCGCGTAGTTTGTAAGTTCCAGTTTTCCATCCTGGAAAAGTTAGGAGCTATACTCTCGTTATACTAAGCAACACCTATCAGTTAGCTTCTTTTTACTTTGTTCATGCTAATACAAAAAATAAAAAAATAACCTGGATTTGACCAATCTTGCTCGATCCCTCTCGGCTGCTGTGTACTAAAAAATACTCTTCTTCGGAAATAAACAATAGGATCATACAGGTAAGTGGTAAAAAAATAGAATATAAGGGCATATACAGTCAGCTGGATTAAGGTAACAAACAAAAAAAACATACCAACATGAGCATTTTAACACTTTCTATGATATTAAATACAAATTCTAATTTGATGCACTTGTGTAATAATATTTTGGGCTTAAATCACAAACGTGTTTTGTCAAAACCTGATCGAAGTTAAATATGAGCTTTCGGGTTTTTACATTAGATGCATATTTTCATTTTAAAAATAAATCGGAAAAATGCACATAACGCATTGACAATCTTATCGACGATTACAGCATTGACGATCAAGGGGGCAACCCCTAAAAACATGTTTCATCTAATTCTTTCTTTAGCCGGCAGGCTCAAGGGGCCAGTTTTTTTTATACACGATATATCGATGACCATAAATATCGATATAATGTGATTTTTTAACATGGTACATGTTTCAAGAATATAAATCTTCCTTGAACTATGAAGATGATGTAGTTACAATTTGGAACAGATTGGTTCAATAGTTTTCACGGTTAGTGACCACAAACGAAAAATGGCTTGACTTGATTTAACTTACTAATGTAAATATATACCTATTCGAAAAACGTTTCTTTGATCCTTGATCTAAACTGAGATAATCCGGAGGTCAGGGATCCCCCAGAAGTCATAAGACAATGGATGTACCATGATGAACTCAAATCACAGTTGGAATTTTTTTACTATGTACTAGTTATCTGTAGTATAAGTATCTATTTCTTTTTTTTAACAATATCCATTCGTCATTTTTTTATTAAGAAAGTTGATTTTAAATATTCCCATTACGTTATAATTATTCATTTATTTTATCGTTTTAGTTCATTTATTTCACAACTCAAATTGGAACAAAATTATTTCAAATGTTTAAAATTTAAAAGTAGTTTATTATGAATTAAACAGTAAGTTGTAGGTACATATACTATTTAGAATGGAATAAAACAGAATAAAAAAAAAAAAAAAAATAGTGTCTTAATAATAACGAATAACTACAGAAATAAATAAAATTACATCTGGTCAGGGACATATTAAAATGAAAAAAAAAAAATAGGTAAAAATAGTAACAATTATGAAAATATATAGGTAAATACTACATAAAGATATAGAGAGGAAAATAATAAAACACCCCACAGATGAAACATGAAATAATTCCTTATAGTACGAAGCTTTCATGCAATAGAAGTAACTAAATGTTCTATTCAGAATAAGTATTATGTATCAATCAAACTTATTCAAATATTTATTGATAAGACTCCAGAAATGCAATAACGAGGAGTAATTGAATTGAGAAGGTTGATAGTAAGAATTCCACCACAGTTAACATCGAATAAATACGTAAGTTCCTTTACTACTATTATACGTTTTAATCATAATTATTTATTCGATGTTATTCTATATGTAACACTAAATCACAATAGGAAATCACATTATATCGAATTCATCGACCTCAAACTCCTATTCAAGATATTTTCATTTATTTAAGATATTTGCCAAGGTGGACCTCCTTATTTCCGTTTAGACATCATTTGTCATAGCCTGCCTTTCAGCCAACCATTCTGCTAGCTCTATTGTATTCCATTCTCTACGTTTGCCTCAATCTGCCATTTGTGTCACAATCAGCAAATTGTAGACACCTCGAGCGCTTTCTCTGTAGCCTAGATTAGATTAATATTTGATAACATTGATTTGTAAGGTTTACATGACATTGTTCACCAGTTGTTGCACCAGAATGATTTGTTGCAACTATTTGTAGTACGTTAATAAATGTTTTACGCAAGACGTTCTTTAGAACAGTTCTTTTCAAACCCTAGAAGGATTGCCGGGAATCGATTGGAAAGCAAATTGGGAGGCATAGTTTCGAGTGGATATGGAGTAATATACATATACCTGGAGGAATATGTATCTGGCTTAGGACAAAGTTAAATTTAAAAATGTAACAATTTGATACGCTCGAAAATTTGACGACAGTTTCCTAGTCAGAATTTCATTGGAGAATACTTTTTGTTTTATAAAATTTGTCACTAAGACCTATCTGTAATATTGCTTGGAATGTAAAAAATCACATTTGCCTACATTTTTTAAATACTGGGCCTTTTTTTGACACATACTAGCTCCGTTAATAATGCTCTGATCGAAAATTTGAGGATAATCTCCTTGACAGAAATATAATCAAGAAATTTGTTTGTTTATATAATAATTGTCGCTAGGGTCTACCATTTAGGAGCTATATTGATCAGTATGGAAAAACTCCCGTTCTAACGTTTTTTTCACCATCAAATATGTAACGATTTTCACCCCCAAAAATGCAACATTTTGAACCGCTCTAGCTCTATTGGTGTTGATCGGATCGAAAATTTGCCGACCTCATGTTTATTTGTGCTTAACTTGTCGCATATGAAGCCGCTGTTTTCTTTCGGCAGTAATTCAATCCTTTTAATTCTAAAATATAAATTGTGAAAAGCAGTAGATTAAGGATGGAAATATTCATGATTTATAGTTTCTCCTTTATATATATATATATATATATATATATATATATAATATATATATATATATATATATATATATATATATATATATAACATATTACAATTAAATATAATTGTATATATAATTAAAAATTACAATAAATCTGAGACTGTAAAATATTCGTAGACAACTTCAATTTCCATAGCAAAATACATTTAGGCAGCCGTTCTTAGCCATTTAAGAAAATGACTGGTGCCCTGCCAAGGAGAAAAGAAATAACTCAAAAATTGTGAGGTAAAAACTAATTGGATTTATTTGACATATCGTTGGATTCGTTGTGAAATTCTTAGTAGAAAAGCTATGTTGTTAGTAGAAAAAATTGTTTGACTTTTATTGCTTTTCTAAGCTTCAAATCGAAAATTTCACCAAGAATTCAACGATAGTAAAATAAGTCCTTATCTCACAATTTTTGAATTACTTCTTAGAACGGCAGAGTATTCAGCATATTTGTTTCTTGTGCTATAAATGTCAGGTAGAAAAAAAAAATGAAGTATATATGATAATTTATTAAATAAAAACATGTTTAATTTTTGTTTTTGTTTTTTACCAGTTATGTAGTGTTTATATTCCTCAGTTAGTCCATAAACTTTATAGCGATGGTTATAATTTCGTCCAGGTTAATTACACATTGCACAACTGCCGTAAAAATACAATACGCTCAGAGTTACGTTGGCATTTTTTTGTTAGCTCTCTTTTCTTTTAATATCGCTCACCGGTTTAGAGTTGCCCTTATTTGCATTTAAATTGGACTGCCGGGTCGTTTTCGAATAAAACGAAAGGGAAAAAAAAAATCTGGCAGAAAGTCTTCCCATTTGTCTCCCGAATTGAAACAATCAACGTTTTAATCCAGTAGCAGTTTCTTCATTTGGTCTTCCCCGCCCTTCTTCTATCCTACTATTTAGGAGTTTCAGTCAGCTACAGGACACAAATCGAAAAAATTGAAAACAGATAGAGCTCTTTATACCAGGCATTTTTATTATACTTTGGTGAA
The DNA here is from genome assembly GCA_003667255.2 of Euschistus heros. Taxonomy (NCBI): domain Eukaryota; kingdom Metazoa; phylum Arthropoda; class Insecta; order Hemiptera; family Pentatomidae; genus Euschistus; species Euschistus heros. The sequence continues at coordinate 730,881 of RCWM02000374.1, read as the reverse complement.
AGACAAAGTAATATTTTTAGGCACAAGTGTCTATTAAATAAATGTAATTTTATGATTTTTCTATTTTTAAACTCTTTATTTATATTTACTACTGTACACACTATATAGCTAAGTAAAAAATAACCTGTGAAGAACTACTCACTTGTAACACTTCAAAAAATGTTCTACATTAGAAGATTACTTGGCCATATTCTTTTCTGACGCCTCGGATGATTATCAGGAATGATGTGTGAGGTAATCTACTGCTTTTCACAATTTATATTTTATAATTTAAAGGATTGAATTACTGTCGAGAGAAAACAGCGGCTTCAAGTGTTCTACAATATAAAATGTTCTCCATTTAATTTCTGACAAGAAAGCTGGAGTTTGGGAGACTCAATGGCGAAGTGAGTTGGGGAGGGTCTCAGCGCGCTCGGTTCGAATCCCCCCTGGGTAGGTTTAAAATTTTTTTCGTGGCCTTCCCACCCTGGCTTGAATAGGTAGGTAACCTATAGAATAACCCGTCCTTCCTGCCCTAGCTAGAGTATATAAGGACGTTAAGCACAAATAAACATGAGGTCGGCAAATTTTCGATCCGATCAACACCAATAGAGCTAGAGCGGGTGAAAATGTTGCATTTTTGGGGGTGAAAAGACGTTACCTATTTGATGGTGAAAAAAATATTCTTTATATATTTATATACAAAAAGTATTCTTGTATTCGTAGTCAATTAAATAAAATTATGTTTGAATGTTTCAGTTCTTATACAAGTATAATTTGGTAACGATTTCGAAGGACTGCTCCACCCCTGTTTGCGCCCAGAACACCTTATCGATTGTCACATTCTTCCGATTTATTTCGACGTTTTAGTCGCTAGTTTTGCAGGGTGAAGGTTATCTCTTCATTTATGCACAAACTCTAAATCCATGTTCAAACTAACGTTAACTTCTGTTCCATCTTCTTGTAACCAACCAAAATAATTGGTTACAAATATATTTTATTATAATTTGAAACCTGGTCCAGTCTTATATATCTATATATATCCTTTATGCTGCAGATATCCCTACCACTCCTTGCAACATTTGCTTATGACACTGCTATCCTTTCATCCCATTTATATCCTTTAATAGCTTCTTATAATCTCCAAAACCACTTATCCTTGATCGAAGACTGGTGCGATTGTTGGTGGATCAAAGTAAATGAATCTAAATGCAGCAACATAACCTTTACCCTCCGACGAAAGTCCTGTCCTCCTATCTATTTCAACGGAATTCCACAACTTAAAGCTGAAGCAGTTCGGTATCTTGTTTTCTACTTACATTAGACAAAATACTTACGTGGAACCCTCATACTCGACTCAAAAGGCAAGAACTCAACCGACGCTTCAGCCAACTGTATAGACTACTAAATAGGACATCTCATCTTTCCGTTGAAAACAAACTTCTCATATACAAAACCATCAACAAACCAATTTTGACTTATGGACTTCAACTGTGGGGGTCAGTTAAAATGTCGAATATCAAACTCATTCAATCTTTCCAATCCAAAGTCCTCCGAACTATAGTGAATGCTCCTTACTATGTATCCAATAAAACCCTACACAATGATCTCAATATACCATACGTCCTCGATCTCATACCCCTTAAATTTTTGAAATTCCATTGCAACCTCTCCTTCCATCCTAATCCTCTGGCTCAATGGATATCCAGTTCAACGCATCCCGATAACCCACCTCGCAGATTATAACGACGGTGGCCCCAAGACCTTTTATAAAAAATTATTTATGTTGGAGTTCTAGCGACTGTACTATTGCGCTCTCACTCAGCTCCCACTGGGTTTTTTTTTTAACATTAGTGACGTCCAACTCATCCTACCACTGTCCTCACCACTTACGCTGATGACACATGTGTGTTATCAGTAAACAATGATCCCTTCATTGCCTCCCAAACACTCCAATCCCATATCCTAACCCTTCAAGAATGGTGTCAAAATAAATCCAAAAAAATATCACCAAATATCCTTTACCCTTCGTCGTAAGCCCACGACTTCCTGTCCTACAGTATCCTTTAATGATATTCCACTAATCCCTGTTGAACAAATCCGCTACCTTGGACTCCACTTGGACAAACGTCTTACTTGGAATCCACATGCAAGACTAAAAAGACAAGAAACTGCCCGTCGTTACAGATTATTTCAACATTTATCAGACAATCGTTCAAAGCTCCCAATTAATTACAAAAGACTAATATACATGACTGTGATTAGAGCTATCTGGACGTACGGAGTTGAGCTTTGGGCCTCTACTAAACCATCCAATACATTTTGTATCCAATCCTTACAAATCAAGTTAAATTATATATATATATATATATATATATATATATATATATATATATATATATATATATATATTTTTTAAATATGTACAGCTATCCGGCTTCTTAGATGACTTCATGATTGCAATCACACATTGCCTTCAATCAAAGAAAGAAACAGAAAAAAAAATAAAGAAATGAATAAAATAATAATAATTGAGAAGAAAAAAAAAAATCAGAAAAGAATTATGCTGTACATAAAAATTAAACAATATAGAATATATATACAATTGAAATATATGGATAAAAAAAAATAATACATATATACATGAAACAAAATAATAATAAAATATAATAAAGAAAAATTAAATAATAGTAAAAATAAAACTAACTTAAATTAAATGTTTAAACTACACCCATACTATATTTACAATCCACACTCATCGTAGAGATCTCCCAACTAAACCTGTCCCTCCACTCATGGAGAGACAGGCCCGGCACGTAGAGGTCCCAGCTCTTCTCTCTCAGCTGCGTCCGCTTTAAGTTGTGGAATTCCGTTGAAATAGATAGGAGGACAGGACTTTCGTCGGAGGGTAAAGGTTATGTTGCTGCATTTAGATTCATTTACTTTGATCCACCAACAATCGCACCAGTCTTCGATCAAGGATAAGTGGTTTTGGAGATTATAGGAAGCTATTAAAGGATATAAATGGGATGAAAGGATAGCAGTGTCATAAGCAAATGTTGCAAGGAGTGGTAGGGATATCTGCAGCATAAAGGATATATATAGATATCTAAGACTGGACCAGGTTTCAAATTATAATAAAATATATTTGTAACCAATTATTTTAGTTGGTTACAAGAAGATGGAACAGAAGTTAACGTTAGTTTGAACATGGATTTAGAGTTTGTGCATAAATGAAGAGATAACCTTCACCCTGCAAAACTAGCGACTAAAACGTAAAAATAAATCGGAAGAATGTAACAATCGATAAGGTGTTCTGGGCGCAAGCAGGGGTGGAGCAGTCCTTCGAAATCGTTACCAAATTATACTTGTATAAGAACTAAAACATTGAAACATAATTTTATTTAATTGACTTAAAACCAAATGAAAAAAAATAATAATAAGTAATATATTTTGTTCCAAAACTCTAATTAAATACTTAGAACCGTATATACCCTAAACAAAAAAACTACATCCGGGTAGTAAATCATTCGTAGAATGATAAATAAGGTGATGGTGATGAGATGTTGGACCGAACGATTATTTTTCCATTGTCAACAGTTCCTGAATATGGATCGCCTGGAATTAACTTTAATCACTCTTCGACAGGGTCACCAGGGTCATTGCCTTCTTTACAGCCTACTGTCTACTCAAACATATAACATATCTATAAAAAAATATAAATATATATTTACTATTTATTAATATTTACAATTTATACAATATACAACAACTAAATTTGAGGGAAATTAGAATGAGATGTAAATAACTTGTGAAGAACTACACAGTAGTACAACTTCCAAATAAGTTATAGATTAGAAGGTCTCTTGGCCATCTTCATTACAGACGCATCAGTAGGTTATTAGGAATCGAGTGTAAAGCAAGTTGGGAAATTAATGGATTCGAGTAGAAATGGAATTATGGTATATGGTTTGGGCTAAATCAGCAACATGTGGAACTTGAAGGTCCAATAAGTTTATTTGCAACAGAGTAAGAAGCATTGAGGGTTATTCGAAAGAAGTTGGCAAGGTTTGGATACGGTATGAATTAGATGGCTTAGTAGAGCCCCAAAGCTCAACTTTATATGTTCAAACATGTCTGATAACTGTTATATACAGGGTGAGTATCTCTTAGTGTATAAAAAAAAATTGGGTGAAACTACATCAAACATGTAAAATGCCGCAGATCTCACCTTTCTATTCCAATCCGTTGCAGATATGATAAAAAAAAAAGACTTTTTTGAGGAAACCACGTTTTTTAAATTTTGCAGTATACAGTATATTTTTTTAATTTTTAATATTTGCAGAAATATGACAACAAGATGTAATACTATTGACAAGACTATTTAGTTGTTAAAATTATGTCCATTAGACAGCTCCAAATGTATGTAATAGGCCACAGAATGGTAATTCATTCATTATATATAATGTACATTAGATGAATATTAGTTCAAATTGTCAATATTTTTTTCGTATTTATCGTCCATATATGTTTTAGGGCTTGAAAATGTTGCAATGGCCATGGAACGTTGCCTATTTATGAATCATGTAGCATTATATGTTTTTAAATAAATAATGATGGTAGATAAGATTGCTATTAAATACACCTTATAATCTAAACTCTCCTTTGGTTATATATATTATATAATATGTATTTAGTAATTTAAAAGCACAATAAATATACCAAGATAATCATAAACACACGAATTGTTGAATAAGGTCCGAGGCATAAAGTACATAACAAATGTACTAGATTGTTCTTAAAATGAAGACCGTTTCCATTTCCACATACTTCTTCTTTTTCTTCCTTATTATATATATATCTAGCATAAGTAGCATCAGTCCAACGGAGTTGACACATCTACATTTGAGAGGGTACATTTAAAGGTATTTTTTAAAATGGAGAATCTGCTGTCAACATAAACTTAAAATCTGCTTAAAAATATTTTTTTTTACTATTATAAAATATTTAAGAATATTATTTGATGTCTCGGAAAGCTATTGGGGATTGTATAAAGAGCGAGTTTGGAGACTAAAGGGTTAGACTGATTATGGAGCTTATCATTGCAGGATTCATATCAATCATCAACGTTTAGGACATTAAGATCATTATAGATAAGTTTATTTTTGGCATAATAAGAAACAATGAGGATTTTAAGAAGCTTTTTGGATTGTATGGATCGGATACGAAAAGAATTAGGAGGTTTATTATAGCTCCAAAGCTCAACTCTATCCATATAGGTCTAATTACTATAATATAAATGGTTCTTATACAGCCATCTCACATCTTCTAATAAATGTTAAAGTAGCCAAACACCGAGCTGTTTCTTTTGGTTTCAATCTTGTATGTGGATTCCAAGTTAAGTTTTTATATCTATATTTTAAATTTCTTTAAGTAGACATAAGTCACAGTACAGATTAATTTTTTTATTTTTAAAATTATTGATAGTCGGCAATCTATTCCTTATTAATAAATGTATTTAACTTCACTCAGCATGTTTCAGGAAAACTGTTTTTCATTACCTTTAACAAGAGGAGGTACTCTTGAGTGCTACTCCCCCACACCAATATAAAGCCAGATAGTACATATATTTTCATAATGACAATATAACAGAAACGAAGCAACAGTGTCCTCATAACCCGTTAAAACAGCAATCCTTAAGGACGAAAAAGCTAATTCTAATTGTGGATGGAGAGAGTGGCCAAGGATGTCCTTCGGCTTTGAAAAAACGTCAGATCCTGGCAGATCTGTAAAACAGTGTCCTTATAACAGGAGCCATCTCTTAATCCCGCCCACCGCCACTCTTCTATATCGTACCTTTTTAGCAAAAAGAGTAAGCGGGAAGGAGTCGTTAGCGTTGAAAAACATCTCCAGCCTCCCGTAGAATGAGTTAACAACGAATTAATATCCTTAAAACAGTTAAATAGTCGAATATTTTTAAAAAGTGTCCTTTTTAGGTCCGCCATCTTAAAACCGTTAAATATTTTAAAACAATATCCTGGAGGACAACAATGGCCGAAGTTATCCTTCGGATAACTTAAAAAACCGTTAAAACAGCAATCCTTAAGGACGAAAAAGGTAATTCTAATTGTGGATAGAGAGAGTGGCCAAGTATGTCCTTCGGCCTCAAAAAATCGTAATATCCTGGCAGATCTGTAAAACAGTGTCCTTATAGGAGGAAGCAACAGAAGATCATTTGATTCCAATTATTATTATTTGTTTTGTTTTTATAATAAATGGAGGATGAGAAAAAAAAAATAAAAAAAAAATAACAGAAACGAGAACTTAAATGATTATATAATTTATATTTTTATTTTTATTTTTTATGATTATATAATTCCTCTAGATATACTCCCAGAGACTCCTCCCAGAAATTCAATGGTTCTAAAGGAGTACGGAAGATGGTCGAATTGAGTAAAATAAAGGCCGTTTTTACACTCGACTTGTTCTAAATCTGATGTGAAGGTTCTATTTTAGTATTTTATTTAAGAGAAAGTAAAGATGTTATAATGATTGAAATATGGATAGAGTCATATAATAGAAAAAATAAGCAAACAAAAAAAAATTAAATGGAAACCATTAGGGCTTGCTCACGCTGGAAGATAGAAGAGGCATAAAAATGCTAAATTTAGACTCCAAAGCCTAACGCATTACCAACCACTCTAAAGGATCCAGTAGGTCAAAGGGTATAAAACCGATTTAAGAAACAAAGCTTCTTACACAAAAATCACTCAATAAAGGTAGAACTTCCCAGAAATCCAATCCGAAAAAAAGACCAAAGTAGATAGCTACCCGAAATGGTTATGCCATGGTAGATCTCCAACCGTTACGTTTATTTCGAGAATCAAAAGAAAAGCGACAAAGATCCATTAGGATTTAGGCTCGAGAGCTTGAATACATGATTTTATTAACTAAAAAGCATAAATCCCAATCTAAAGGAAATGTAGGTACTCCAAAAGAATTTACAAATGAGCACCTACTGAAAAAGGGAGGACACAGTCTCTCACGGATCTTGTTGGCTATTTTTTTGGAGGGTCCGTATTTTGCCGTTCCTTAAAAATTAAATGGGTCATGTAATCCAAAAAAAAATGAAAAAGAAAAAATACTAAACTAATTTATTTTATATCTCGAGTTAAAAAAATGATTTCGACATGATTCTTGCTCTAATGATTTATTTTTGAGTGCATATTTGAGGAAAAATGCAGCCGCGTCTTAGATTTTGGTTTAGGTTGATTAAATTCTACAAAAAAATTATTAGAACTTCAAGCAAACTACTTTTATTGTTTTTTTTAAACAAAGAATTATTCAAAAATTGAAATTCAGGACCCTCAAACATTGAAAAACGTTTATTCAATATAAACAAATATATCATTTCTTTACCCTCTTCAAGGGGGATGATATTTTACTACCGATTATTGGTAACATTTCTGTAAATCGCCATTAATTTGTTACACTCCAAACAAATTTAACTTGATTGATATATGAAAAGATGATAGCCTTAGCGTTTTTTTATGAAAGATGATGGACAAATTGAGAAAAAAAACTTATTTGAAAATTTATAAAATCCGAAATACATGTTAATTTTTAACTTGAGTTTGAAACCAGATAGGAAGATGAAACCAAAGACATTTCGAGTATTACCACTCTATATTTTAGATAAAAATATGAAATTGATACGTTTAACCGTCTAACCGTAAAAATTGTTTTCAATTTAAAAAAAAATTGCTGACCAAAGTCGGTCAGGCAAATTTTAAAGTTTACGATTTTTTTATTTTTCTATTTAGATGAAATTTTCTATTTAAGCGTTCTTTTGAATGCTGAATTCGAATCTAACGTATTTTTGTGTGTAAAACAAAAATGATAAAGATCTTGAGGCTTAAAGCTCTCATCATTTTTTTTTTTAGAATTTAATTAACCAAAACCAAATTTATGACTATATTTTTTCAAAAATAAAAATTTTAGTGCAGGAATCATGTCGATATCATTTTTTGACCTCGAAATATAAAATAAAATAGTTTAAAGCTATTTAATTTTTTTCTCGGCTTCTAGGGCCCCCATTAGTCGGACCGGCAAAATAATTATCTATTTTTTTTTTTTTTTACCAGTTACCTCCAAAATATTGACAACATGATCCTTGAGAGACAGAGTGTGTGACCCTTGAAAGCCAAACATGATTCTTTATTATAGGCCTCGAGTATACTAAGAGAACACAGAAATTATTATTACTATTTATGACTGATACTACTTTAGTTCTTTTGAATTTATGCATCTTTACATTTAGGTTATAAATTAATGTAATATGTATATCAAACTGCTGATGATTTGAATATTTGTATGATTTAGAACCTTTAATTTTTTTTTTCTCCCTTCCTCACCTTTTTAAGCATACAGGGTTTCGGCATCAGCGGGTTCAACATATGTGTATTATTTATACCATTAAAAAGTGCTGATGTTTTGAAAATTTTGTATGTTTCAGACCTGATAATAAATACTCAACATTCGAAACTAGTTTGTAAATAAAATAATTTTAATAGAACAGGCAATTAATTCATCAATCCTAATTATAATAATTCTATTTATTTTTAAATAACTTTCTATTGATATTAATACCAGTTAAACTTCTTCAAATTTCGAAATATTATATTATACAGTAGTTGAATAAAACATGGCTTGAAATATTGTAGAAACCTATCGTTTATCGAGAACTCATTAAAAGTACCACTGACGAGCTCAAAATGACCACGAGTTTTCTAAAGTTCCAGAAGAGGCAATCAAGAAAAGTTCTGAAATGTCCTCCGCTTGAAGTCCTCCTTAAGTTAATGTTCATTGTTATGACTAGTTGCTAGGAAACATAATTATTTAAACTCTTGTTAAGAATATAAATATCGCAATTTCATTATTTAAATTATTTTATCTTCTATGTTAAATTACTATAGATAAGCATGATGGTATCGAAGGATTAATACAACAAACAGACCCATTCAAAAAAGCCGTGTATATAATCTAAAATGTGATGACTTTGAAGCTAAATGCACGGGAAAAAACTGGACGATCAGTAAATATTAAAATAACGTATAAGGGCATACAATAATAAGACTCAGAAAACCAACTTCGCTATCCACTTGAATGAAATTAACTAACAAGGAGAGGTGAAACTAATACATCATGCAGAAAATAGTATAAAATTAAATATTTATGGATAATTAGAAATAATAGAATTTTTCAAAACCAGAACGCCCCTATCTTTGTGATGAAACCATCAAAATTAATCTTAACTTTCCCTATTTGTCTCACTTTATCCAATCTCGAAGAAATTTCCTCCTTTTTTTTTATTCTTTTTTTTTTATTTATTTATTTTTATTCTTTTATTAATAGAAATTTACAACTGTATTAGAAAACACATCTAGTTAATATGCGGTATATATGAAATATATATATTTTTTTTTTTTTTACTTTATATATTTATTCACACCTGTCAAATAAAATTTGACAACCAGTGAATTTGCGGTACGAATTTAAATGCCTTGAAAGGCATGAGAGGGAGCAGAACCCAGTGGCACCTCCAGTCTTTATTTTATTTTATTATTTTAGTCAAGGTCTCTCATCCAGCTCCTTTTTAGTCTTCTCTGTGTGTTGTCGGGAATATATGTTGTGGTCATGTTGTTTATTTGTGTATTAGGATGTCCATGTAGTTTTTCGTGGAATCGTTTGTAGTAGGTTTGTATTTGTTCTTTAACTGTTGCTATGCGTAGGTCAGTATGTAAAGTTATGTTGCTTACGTACCATGGGGCTTTTGTAATCGTCCTGAATATTTTTGCCTGGAAGATTTGGTACCCATTGGTAGTACTCTAATGAATATTTACAAAAGAAGATCACGAGGCCATCTTCTTTTCAGACTCCTCGGAGGAGACGTCCAATTCACTACACGGTCTATAGAGCTGACATACAGACATATATGATAAATAAATTCATGATAAATCTTCAAGAATGGTTTCAAAAATGGAGAATCATAATAAATCCCATCAAAGAACCTTTAATGTTCGTCGTAAGCCTACGACTACCTTTCCTAAAGTACCCTTTAATGATATTCCGTTAATTCATGTGGAACATAACCAATACCTAGGACTGTACCCAGACAAACGTTTTAGAGTCCAGTAAAATAAAGGTATGCCGAAGTAAATACTGCCGAACTTTTATTCTCAACAAGTTTTTTGAGGTGCTGAATCCGAATTTGAAGTTTACTACCATGGCAAACGTCGCCTTCATATCCAAAATCGCAAAATACCGGTTATTATTTTAAAAAATCCACGGTTTTTTGGCACATTTTTATAACTCCGTAAATGTTTGTCCGATCCAAAATTTCATTTTTTTTATCTCAAAGCTGGTTAAATTTACTATTAGATGCTATATATGTAATCTATATAAAATCCCATTGCTAAAACTTTATATGTAACAGACTAATAGTAAATTTAATCAGCTTCAAGAAGCAAAAAAGTAACTTTAAATAGGAAAAATAGTTTCGGAGTAACAGACAAAGATGTTTTCACGGAGAGGTGGGACTGGCCAAATTTCCCCACTTTATCCCAAGACTATATCTTCGCGAAAGATGGTCCGATTTCGGTAAATTTTGTTTTTATTTCGTAGATACTACTGTCGTGGTAGCAAACTTTAAATTCGGATTCAGCATCCCAATAAAAAAAAAAAAAATCCGTTAAGAATAAAAGTTCGGCAGTTTTTTCTTGAAAACTGACTTTTGGATTTTTAATTTACCGGACTATTACTTGGAACCCACATACAAGGCTAATTAAAATTCATTAGTACCACAACTTGCTTTTCAGTACATTCCAGATAACCCTCCGAGGCGCCTGAAAAGAAGATGGCCTTGGGACCCTCTAATATAGTGCTTCAGTATATAGAACCATTAAAAGTGCTACCAATGGGTAGTTTCTTGAAAAACAAGTATAGTATCATTTTTAGCATGATCATCACATTTACTTGAGATCAGGTCTGTTCTCGACACCATCATTTGGTTATTAAATTAATGTATTTTTGGTTATAAAAGAATTACAAAAAAAATGAATAAAAAAATTCTCTTTAAATTAAAGCTAAAAAGCCTCCGATTTTATTTATTATTTTATTCATAAAAATGATAATGATAGAAATGATCTTTTCTTGCCTTTCGGCATTTTAAGACGTAATTCTGCTCTGCCATCTCTGGAGGGTCTTTGGTCCACTATTTATTACCCGAGCTAGTAATAAAACCTGAACTACATACTGGTTTGAGATGTTAATTCAATGAGAATCAGGAAATTCGAAACATAGTTTAATAAATTGTAGTTTAAAAAACTAAAAAAAAACACGCCTTAATAGCAAACCGAATTAAACATAATAAAATAATTTTTATTTCATGAAAATGTTATGGCAAAAGAAAGCTAGATAATTAATTATGATTAATTAATTTAGAATTAAATTATAGTGAAACTTATGTTATTAAAAAAGTAATTCAATTTATAGTAAAAAAAAAAAAAAAAAGTGGGGCGCAACAAAAGTTTGTTTTGAAAAGACGGGACATCACTGAGATTTTATTATTATTATTTTCATAATAACTCTAATTTTATAAGTAGTTATCAATACAATTTTTGTAACATTTAATATCACGCTCACCACACTTTTTTACTATTTGTTTGCTGAATTAAATTACTTCTTTAATAAAATAAGTTTTACAATAATTTTATTTCAAATTAATTAATCATAATTGATTATCTGGCTTTCTATTGCCATAACACAAACTTTCATGAAATAAAAATTATTTTATTATTTTTAGTTCGGTTTGCTATTAATTTTTAGTCTACTAGTACTTCAATATATAGAACCTTTAAGTGCTACCAATGGGTAGTATCTTTAAAAACAAGTAACGTGTCATTTTTAGCAATATCATCACATTTACGTGATGTATTATGTTGTATAAAGTTGTAAATTTCAATAAATTGCTAAAAATAATAAAGAAATGCCCGGATAAATATTTCCAATAGCCCCACTTTAAATTTAGTTCTATTAAGAACAAAAAAAAAACAATCTGTCATAAGGAAAACCGGAAAAATTTAACCTAACTACCTGCTAACCCTTTCGACTGTTCTAATTCCATCAGGACCTAGACTGATATCCATTCAGAAATTCTTCTCATTTTGCCTCTCACTCAAATTTACTAGTTTCTCAACTTGCTTCCCATTATATTACTGATAACCCACTGAGGCGTCTGAAAAGAAAATGGCCTCGAGACCTTTTACTATATACTGTATATTTTATTAAAATGTGGTTGCTTTACAAGTTATTGTCATTTTACTGTATTCATTGCCCCACACATTTACTAGATGTATATGTTTTATAACGTTCTAAATACCACTAAAAAAATGAAAACTAACAAAAAAAAGAAGTATTTTTATGAAGCTTTCTAAATCTGAACCAATAAATATTTATTTATTATTATTAGGATTTATTTTCTTAGATTTTCAGTGTAAGGTTTAAAACCCAATGATAATGAACAAAGGCCTCAATTTTTTCGTTAGGTTCTGAGCTTCTTCACTTTTGAGGTGAATTTATGGATAGATGAGTCTGTTTTTACATGGGAAGGCATTTCTACATTTCCATGAGGAGTAGTGTCATCGTATTGCTGTCGAATAGTGTTGAAAAATCATAGTTTGCCCAACTAATTGAATGATGAAAATTACTAACAATAAGATTTGCTACAAAATATCCTACTACAACTTCATCACGATATTCTTCCTGAAGTGCGGAAAAATATGATTTTCCAAAACCATGGCTGCCTTCCCATGTAAAAACAGACTCATCCATAAATTCACCTCAAAAAGTGTTATTCTTCAAGATCATCTGCATTTAGAAGCTAACGGTAAAATTGAGGCCTATGTTCATTGTCAATGGGTTTTGAACCTTACACTGAAAATCTAATAAAATAAATCCTAATAATAATAAATAAATAATTGTAATAACATAAGATCATCTTCTTTATCTGGTGTCGCTTTATTGAAAGTTTTCCTTTATTTTCTATTAAAAAAAATTTTTCTCTGTATTTTATTCCAATATAGAGTTTATTACGTTTAAAATGCGCATTTCCATTGTTATTTATGTTGAGAATAATGATTTTGTTTCGATTTCATGGAGAAATTTACTTTTGAAACCGAAAAAACATGATGTTTTCATTTTACATACAAATCAGTTACTTGTTTAAACAAAACATTATGACAATCCCTTAATGGAAATGTGCATTTTAAACATAATAAATTCTTTATTAGATTAAGTAACAAAGAAAAAAATATTGTTTAATAGAAAATAAAGGAAAACTGTTAATAAAGCGACAACTGAGCAGGGGAAAGATCCTTACATAAGAATGTTATTACATTTATTTATTTATTATTATTATTTATGATTTATTTCATTAGATTTTCAATGTAATGTTTAAAATCCAATGATAATGAGCATAGATCTCAATTTTGCCGTTAGCTTCTGAATGCAGATTGTGTTGAAGAATACTACTTTTTGTGGTAAATTTTACATTCTGTTTTTACAGATTTTCAAATATGGATTGTTGAAAAATCATTTGCGCAGATAGAGATTGAAATGCCTTTCCACGATATTCCACCTGAAGTTCGGCAAAAAACAGATTCATTATTCGAAAGCAATACAAATATAAACCATAAAAAACAGATTCATCAGCCCATAAAATTCACTACAAAAAGTAGTATTCTTCAATACAATCAGTATTCAGAAGTTAACGGCAAAATTGAAGTCTATGTTCATTATCATTGGATTTTAAATATTAAATTGAAAATCTAATAAAATAAATACTAAATAATAAATAAATAAATGTAATAACATAAGATCGTCTGATCTGGTGTCGCTTTTTTGACAGTTTTCCTTAAGTTTCTATTAAACAATAATTTTTTTCATTTCTTTTTTTTTCGAATGATTATTATGTTTAAAATGCACATTTCCATTAAGTGATTGTCAAAATGTTTTATTTACACAAGTAAATGATTTGTTTGTCAAATGAGAACATCATGGTTTTTCGATTTAAAAAGTAAATTTCTCCATGAAATCGAAACAGAATCATTATTTTCAACATATCATTCGAAAGCTGATTAAATGTGTAAGTTTTTGTAAGATTATTTTTGTTTTGTGGATAGTTTTTTCGAGAAACTGTGAGCGTTGAAGTATTATAAGACGTAACTTGCCTAAATAAGGTAAAAATCAAGGTCCCAATTTTGTAAATTCAAGGTTACTTATAGGAAATTTAATGCTATACCCGAAAATGTGGTCGAAATTTGAAAAAAAAAAATTAAACAAAATGGCGATAATATGCTTTTAAGGTAAAAAAAAAACGTGGTTTCCTCGAAAAAGACTTTGATTTATCGTCTTGATTTAGCACCAACGGATTGTAATAGAAAACTGAGATCTGCGGCATTTTTCTACATTTTTGATCTAGTTTCTCCCATTTTTCATTATTTTTTTTTTTTTTTTACACTAAGAGATACTCACCCTATAAATATTTTTTCTTATTCTAATGTGGAAATATGGTTCGCAATAAATTTTTATCTTTTCAGCTGAACAAACTATGAATTCCTTCCAAGCCCATCAGTTCCAAGTAACATGCTCTATCGATTTCTTTTAACAGCTTTCTTTCTCTTACTGCTCCGATAATGTTATCAGATCCATAAACCGTTGCAGATGCTATGAACAGAACATGACTTCTCAGGTGACATTACTGCGTTCGTACGGAGCCATTTCGTGAAGAAACGTGTTGAATCGTAAAGATAAATAAGTAATGCTCTCTCTTTTCCTTATAATTAACTTTTGTGATATATTTTGTTTTTATGCAATCCCTTTCAACTATATTGGTTGCAGTTACATAGTAGAATCCTTACTGTGATAAAAGGCTCAGAACACTGAAATAATATTATATAACAATATATATATATATATATATATATATATATATATATATATATATATATATATATATATATATATTATCATAATAAACTTACGGCTAAATAATGTATAATTAATAATAACTCTTTTTTGAGCCACTAAACGTCTAATAGCCTACAGTCTAGATATAAATCTAGCAAGACAACATGTAAAAAAATTAAAGGAATTTTTTTTATAATATAAAATTGAGTACTAAAGTAAGATTAAATTGCTCTGGAATATCAAAAAAATCTTAACTGATTTCTTACAGTAAACAAAACGAGTATACATTGCTTGAAATTTCTCCAAGGTAAATAAAATTCCTCAGAATAATAATTAAGTGATTACTTTTTAGACAATAAAGGTGCCTATTTCAGCCACACATCAAGATCAACGGAAGCCAGACTATTGAAACAACTATTTGACTACTTTTGGAAGAATACAACTAAAAACAATTGGTTCAAAGAAGTCCAGGATGATTTAGAACAGTTAAAAATAAAAATACAACAAATTAAAAATAAAGAAGAGAAGAAGATTCGGAAGAAAAGAGTCATAAGACTTAAACTCAAAACATTTAACAGAGACAATATACTATAACCGACGAACAGAGGGCAGCCAGCTAAGGAAGAATGAAATGTTTCTGGGAAAACGAGAGAAAGCTGAAAGCCTAATTTCAAGTCATAGGGAAAACGCAGGGAAACACAAAACAAAAATTCAACCTACATGGCCCTTCCTCTTCTTTATATATATATATATATATTAGAAGACCGTTTGACCTCCTCAGGTGAACAGCAATATCTTTGATTTGCTGTCTTTTATGTTTAAAAAAAAATAATATTTATAATCTTTGTAGCAAAGTGCTGATGTTTTGAAGTTTTCTGTATGTTTTTAGAACTGATGATGTCTAACTTAATATTCAAATTAAAATAATTCCAATAAACATGGCAATCCAAGTATTAATAGTTCAAATGGCTATCTGTAAACCTAATCCAGTTATTGACTTGAAAGTCTTTAGTTTAGTTCCCATCTGTATCAGTTTCACACGATGGACCCACCACATGAATACTGATACTCCCACTCTCGTTGTGACAATACTGCCAACTCCTCTTGGCAAATATTTGAGTCAGATATCAGTAAATGCTACTAATAGACCCACTCACAAACAATTTTTTTTTTCAACACATCAGTACTATGTTGCATAGATTATATACACTAAAGTTTTTAAAAATGTTAGACCAGAAATCAAACATCAGCATGCACCTTAGGGGGTCTAAGTGGTAACTGAAATAGCAGTGGTCTTCTCACTGAATTCGTGAAAAGTGGAAGGGAGCAGGTAGGTTAAATGTTTGTGATTTACTATGGGATTTCCCTTATAACTCATTTTTCCGATCCTATGAAAAACAAATTTAAATGGGGCTATTGGATATGTTTATCTCTTTAACAAAACTCTGGATCAGTCTTAATCGATTTTATTATTTCTGATGATTCACAAATATTTAATTTTAGGCTATTTTCTACTTGATGTAGTATTTTTACTCCCGAGTCTTTATTAAGTTTGGGGTTGTTTTCATTTAGATTGATAGCGAAATTGGAGTTTTGGGTCTTATTAGTGTATGCTCTTATATGTTCTTTTACTCTTTGATTTGCCGATCGTCCAGTTTTTCCCGTGTATTTTGCTTTACAGTGTATTCTCCAATACGATGTATACCACTGTTTATATGTAACATAGAACTGATGTATTGAAAAGATTTTGTATGTTTTAATACTGAAGATGAATGCTTAGCATTCGAAACATGTTTTCTAATACAATAATCCCAATAGAAGTGGCAATTAATTCATCAATCCTAATTGTATTGATCCTTCTATACCATCATGCTTATCTCAAGTAATAATTGAAGCTTATTTGTTTTTCTGATAAAAATCTTGTATTGAAGTAAGTGATTATTGTTTCTTATATACAGCTATAATTTATAATTTTAATGTCTGAGTTGGTAAGCCAGATGGACTGAGACTTAAGAAACTTTTGCGTATAATGGACTGCATTATCACTGCTTACAACTAAAAGCCCATAAATCACATTTTTATGCACAATATATAAAAAAGCAAAGGATCTAAGACATAAAGAATATCAAACCTCGTCTCTGCCACTCAACATCCTAAATTTAAATTTTCACTATTGTAAATGTTATTGTTGCTTCTTAAACTATTAAATGAATTAGTTAAAGTTTCATCAATAGTTTTACCGTTGTAGACTTTACTGCAGATGGTGCTAACCACATATCCGTCGATTTTCAAACTTCACTGGGATCCACATGCTGCACCACATATTTAAATATTTTTTAATAATTTAATTGATTATAAGTAAATTTTATTACCAATTTGAAGCTCTATATAAGAAAGAAACATTGCAACCTTACGTGTAGACTGGTGCTCGCTACATAGTGGTCTATTTTTAAACTTTTTAAATAACATATTATTCTAAAATCAGTAGATTTCATTATTGCTTGAACCTTCAAATTACATCAAACCTTCAGAATTACAAAATTAATCAACTATATACTTTCATTTTTCTAATTTAATCAAATAAGGAAAAATGCGAGAAGTAAAGTCGAGAGTTTTTCATTTTCTGTTGTCTTACGCCTTTATTTATTCTCTTCTCGTGAATTTATTCACTGAATTCTCGTGCAAATATTAAATATTTTCTCTTTTCATATATCTCCTGTTTTTCACTGTATCAATATTATTAATCTTGTGTCGCTTCTTCGATAACTTGTCAATAAAATTTGAAAAAAGGAAATATTAGGTTATTCACATAACATTAAGGCACTTTGCTAGTTCTACAGTTTTATGTTAGACTATAATAATCACCTAAGACAAAATATGAATACTAATATATCTAATATGAAAATATTTTAACGAATGGCCCTAATAATTGATAATAAATTCGTCTTGCGATGTAAGTCAATCTGTGGTGTAAAAGATTATTAAAAAAAACACCGTTCTGATTAATATTCAACTGTCTAGGGACATTCAAAGAAAACAACGCCCTAAGACCGACAGAGAATAGCTCGTTCAATTTAAAGTGGATAAGCGCCCTCGTGTGCTATGGTTTCGTCGGCGAGTCGTAATGGACATTGCACTGGTTTAAATTCGAAAGGCATATCAGTTGGAATCATTGGGATGCGCAGCACCAGAACATCCTCGCCCTTTAATTTACCATTCAAAATAGTAGCTTCGATGATATTGTTCTTTATCTTTTTCACTGAGTCGGGTATCCTTGCAAAATCGTAGCGGATTGAGGTGTCGAAGAAAAATGATTGGCACTCCAATTTTCAATGTTAGAACGTGCGGAGACACGCCTGGCAAGTCATGTGAATCCAAAAATTCAGTTGGATAATAGACCTATATGTTCTCACTTCGCCTGTTACGTCGTTTTGAATGATGTAGTTAATGTCATTAACATCGTTATTTTTGCTGCTAATATAAAACATTCACTGAGCCACTGATGATTTTCATAATTTTGCACGGTTTGGATAATCTTTGTGTACTAACTTTTTTGTAGTTGCTGTGATTTTATAAAAGTTTTGTGGCAATGTGATACATAGTGTGGATTGATCGATAGTCATTTTTCCGTTAACAATATCCAACCACTGCTTTGAAAAACTTTGGGCGGAACGGTCTTGTTACAGTTGTACACGGAAATTTGTTTTTTTTTTTTTTTTAATTTCATTTTTTGATATTTACAACTGTACAAAATAATGTACATTTCAGTAAATGTGTTGATAGTGAATACAATCGCATGTAACTAACTTGTGAAGAACTACTCACTTGTAGCACTTCAATAAAATCTACACTATAAGGTCTCTAGGCCATCTTCTTTTCAGACACCTCGGAGGATTATCGGGAATGGAGTGGGAAGCAAGCTGGGAGAATAGTGGATTGGAGTGGTTATGGAGCTTGCTATAGAAGGATACGTATCTGGTTTCGGCTAAATTAGCAACAAATGGAACATTAAGATCTTTATGGATAAGTTTATTGGTCACAAAATAAGGAGTATTTAGGATTATTCGAAGGATTTTGGATTGTAAGGATTGGGTACGAGATGAATTGGATGGTTTAGTGGAGTCCCAAAGTTCAACTCCGTACGTTCAAACAGGTCTTAGCACAGTCATGAGTCTTTTGTAATTTATGAAGCTTTGAACGTTTGTCTAGTAAATGTTAAAGTTGTCTGTAACGACAAGCAGTTTCTTGTCGTTTTAGTCTTGCATGTGGATTCCAAGTAAGACGTTTGTCCCAGTGGAGTCCTAGGCAGCGGATCTGTAAAACAGGGATTAGATATTTGTTTTTAAAATCAAATTTGTAAATGTCGCCACAAAATTGAGGATTCCAAACATGCATTGTGTTTATCAGCAACTATTAAACGAAGAATGGCTGGTAAAGTTTGACGAAAATCACCAAATAATAAAATGAAAGCGCCACCAAAAAGCCGTTCATTTCCTCTTAAATCTTTTAATGTGCAATTAAGTGAATTCATCTTACCGTTTCGAAGCCTATTAAGGACATACATTGATTTATATATATATATATATATATATATATATATATATATATATATATATATATATATATATATATATATATATATATATATATATATACATTTTTTTATTTATTTTTTTTTATTTCCCTTCCATAGTAACCCTATGGGAGGGAAGTGTATTTCTGATAATTTTACAAGTTCCATGCAAATTAGCATACTACCTGTAATTAGCAGGTGTAACATTTTTTTTTTAATCAGATAAATTACAAAAATAACAAAGTTCTTGATTGAAGTTAAAATAAACACTAAGGGAAAAGAAAAAGAAAAAAGATAACAATAATTTAAATACCAAAAGGCAGTAATTCCATAGTTAAACAAAAAGAAATTAGAATAAAATAAGAATACAATAGATTGATAAAATAAATAAAAAGAAATAGAAAAATAACATGCAGACAAGTTGATTTTTCAACAGATGTCTTCTATTGTTCATCTTGTTTTTGATGCGGGGTGGTCTTCTTTCTTGATGTGTATCTTCAATTTTCCAATTGCTAATGCGAATTCTGCCAACTGTTTCTTGTAAGTTTTGTATAGTTTGGCTTCGGTGGAAGGCCAAGTGTCCCCATTCAGCAGTACTGTTTTTATTAGTTTTGATCTTTTGTGTTCATAAAGAATGCAGTCATATAGTAAGTGATGAAATGTTTGTGGAGTCCGTCCGTCAAATTCGCATGTATCTGTATTTGTCAAATGAAACCGTTTCAAGTAGTGGTTAGTCTGTCCATGTTCCGTTAACAGTTCTGTAAGTTTGGGATGAGTACTTTTGTTGAGTTTTATTTTTCGTTATAAAAAGAATTTCAAAAAAATCAATATAAAAAAATTCTCTTTAAATTGCTCGAGCTAGTAATAAAAAATTACTTACATACTGGTTTGAGATGTTAATTCAATGAGAATCACGAAATTCGAATAATAAGATTTTTTTTTTTAAAAACACTAAAACTAAAAAAAACACGCTTAGCAAATAATAGCAAACCGAACTAAAAAGAAGTTTTCTTTCATGAACGTATGTTTTATGGCGATAAAAAGCCAGATAATTAATTATGATTAATTAATTTGGAATAAAATTAAAGTAAAACTTAAGTTATTAACAATACAATTCAATTTATAGTAAAAAAGCGTGGTATGGAACAAACTTTTGTTACGGAGAGACAGGACATCATTGAGATTTTCTTATTTTCATAATAACTTTACTTTTATAAATAATTACCAATAAAATGTTTGTAACATTTAATATCACGCACCCCACGCTTTTTGACTATAAATTGAATTACTTTGTTAATAACATAAGTTTTACTATCTTGTTCCAAAATAATTATCACCAGAGAACTTTCATGAAATAAAAATTATTTTCTTGTTTTTAGTTCTGTTTGCTATTAAAGCGTGTTTTTTTAGTTTTTTAAACTACAATTTATTTTCTAAATTTTTAGTCTCTAAACAATATCAATAGTATTTATGATCAAGTTCGATATAAACTTAAGTAATATCAATATATAAACTTCGAGCAATCATGTTCTTGTATTTAAATTGCCGGAGTGACATCTGTCACCACAACCATTACTATTTATATTCTTCAATTATCTTCCATTGGTAAGAGTTTTTATCGGTAAAGATGAACGAAATTTTTCTACGTCCCGTGAATTGTATACTGTTAACCAGCAAACTTATCTAAGTACTTTATTTTATTCTGATCATTCTAGTGAGAACATTGGAACAAGTTGTGGAATGATTGAACATATTAAACACATCTCTCTATAGTCTGCCGTTTCTGAGATATAATCGAAAAACCCTTCCCTCTCTCCCGACCATATGCTCATTCCTCAGGGGCGAGGACTTTAAGTATATTTACCTACTAACTACTTATAACGAAACGCTGAAGTAAAAAATTATTGCATATTTCATGCACTCTGGATTATAAATATTTTGTTTTATTCGGTCCTTGATATGTTTGAAAATTTTCAAGTCAATGAGATAGCTGAAAATTGATGAAAACTAAGCTGAAAGATTCCATTACATACAGGTCAAGTTTATAAAACAATTTTTAACCATTTCTTCTCCTCCTCCGCCCAAAACCGACTCTATTTCGAGGAAGACTTTAATAAATTTAAAGCTAAGGTTGGTGAACATTGTTCAGCAGTCAGACCTTTTTATTTTTGGAGTTAAAGGTTCGAAGCTAATATCCTTGTACTATTTGTGATTTGTTTGCAATTTCAGTAACACAATTATATAAAATCAATCAACAATTTCTGGTTTTATTGACATATCTCGGAGTAGCAATCGGAATGTTTAAAAATCTAATGATCTACTACAATTAGTATTTATCATTTCTTGATTGAATTAGCTGTTTTTGTGTAACAGACTCTTAAACATAACCAAAACTAACGTTTCGTGAAAGTTGGCGATATCGTCGATATTTGACAATGATTGTGGCTAAACGCCTAAATCAAATTCAGCTCAAGAGACGTGTTTTAAAGCACACTTAATTATACTTCTATTGTGTAAAAACAGATTTTTCGATATAATGCATTTTTGTATATGTTGTTTTGCAAAAATCAGAAAAAAAAATAAGTGCAAAAGTGTTAGGTTTTTTGCCTCCCCCAAAAAGTTTTCCCTTATCAAATGTAGTCATATTTTTGATATTTTGTTTTCAGGACTCACCTGGACCATACTTAATCATAAAATCTACTACTCCAGCTTTTGCAAGGCAGACCCCCTTTTTTGGGGGTATTTCGACAGGACTTAGTAAGAACGATAAAACAAAATTGTGCAATTATTGTATTGTCATTGGACCTTGACACGTGTGACTGGAAAAGGGTGAAAATTACGAAGCAAGATTCTGTTACAAACAGGTGAAGTTAATAAAAGCTTATCAAAAAAAAATAACCGACTAGATAAGAGGGTTATTAGGTTATTCAGCACAGAAGTAATAACTAGTACCAAAAAAACAACAAAAGAAAAAAAAAATCTTTTTAAGTTAAATAACAAATTCGGTTGAATTATCGTTAATCAAAAATGTAGTGTTGAATTAATTCTGGAGTAAGTTGAATGTTTGTGCACATTTGGCATTTTGAAAGCAAAAAGAATTTCCTATTAGTGTATAATTATACATTATAAATCAATTTAGCTAAAAGTTGTCAATGCTGAATAATGTTATTTTCAAACAATAATACAACTGTAAATGATTAGGTATTTATTTAATCAGGAGTAAAGTTAATAAAATACAGAATCAGGATATGAAAACCCTTATATAATTTTAGTAATTGGTTCCTCTTTACTGAAGTCATTATTATTATTATCATAATTAATCTTAATCAAATAATAGAAGATAAGAAAAAGAAAAAAAGGAGAAAGTTAAAGAGAAGAAAAAACTTTGATAAAAGAGAATACCAACTGTGGTGGAAAAAAAGCAGTAAGGATCTAACAAGAAGTAAACACGATAAAAGATACTTCTCTGAACTTCCTTAAAAAAATATAATAATAATAGCTATTTACTGCAATTAAATAAAAAATGATTTTAAAATGTTTAATCAATGTATTCAATTTTTTTTTACATGGATAGGTGGATATGGATATATTCTTTTTTGGTGTAACGTTTTTATTACCCTCAAGTGTAACGTTTACATCACAAATGTAACAATTGACACAGCGTAGCTCTGTTGATAATGCTTAGATCGAACATTTTCTGTCAGTTTTCTGATTAGAAATTTAATAAAAAATTTATTTTGTTATATAACATTTGTCGCTAAAACCTACCCTTTAGGAGCTATATTGTTTGAATGGAGAAAGTCACGTTTGAAACCCCAATCTTTTTTTTTAACTTTGTTTATTTCAAATAGTTATTTAGCTAGGTAATTTCTGTACCGTTTGGGTAAAACTAGATAAGTGCATTTTTGTTCACAATAGGAAAAATATTTTGAGCAACCCATATTGGAGTCATACTCATCTTGTAAAAGTAGACAAGCTGTAATATTAATGGTATACTTTTATACCATTGCTATTACTACTTGCCTACTTATACATGATGAGTAGGACTCCAATATGGGTTGCTCAAAATATTTTTCCTATTGTGAACAAAAATGGACTTATCTATTTTTTCCCAAATGGTACAGATTTGATCCTTTTAATTCTAAAATTTAAAATCTTGTTACTTATAGTTAAGTCTTATGAGGGATCAGTGAGTAGGAAGTTGAGAAATGTTAAAATTAACATTCTTAAATAAACAAACATAAATCATGATTTCATTATGCATACGTTTTGGCCTCGTTGCTGATGTTCACAATCGAGGGAGATTACAAAAAACAAAACAAAAAAAAAACGACAAAGCAAAATGCAAGTTACTGTTAAGAAGGGAAGTGATGAGGAACTGATGATACAGCAGTTCCCTCCTCGACAGTGACTTACACTATGATTTGTCTTCTTTGTTTCTAATTTCCATTCTTTTATCTTCCCTCATGATAGCCATTAGTGTAATAGCCGAAACGTCAGAATAATAAAATTATGATTCGATTTCCAGTCTTTATTTTATATACCAGAATAAATCTATTCAGTATATTTCTAATGTTTAAAATTTTTCTAGTTTTCTTTAGTTCTAGCTCGTTTCCAGCTACGCGAATATTTACTAGTGTAAACGACTTGTTTACATAACAGTAATTAGACCCATTTTGACAAACGAAGTCGAGCTTGGGGCTTCAATTTTTTCTCTTATCCAAGCCTTACAATCCAAAATCCTTCGTAAAATTCTCAGTTTTCCTTAAATTGTTTTGCAGACTCGGAGAAACCTATCCTTTCATAGTTAACTCCATACTCACTGGAATCCACTAGGATGCCAACTTGCCTCACACTAAATTCCCGATAATCCTACGAGGCGTCTGAAAAGATGGCCCAGAAATATTCTAATGTATATGTTAATGCCTCTAAAATAAACTGTATTTGTTATTGTAAATGATTTATAATGGTTGCATTAATTTAAATTTGGAGTAACATTAGTAAATTTAATATATTATTGGTGATGTGAGCGATGATTTTCTTCAGTGAGGGGTGAGGTCAAAACAACAATTGGACACGCCGACTTTGCCACAACTGGTGACTTGCATTCCATTTGGGTTAGGGTATTTCCTCATTATTAAATGGAAAAATAACACATTAAATATAATAAAATCCTAGAATAAAGCCTTAGAAACCAAAATATGAAATGAAAAACGGCTAATATGCTCACTATATGGTTCAAATCAAAATGGCTGCCACTAGTCAGTTACTGCCTCAGCGATTGAGAGGTAAGCCCCCCCCTTGTCTTAACTCCATATGAGCGATAGAGGAGGTCGTTACCTAGCAACGGCCATATGATAGTTAGCCCAACTTGTTAATTAATTAGAGTGTGGAATAAGATGGCAGCTAAGACGCTGTTATTGTTGAATTGAATGTAAACACTGCCTTCGAAAAGTGCATCGACACTACCTCGTTGCGGCTGTAACCAATCAAAGTCGTTCCGCTGCTTCTTCTAGACCTATAAGTCCCATATATTGTTATTTTGTTAGTATTTTCTTTTGTTTTTATATTAGTTACAAGCGTCATATTTCTTTCTATTATTAAGTTAACGTAAGTTTTAGTTTTAATGAAGTTCAATAATTATTACGTTTTCTTTCTTCTATTGATCGCTTTGTAAGGAATAGGTTTCTTTTGTGTGTAGTTTCAATTTTTTCAAATAAATATTGGTATTCGGAACTTTAGTTGTTTTTTTTTTTCTTCTTTTAATTTCTGAAGCCTTATTCAAAAGACCCTGTCAATTTTTTTTTTTTTTTTTTTGTGGGAGGGGGGGCTACAACAGTTACACTTTTACTGAAGTGATTATAGTAAGGAGTTCTTTACAACATATTGACATCGTCATTCTAATCCTTTTCCTCAAATTTACTTGTATATAATTTATATAGTTGTAAATCAATAAATAGTTTTTGTTTTTTTTGAAGTTCTAACTCAAAACTAGTCTTTTATTAAACTTAACATCAGAGAAGTGGCAAGTAACTTATTATTACATAAAGTTTTTCAGGAAAACCTCTTTTATTGCATAAATATTACAGCCTGCCTCACTGAAAGGTTGTAACTATTAAGGAAGGTAATGAATTAATAATAAGTATCAATATATCGATAAAATACGTAATTTTTCTTTCTTTTATTTATTAAAATAACGACGCTCATTATATACAGGGTGAGTATCTCTTAGTGTAAAAAAAATAAAAAAATTGGGTGAAACTAGATCAAAAATGTAGCAAAATGCCGCAGATCTTACCTTTCTATCCCAATCCGTTGCAGATATACGATAAATCAGAGACTTTTTTGAGGAAACCACTTTTTTTTCCATAAAAGCTGTTATATCTCCATTTTGTTTAAATATTTTTCAAACTTTGACCACATTTTCGGATTTAGCATTAAGTTTTCTATAATAGCTGAGTACTTGTAACCTTGAATTTTACAGACTTGGTATCTAAAGAACAGCTTGATCTTCACCTTATTTGGGAAAGTCACAATGTCATATTTACTTCAACACTCACCGTTTTTCGAAAAACTATCCACAAAACGTCAAATTTCACAAAAACTTGAAAATTTTATCAGCTTTCAAATGATATGTTAAACGTAATGATTTTGTTTTAATTTTATGGAGAAATTTACTTTTGAAACCGAAAAACCGTGGTGTTCTCATTTGGCATACAAATCAGTTACTTGTGTAAATAAAACATTACGATAATCCCTTAATGGAAATGTGCATTTTAAACATAATAAACTCTCCATTCGAATAAAAAGCAAAGAAAAAAAATATTGTTTAATGCAAAATAGAGGAAAACTGTCAATAAAACCACTTTTTTTTCCATAAAAGCTGTAATATTTCCATTTTGTTTAAATATTTTTCAAACTTTGACCACATTTTCGGATTTAGCATTGAATTTTTTTAATGCTTATTAAAGGCTTAAATTTAGCCCTCTTAGCGTGAAAAAAATTGATCCTCACCCTTATTTAGGAAAGATATTAATGTCTTATAATACTTAAACGCTCACCGTTTTTCGAAAAAAAAAATTATCTTCAAAACTGTAAATTTAACCAGCTTTGATAAAATTAATCAAAACTGAGAAATTTACTTTTAAAGTGTTTTTCATTTGGCATACAATTTTCAAGTTTCTGTGTGATTTTCAGTTTTTTAGATAGTTTTTTTCGAAAAACGGTGACCGTTGAAGTATTATAAGACGTAACATTCCTAAATAGAAGATCAACCTTTTTTTTAGGTCCTAAGTTTGTAAAATTCAAGGTTACATGTACTCTGCTTTTATCGAATATTTATGCTAAATCCGAAAATGTAGTGGAGATATTACAGCTTTTATGGCAAAAAACGTGGTTTCCTCAAAAAAGTCTTTGAATTATCGTATACCTGCAACGAATTCGAGTAGAAAAGTAATGTTTGTGGTATTTTTCTTCATTTTTGATTTAGTTTCACCTTTTTTTTTTTCTTACACTACGGGGAACTCACCCTATATACAGTCTTGTAAATAAATAGGTTGAAAAGTGGTCTATATTACAAAGTCAACATCTTGTTTAAAGTTTGAAGTAAATATATTTTTGTTTATGAAATTGTAATAATAAAAAAAAAATTAATGCATAACGTAAAATGCAATGTTAACTTTTAATAGTATGTACAACTTGTATAGAATGCTATTATCAAATCCTATGAACTCCAGCTGTGACCGCAAGTAGGGAACAGGTGTGGGAACATCAAGTTGCGGTGTCTTGTAGAGAATATTGTGGTCTTCTTAGCACTGTCATATAATAGAACACATCTATCATCTTAGATTTGATTCTGCAATTGTTTTACTATCTGTTGTATTAAATTAATAAAAGAAACTGCAGCAATAAATTCTCATGAGAAGTGTACACTAAAAAAAAAAAAGTCTTGTCTCTGAATTAATAAATAAAATGACGTTAAATTTATAAATAAATAGAATAACAGATTGAGATAACTTAAGTCGCAAAGTTCCCACTATAAGGCCATGACGTCTTTTCGGTGACGTGACGAGGGACATTTGTTATAGTGCTCAAGATTTCGGATTTAAAGGACTTCGCTGTAAACCTATACTGAACTTCATGTCGGTAATTTAAGAAACGCAATAAATTCAACAGTGGCCGGCAGATTGAAATGTGAAGTTTCTTAGTCTTTAAATCGAAACGTATTTTTGAAATCGTTTGAGGTGTTTCACTTTAAATCAGATGAGTGAACAGCGGTGAACCATAGATATAGAAGTTTTAAACGCAGCAACAAAACCGGTGAAGTTAAGAGGTTATCACTTGAGGTACGCATGATGGTATAGAACGATCAATACAATTAAGGAATATTTTGCCACTATTTTATTTATTTATTTTTTTATTTTAAGACGAGGTTTTAATGTTAAACATTCATCACCAGTTCTAAAACCATACAAAAAATTTCGAAACATTAGCAGATTGCTACATAGGTTATATAAAATACATATTTTTTTAAGTAAGACAAGAGACCAAGCATGCTGATACCTAATATTCCAGTCAATGAGTGCTAAAATGAGGGGTGTAAAGTGCAAGAAATATGCGATTATTTTTGACTTCATAGCTTCGTTAAGAGTAGTTAGAAGGAAAACATATTAAAAGTCCTCACCCCTGGGGGGGGGGGGGATGAGCTAACGGAAGGAGGAGAGAAGTTAATTTTATGGGTTTTTCGATTATATCTCGAAAACGGTTGACTCTAGAAAAATATATTTCAAATAAACATTAAAGCTCATTCATTAAATTTCTTATTAAATAGTTCACATAAATATCTATCGAGCTGAAAAAAAAAAAAAAAAAAACATTTTTTTTACCTTACTTTTAGACAAACACCTGCTTCTTGTGCCATTCAAGATCGTTTCTAAAAAAAATATCATAATTAAAGTTGTAGAACATTAAATTTACTTTAATTTTTTATATACGTTTTTGGCATTTGAAGCAAAGTGTGACCAAACGTGAGGTAATTTTTTCCGAATATTTTCGATTTTTAATAACGTATAACCGTTAAAAGTTCGACTGATATGTATAGAAGAAATTTTTTAGGAAATTTAAAAAGCTTTAATTTTGATTTGAAACATATTTTTCTAGCGTGCACCGTTTTTTCTAAATATAATCGAAAAATCCGAAAATGGGACCTTCTCCCCTCCTTCCCGCCGTTAGCTCACCCCCAGGGGCGGGGACTTCTAGCATCTTTACCTTCTAACTACTCCTGACGAAGCTATCTCAGAAGTCTCAAATTATCGCATATTTCATGCACTCGACAATGTGTATATTGAGTGGAATATAAGGAAGCAAAATGAAAACATTTCAAGACCCAAAGTAGACTAAGTTTAAATAGACGAAAGGGTCAGGTAGAGAATGGTTACTTTTTCTCTTCCTACAGGAAAAAAAAAAAATTATAATAGGACTGTGGGAATTTTTAAATTAAATTTGTTTCCTGTAGGAACGGAAAAAAAAAACAAACAACCTTATGAACAACCCTAGGAAAACCTTATGAACAACCTAACCCTTTCATCTCTTTAAAGCCTGTCTGCTCTATTTCCTGATATATTTCAGAAACACTGAAAAACTTTACGGATTGTATACAATTCATTCCCCAATCTGAATACAGTTGCGCTGTAAATACTCAAATATAAAACGATTTTCCTTTGTTGTCTGGACTAAAAAAAAAAACATTTAAGGTTATCCAATACCCAATACTATTCTAGAAATAACAATTCTATATAAAATAATATCAGGGAATATACAAGTCGGAGCCACGTCTATGAAAATAGTTTGTGAAGAGTTGGAAATACTGGAGAGCGGAGAGGGGAAGTTGGCGAGTGGAGACTAACTTATGCAATACTCTCGGAGAGTGGAAAAGCAGCTGTTTAAGCATTCATTCCTTGGGCAAACTTTACAGATTTACAGCCCAAACTTTTTCAATTCTTCCCAGATCTATCAAAGGCTCTCTATTTTAAGTAATGGTCCTCATGTTTTCCCCTATATCTCAACTAAAAGATACACACATTTTTTTTCATCAATTATATTGAATAGTTCTATATTATAATAATTTATTATACATGTGTGTGTGTGTGTGTGTGTGTGTGTGTGTGTAAAATAAAGTAATAACAATAATTAAAGTTGAGTCGATTCTCGATTCTAGCCGATCCACACCGCTGACATCGACATTTCTTTTGTGATATATTTTTTTAATTATCGTGCATCAATTCTTATCTCTAATAAAAAATAAAATAAAATAAGAAATTTTATCATGTACCGGATCAACTATGCTCGGTACAGAATTTACAACAATTATATTAAAAAAATCAAGCATAGGTGAGAAATAGTATTAAAACTTCAAATTGCCTAACGTAACGTACTTATGAAGTAAGTCTAACTAGACAAAATTATTATTTCATTACGCTTTTTTTTGCTATTATTTGAAGATTTTTTTATCCCATATTAATGAATAATTTTCAGTACATTCATGTTTGTACTGATTTTCGAGTCCTGATATCCTATTAGGATTCCCCAGAAGGCTTGTGACTAAGGAAACGAAACTCATCAATTATAAGACCCTTGTTCGCCCTGTTCTTACCTATGCTTCCAAAACATGGACTATCTCCAGAAGAAATGAAAATGATCTCTTAGCATCCAAAAGGAAGATTCTCCGTCGAATAATAGTTCCAGTGATAGATGGGGGATTAGGAGTAACAAGGAGCTTTATGACCTATAGATGTGATCAGGTTCATAAAGCTGAGGAGACTCAGTTGGGCTTGTCACCTAACAAGGATGAGAGACAATGAGATCTCTAAGAGAACCATGGACACCGTCTTGCACAGAAAACGACGTGCTAGTAGGCCAAGGTTAAGATAGATTGATGATGTGGCAGTGGATGCACGAAGCCTCTTAGGAGTCAGGAGCTGGAGGTCGGCTGCACAGGATCGAATGGCGACGACACATTGAGGAGGCCAGCACCTACCAAAGGTTGTAGCGCCACGGAGCAGAAGAAGAAAAAGATACCCTATTAAAACAATAAATGTAGAAGTAAAATGTAGAAGTATCAGTGCATCCCCTATTCCACAGTATTTAGTGAAAGTTTACTATAACATTACCGATTCTTTAAATAATAAATAAAACCCACCCAGAACCTTTAAATTTTTTTTCCATGTAGAGAAGAATCTTAGTCTTTAACACTTTTGGAATTATTTTATTTGAAAACTATTTTTTTAATATTAAACATTCATCTTCAGTTCTAAAACATAGAAACATGATTTACTGATCTCTGAACCCAACCAGGAGTTGGCCGTATTGTCCCAATCAGAGTGGGAGTATAAGTATTTAAGTGGTGGGTCCACCGCGTGAAACTGACACAGATGAGAATATTAATAACTGGATTATGTTTAGAGATAGTCATTTGAACTATTGATACTAGGATAGATGAGATAATTGCCATTTTTATTGGATTTTTTTAAATTTCAAAACTAAGTTCGACATCATTAGTTCTAAAAACACACACCAAATTTTAATACATCAGAACATCGCTACAAGGTTATACTAAAGTTTTCAAAAATTTAAGACACGAAATCAAATATATTGGTACTCACCTGAATAGATCAAACGGATTTCTGAGATATATCATTAATGGAAGGGGAAGGGCCGGGTAGGTTATATATATTTACTCCTTAAACAATTTTTTTTTTTTAATAGATTTGTTTTAATTTTTTAGTACTCATACGTATTGTTATTGTGATAGAAGTTTATTTTTCAACCTATGTATCGGTATCATGAATCGAAAAATTTTGGTACCCAAGCATCACTAATATAATAAGATTAAAAGATTAAGTAAACCCCCAAGCTGTACCATAGCCTGTACGGTAAAGGTAATACTGTAACCTAACACTGCAGCAAATATGTTTAGAAAATGTGAGAGAGAGGATTATACATTGGAAAACAATGACCAATTGACTTGTGCTGAAATATAATTGAAATAAAATGAGAATGAGTTAAAGTAATAATTGAGGAGAGGTGTCTTAAAATATGTTAAAGTAATAATTGAGGAGAGGTGTCTTAAAATATGTTCACATTTATATGTATAATCTGGAAAATAATACTGTATTCATAAAATCAAATTGCCAGTCCTTTGTGAGTTTTTACGGCTTTGGTCTTGGCGAAATTGAATTTGATTATTTTTAATGAGAAAAAGGGAAAGACTATTCCTCGAAAGGGAAATAAATGTGTTATTGAACTCAAGCGGGCCTTTTAAAAGGTTGTTGACACTTTTATTTATTCTCTATATATTTTGGTTCGTTAGGATTTTTAAATAAAAAATCCTGTACTTTATATTGTTTCGAGTTCTGGATTTCCTATCATTCCTCAGCTATTTATTATAAACTAGCAGCCCCATCGATGTTTTACCCGCTTTCATAAGTAAACGACTTAAGAAAATGGACTTATTAAAAAAAATCAATGAAATGAGGATCTCGAAGGAGCCCCCCCAAGGCATCCTAACCACTTCAGAACAAGATACCAATTTCCAACTAAGTCTCAAGGAAGGCAAAGGGTTTTTGTACCTATTGTATAGACCTTTAATCAATTTTTTTTTTTTTTTCCTTCATTTATTGATATTTACAACTGTACAAAACCATATACATTAAGTAAATGTGTTGATAGTGAATACAATGGCATGAAAATAACTTGTGAAGAACTACTCACTAGTAGCACTTCAATAAAATCTACACTAGAAGGTCTCTAAGCCATCTTCTTTTCAGACGCCTCGGAGGATTATCGGGAATGGAATGGGAAGCAAGTTGGGAGACTAGTGGATTTGAGTGGTTATGGAGCTTACTATGGAAGGATAGGTATCTGGTTTGGGCTAAATCAGAAACATATGGAACATTAAGATCTTTATGGATAAGTTTATTGGTCACATAGTAAGGAGCATTGAGGATTTTTCGAAGGATTTTGGATTGCAAAGATTGGATACGTGATGAATTGGATGGTTTAGTAGAGCCCCAAAGCTTACGTCCAAATAGGTCTAATCACTGTCATGTAAATGAGTCTTTTGTAGTGATTGGGATGCAACGAAAGGATTATTATTTACTGATAACACACATGCGTCATCAGCGTAAGTGGTGAGGACAGTGGTAGGATGAGTCGGGATGTCAGCTGTATACACGGTGTAGAGGATGGGACCTAGGATGCTACCTTGAGGAACTCCGGCAGATATGGTAAAGTGGGAAGAATAGGAAAATTTGTGGTTTACTTTGAAGGTTCTGTCACTGAGATAGGATCGGATAATAAGGAAATATGTAGAAGGTAGGAACTGACGGAGTTTATACAGCAGTCCCGGGTGCCAGACTCGGTCAAACGCTTGTTCCACATCAAGAAAGGCTCCCGTGCAGTACATTCCGCGCTCCAATGCAGAGGAGACAACGTCCACCACACGATGACATTGCTGGATTGTTGAGTGTGATGTACCGAATCCAAACTGGTGATCTGGGATTACATGGTGGGATTCTAGGATAGGATACAAACGCTTTAAAATGAGTTTTTCTAGGATTTTACCCATGATTGGTAGGAGAGAAATAGGACGGTATGAGGATGGGAGGGAGCTCAGGTGGCTTTTTGGGTTTAGGTATCATTTTAACTATTGACATTTTCCAGGAGTCAGGGTAATATGTGGTGCGGAGTACCGCATTATATATGTATGTTAGGAATAGGATGGCTTTTCGAGGAAGGAGTTTAAGGATGTGGGATGTAATTAGGTCATGTCCAGGAGCTTTGTTTGAAGGTAATCTGTGAATTATGTTTAATATTTCTGAAGGATGGAATGCTTTAGGGGGAGGAGACATTTGGAGTGGGATATCAAGTTCTGCTTCAATATATTCTAGGTAAGCAGGATTAAGGATATCTGGATGTGGTTTAAAAGTTTGGAACAAATGCTGGCCAAAAATGAGTGATTTTTCATCGTCAGATTTTGACCAGGTTTTCGCTTCAGTTAGTAGAGGATGATTACAGTTTCTGTAGTTTAGTAGTTTTTTAGTGGTGTTCCATAAAGATTTGTCGGTGGTATTAAGTTTTTCTGTATTGTTATGTAATTTTTGAATTTTGTATTTTTTAATTTCTGTCTTGAGTTTGTTTGTTAGTTTGCAGTAATTATTCTTATCTGATGGATATCTAGTCCTGTGCCACTTCGATCTTGCTCTACGCTTTTCTATTATTAAGTCACGAATATGATGTGGCAAGTTAGTTTGAAAAGAATTTAATTTTTGTCTGTGTGAAGTGTTACAGTTAATGCTGATGGATATTGATGTGGTCAGTTTGTCAATGGCAGTGTCAATATCATGTTTTGTTTTGAGAGGAATTTTCAAGTCTATTTTGTTTTCTATATCGGAACGAAATTTGTCCCAGTCTACTCGTCCTGTAATCAGTCTAGGAGGAGAGGGTTTAGGTACAGGATTTGAATGCAAGTGAAGCAGAACAGGGCTATGGTCTGATGAAAGGTCATCCAGGGATTTTACAAAGGAATGAGAGGTGGAAATTTGGGAAGAAATGAATATATCAAGGATATCGGGACGTTTTTTGGGAGATGTAGGCCAATAAGTAGGGTTCAAGGGTGAGAGGACAGAATAACAATTGGAGTAATCTCCTCCTGCAATAAAGCGCGGTCCGAGGGATCGAAATAAGGATTCAAGGTGGTTATGAGAAAGGGAATTTCCAGGAGGGCAGTATACAGCTGAAAATGTTAGATGGAAAGGACGGGTTGTAATGGATACTGAGGTGGATTGAATGGCGTCAACTGAAGTAGAAGGGATAAGAGAATGAGGTATTGATTTATGGATAAGGATGCAGGACCCACCATGGGAGGTGTTGTCTGGGTGATCAGATCTGTAAGTGATGTAGTCTGGTATGTAAAAATATGACCGTTGAGTAAAATGAGTTTCAGTCAGCAGGGCAATGTCTATTTCATTGTCGTGTAGGAAAATGTCAAGTTCGTCTCGGTGGTTTTGTAGTCCGTTAGCATTCCATAAAATGACAGCTAGAGGTTTAGCGCTCATCTAGCGACATTGAACGGAATTTCCGAAAGGGCTCTAGTAAGAAGGGTAATGAGGGGCTTGATAGTATCTTTTAGTTCGGATAGGAATGAGGAAAGGATGCTGTTTATGTCATTGGTATTTGGATGGGGAAGAGGAAATGCATGTGGAACTTGGTTATATGAATTATATGTCTGAGTAGGAGCGTTTGTTAGGGGCTGGACCCTTTGTAGGGTACTAGGTGCAGGATCAACCTGTAAAGGTATTTGGGGTAAAGAGTTGTTCTGAACAGGTGGATGGATTGGATGTGGGTGTTGCTTCTGAGGCGGTAATTTGACTACTAAAGGTAAATTATGGACAGGAGCGTTCTGTTTTGGGGGTTGAGGATGGGATTGGGAGATCTGGGGATGTGAATGGGAGATTCGAGGCGCCTGACGTTGAGGTTGATACCTGATTTTATCTGAGAATGTTGTTTCCTGTCGAGGTAGATGATCTGGTGCCGAAGTCAATGGCTGCGGTTCAATTCTCTGGGATTGGGCTCCTTGAATTCTGTGGATTTCGGGTTCATGGATTTTTTTTTTATTAAGTTAGACTTTGATGTCCTTTGGCTGTGTGCACTTTTATATACTGCGCAGCCTCTGTAGCTTGCTGGATGATCTAGACCACACAGGGCGCATATTGCCGGGGTCTCTTTTGCTTTCTGGCATGTCTCAGTTGCATGGGGGCCAGCACATTTTACACACCTGGCTTGATGATGGCAGTAAGTCTTGGTATGCCCTAAACTTTGGCATCGAGTACACTGGACTATAGTTGCCCTTCTTCTTGGCTCTTCGAATCTCACGACTGAGTATACCAGCCTGGTTACATCGAATATCTCATCGTTGTTTCCAGCCGGCTCCAAATCAACGAAGAATAAAGGCAGTGGATACTTTTCTTTGGGATGAAGCACATTAGACACTTGCCTCACGCTATGACCAATTGCTTCCAGATCATGCTTTATGGCGCTCGCTGGAGTAGTAGAATGAAGACCACGCAACACCACTCTATACGCTTTTTCTTCTTTTAATTGAAAGCAATGGAAGTCGTAATTGTTGATGGTTAGGTGATGGACCAATTTTTTTATAGTGATCTTTTGATGAGGTTTTAATTTTTACATCTTTGACTCGAGAGAAGCAATTAAAGTTAGTTTCTCCGATCAGAGCTGATATTTCACGGCAAAATAAAATGAAATTTTCAATTTTGGTTACAAAGATTGGAGGTGGTTCTGGATCAGAAGTATGTTCTGGATTTGAAATATTATTGTTAGCAGATGAAGAGGACTGTTTAGATGCATTTGGCTGAGATTGTTTGACTGCAGTGGTTTTACTGCGAGATTGAAGTTTATTAGTGCTGTTTGATAAATTATTATTATTGTTATTTGGTTTTTTTTTTTTTTTGTAGTTTTATTTTTCTTTTTATTTGGCGAATTGCCCGCTGAACCTGGGGCGGCATTTCTATGTCGCTTTTGAAGAGTCCTTCTGGACTGGTAATCAGTTTCACTAAATTCTGAACAAGAAAGGGTTTCAGTCTCTGAGTCATCAGATGTTACCACTTCCATTATATAATAGTATTAAAAAAAAATAATAATAACAATAACAATAACAAAAATAATGATATCTGCGAAGTAAATAATTAAAAACTAAAATAATGGCATAATTATCCACAATATGTAAACTAAAAAATACATGATTATAAAACAAGAAAGAAAAAATAAACTAAATAAAGTTCTTATGTAAAAAATAAAAATTAAATTAAATTAACTCTTTGGCTACGAACTAGAGGTAACAGAAAACAATAACAGGCCCTTGGCCTTGTCTGATACTGCTGCTGTATAAACAGGCGGGAGGATTACGGCTAGGCTAGCCAGTTAAACTGCCTCACCTATATATATTAAATCAGTTCACTGTTATTAATGTTTTAACTCACCTCACTCAAAGTTATTTTCAAAATGATCTATAGTTCATACTGTCAATATTTGATAAATACAAAACTGTAATATAAGTTAAATACACTGTAAAACATGTCACAAACAGAGAGCGATTCTAAATGTGATGTGTAGAAGCGGCCATCTTGTCTGAGACTTTTAATCAATTTAATATTGGAAACTTCATTATTGGGGGAGCGATGGCAGATTGAGTTGGGGCAAGGGTCTCAGCGCACTCGGTATGGAAGGTCGTGGGTTCGAATCCCATCTAGGTGGGTTAAAATTTATTACGTGGCTGACCCACGAATAAATCATGACCTTCCACCCAGGCTAGAATTGGTTGGTAACCTGCCAGATAACTTTTTTTTTTTAATTAAAATTTATATTTACTTTTTATTTTTTATTTATTCATTGAAATTTACAACTGTATACAATTTAATATATAATACATCAAGTAAATGTGATGAAAATGATAAAAATGACACGTTAATTGTTTTTAAAGCAACTACCCATTGGTAGCACTTATAAATGTTTAATATAATGAAGTACTATGTTAGAAGGTCCCGAGGTCATCTTCTTTTCAAGCGCCTAGGAGGGTTATCTGGAATGATATTTAACTTTTAATGATCAATAATAAGAACCGATATTAATAGTAAAATATATAGATGACCTATTAATTATAACAAATAACAATAATGAAATGGATGTAATATTTAATAGTTTTTATAAAATGAATAAAAAATTAGAATTTACCAGAGAGAATATGAGTGAAAATAAAATTAAAAATTTAAATATGTTAATAGTAAAAAACAAAGATAAAATAAACACTAAATGGATAAAGAAGGAAGAATCGAGTAATAGATTATTAAATTTTTATAGCCACCACCCCCTCCACCAAAAACTTAATACCATAGAAAATTATATAAAAACAGCTATAATATTAACAGATGGAATTTACACTAACGAAATAAAAAGAGAGATTATTAAGGATTTGGGAGACAATATGGTGCCCACTAAAATAATTAATAAAATGTGGCATAGAAATATAAATATTAATAATGAAAAAAATAATGAAACTAATGGAAATAATAATAAACAAATATTAAGAAATGAAATAAAGAATGATAATATACTGAAACCAAACACAAATAATAATAAAAACAATAGAGTAATGGAACAAAAGAAAATAACCGAATATTATGATAATTCAATGAATAATGAAAATAAAATAAAAGAAATAGGTCAAAGGGTTAAAAATAATGAAAAAATAACAAATAATACAAACAATGCAATGTACATTAAGAAATATAATAGATTACAATATATACCAAAATTAACTCAAAAAGTAGTCAAGAAATTGAAAAATGAAAATTTTAAAATAGAAGTTGCACTATATAACACGAATAAAATAAAAAATATAATAACAAAAAATGAAATAGAACATATGAATAAAAAAAAATGTCATATATAAGATTGGCTGCTTGGATTGCAAAAAACATTATATTGGTGAAACTAAGCAGAATTTATATAAAAGAGTTAATCAACATAAATACGACACTAAAAAAATTAGCAAATCAAACAGCAATAAAACAGCCCTTTTAGAACACTTACAAAAACTGAACCACAAATTCAATTTTGATAATGTTAAAATCTTACAACACGAAAACAAAACACATAATAGAAAAATAAAAGAAGCAATATACATTAATAAAACAATAAATAATGCAATAAACTACAAAACAGACACAGATAAAATAGGATCCATATTTGCTAGTATAATTAATGAATTAATAATATAAGATTGGCCAACTTAGTACTATAAACAACAGTAGAAATTAGGATTGACCCTTGTACCCATAAGGTAGATGAATTATTCTATTGACTATGTAAAAGAGAAACAGACACGGTGTGTTAACACCAAGAAATCATTTTAGAGGTAATTTATAATATATACATTGTGATAGATAGAAAAATGAATAGTATTGTTTTGATGTTGAAAATATAGTGTGATTATAATAAATTGTTAAATACTGTTTTCAGTCTGATGATGAGACCTTGTTTCCCGAAACATGTCACTAGTTTATACTTTTAATAAAATGCCGTTTATTATACTATTATTGATCAATAAAAGTAACTCCTTCATTGAAGAATTTATTTAACTTTTAAATTAATTATTATATTTTTCAAACAGTATTTAATGAGACAGTGGCTTGCTTAAAATATTTCAATGTTTTTTTATAAACTGTTCTAATAATGCTGTACACATCCTTCATATAATTATGAAAATGTTTCCATACATAATTATTTAGATTTGGTATATTAAAATATATGTAATGTAAAAATCAAAATATATTTTAGAAGATTGGCTATATGTAAAATATCAGCGAAAATATTGTTTCGGAAAATTTTTAATATATATATCAATGTTGAAGTAAAAACACTTAAGCTGTAGTAATTTAAGAATTACGGTTTAATTTTTTTGTCTGGTCGAACCTTACAACTCCCCTTGTCTTGATGTAGGGACATATTTCAGCCCCAGCAGACATTAGAATCAGTCCAACTCACTTGAACGTGCTGTCAGCAACTCAGGCGTTTTAGTTGAAAACGCTTTTTAGTTTTTGGTTGGTAGGCTTACTAAAAAGTTAAAGACAATTATACTATGAAATGCGTAAATTTATTTAATTCAAAGTTAGGCTTCTAAAAGTTACCTAAACCAGGTAATAGTTTTTAGATAAAGTAGTTGTCATCTGCAAAGACTAGGGTGTATTCAAAACATTTATTAACTCTTAAGCTAACTCTTAACCTAGGCGCCCCTACACCAACCTGCCATGATAGGTCTTCAAAACAATAACCGAAACTTATCTGAAAGATCATCAGTTTTCGAGAAAGAAAAAGTACTGCTGCATTTTCCAAACATGGAGAAAACGGCGGCAACCAGTAAAATCAGGTAGTTTTCGGGCAAAAAATTGCCAAACTTGTTCTCAACGGATGTTTATCTTTTTTTTTTTTTTTTTTTGGGGGGGGGGGGGGTACAGAATCTAAATCTGGAGTTTGCTACCGGGACAACCGTCGCCTTCATACCCAAAATCACAATTTAAAAAACCGCCCAAAATAGCGGTTATTGTTACAAGACAACCCAGCGTCTTTGGAAGAAAGATTTTACATAGAAAATAGTAGCTGGAACCAGTATCTAAAAAATTAAAAAAAAAGTTTATAAAAACAATTCCGAAATTGAAGTATTTTTCTCGAAGTTATGGTCTTGGGAACATTGTAAATATTGGCTAACTTGTGGTCAGTTCCACTTCTCTGACAAAACACGTTTAACGGTACCCTTTTGGCTATAAATCCAAATCTATTTGACCGATCCAAAATTTATTTTTTTATCTTAACGCTAGTTTAATGTAATATTAGACTCTTTATTTGAAGTTTTAATCAAATCCCTTAAAATACACATGCTAGTTCGCTACACATCCCGTACTTTTGTGAACTCTTTCTAAAGTTTTTTTTGTACATTTGTCACTATAATTCCGAAAATATATGTTCGATCACATGTTTTTTTTTTCCTTCTCAAAGCTGGTTAAATTTACTATTCTGTATATAAAATTACGATTAAATCTTGTAACACTCCCACGCCAGCACGCTAAATGTGTATGTATAGGGAAAATATGATAATTTTGACATGTTGATAGGAGTGGAGTGGGTGTTATAAGGGATTTAATAACTATTATATAAATTGATTGTAATAATAAATTTAACCAGCTTTGAGATGATAAAATAAAATTAAAATAATTCTCTAAGATAATAATAATAATAAAAATAAATATAATACAATCCAAAAGAAATTTTGAATT
Organism: Euschistus heros; assembly: GCA_003667255.2. Classification (NCBI taxonomy): domain Eukaryota; kingdom Metazoa; phylum Arthropoda; class Insecta; order Hemiptera; family Pentatomidae; genus Euschistus; species Euschistus heros. Next base: position 690,399 of record RCWM02000374.1, on the reverse strand, counting down.
TTTTGAGTTACAGTAAAAAATGTTGCCAAAAAAATGTTTTCACAACAGGACGGGGTTTTTAGCATACAAGCATTTTTATTTTACGGGATTTTATTTAAAATTTATATACAGACTCTTATAGTAAATGTAACCACTTTTAAGATGAGGGAAAGAAATTTTGGATTGGACAAATAGTTTGGAGTTATATCCATATGAGTGCCGATAGATGTATTTTCGTGGAGAAGTGATACTGGCCGTAAGTTAGCCAATCTCTAAAATTTTGCCAATACCATAACTTCGCGAATAATGGTCCGATTTAGGAATTGTTATTCTCATTTCGTAGGTACTGGTTCCAGCAACAATTAAAAAAATGCTGCGTTGTCTTGTAATAGGTAAAAAACCGACAATAATCTTATTTTTGTAAATTTGGCTACGATGGTAGCGAACTTCAGATTCGTATTCAGCACCTAAAAAATCCATTGGGAAAAATAGTTGGGAGATTTTTTTCCTGAAAAGGGCTTTCTGGAACCGTATTTTACTTTTTGGAAAATGCAGCAGTGTTTTTTTTTTTTTTTTTTTTTTTTCAGCAGAAATTGATTGTCTCTTTGAGAGCTTTGGTTTTTTTGGGAGACCTATCACGAAAGGTTTAGTGTTGTGAGCTCCTGGAGTATCTAGCCTATCTAGGAATAGGTATCTTGTTTAAGGGCTCTTTCCACTTTATGTATCGTTTATGTGCCTATTATTTTCTCTCTCTCTCTCTCTCTCTCTCTCTCTCTCTCTCTATATATATATATATATATATATATATATATATATATATATATATATATATGCACATACATTTTTTTTGTACTGAGACCGAGACCCACCTGTTAAAGTCATGTTATTCCATGGCTTTCTTTCTAAACTCATCACATTTTTCCAATTTTTGTTAAGACCCGACCTTGCTTTGGTTTTCTCACAATCCTTTCTATGGCAATACCGCCATAACAATATAGATAACTTCTATATTGAAATCTCGTTCAATTAGTTCGGCTCTACTAGTTGAAGTTAATCCTTGGCCTCCTATACCAGCGCCCACAATTGTTCCGATCCAGTTCCGGATTCCCAATATTCCTTGCATCGCCAGTTACACCACTTTTCTGTCATAGCCGATGTCTTCCTCTGCGTCTTGTTCCATAAATCACTTCTTTCATTATGTTCTGCTTTCATTCATACAAGACCACCTCGATTTACTAAGCTTGATTAACTGGACCATGTTTGATTCTTTACATAAATCTTTGACTCCCTGGATTGCTTAGAGAATTTATATCGTCGCCACTATGTAAAACTAACCGTTCGTATTCTACAAGGTCTACCTGTGGTAAAATGCTAGAAATTTGTAAAAACCACATTACTAAGTGCTGATCAGATTCAAATAAGGCCTTAACTTGCTTCAGCTCAGCAGATTATTGATTGCATTAATCCTGTCCCTTTCAGAACACAAATCTTCTCGTCTTCAGTATTAAAAGCCGTGTTGACATCCGTCTAATTCAAACTGTTTCAACAACTACCTTAACCCTGATGCTGAACTAGCTAAATGGAACTTAATCAGAAGTGGAACTTAATTCCATACAGAGCCGGCTGTCAACCCCATTACTACCTGCGCTGGAAATATTTCTCTACTCTCTTCTCATCATCGCAAAAGATTTATGAGTTTATGATTTTATTTCTATATATCTATATACTATTAATGATACTTACGTACTAAAATACTTAATAAAATAAAAAACTATCGAAGCAAATTTCAATTTTATTTAAGATCACAAGGGAGACTTCGGCTGTCAAAACTCTTTGAATCCTGTCCGATCTGATATTATTATCCTTTAGTGTCCTGTGAAAAGATTTAAACAAAAGTAGAGTGTCCTTTAAAAAAGGAAAAGATATAATAAATATTTAAAAGGACGAATTGGGAAGGAGTTGCCGAGGATATCCTTTGGCTGTCATATCCCTGCAGTTATAAAAAAAAAGTATTTTTCAGTGGCTTTGGACTGATATATTTAGACGAAAATTATAGTAATAGATAAAATTTAAATGCTTTAAATATAAAAATAACATGCCTTGTGTTGGTACGTTGTCTCCAGTAATAAATGTAGTGAATACGCGGGTAGATAGTTAATGTATTTTAAGTTCAGCAGAAAGAATGTATGGGTCATTTCAAATAAAGGACATTGAAACTCCGATTATTCAGAATAACTGGGGCCAAAATTGATCAAGACACCCAAAAATCCGAATAATCAGATTTACTGCTGAAATAAAATCTACAGATATATGTAATTTGTTAACTATGCATTTTATTGAATAAGTGAAAATGTGGCTGTTTATGAAATTATATTTATGAAACAACAAGGTTTTGTTAACCTGTCGGAAATCCGGGATGTTCTGACACAAAACTCATCTACCAATTTTTTTTTTTCAAATTCACATCTTTTTAAGATGTTCTACGATAGACAGTTCTTCATACACAGTTAATACACCTTTTCTGTTAGGTGCCATAACTCTTTTAGTTTTTAAAGAGACCACTCGTGACGGCAATAGAGCTCAGGCTGGACAAAACCCATGTGAGATGGATGTGCTATGCTTCTGTAAAAATACGTTTACTAAGAACTTGACTGTTATGGGATGTGTTGGCACTGCCTTTAATTCTGAGGCGCAGTTCCGGTAGCTGCCGCTTGGTTTATTTATTTGTACGTATTTTACTAGGAACTATTTAAAACTCGATCGAACTATTGGGTGTTCAATAATCGATGGCCATCCCCTTTTTTTCCCACAGTTTTTGAAATTTTGAAACGAAACTCTCATGGTCTTAACTGTGTCAAATAAAGTTTCTTTTTAGGTTATAGTCTGCTCTCCGATCTTCTCCAGTTCTTCTCCAGCGACGCTAACTTTGGAATTCCCAATGGGATGTGGTATTTTTTACGACAGATTTCGATAGAATTAATTTAAGTTAATTTTTTTATCCGGGGAACCTTATAAATCGCGAAAAATCATTTAAAGAAAATAATCAGTATAAAACTGGAATTGAATGAATGAATGAATGAAAAATTACTGTTCATTGAAAAAAAAATAAATAAAGCATTACAGGAGGTTTTGGCTCTTAGCTCTTAACCGGCGTTGCGGAGTCCCTTGGACTCCAGCAGATAAATAGAGTTTCTTAACTAATGTAATTTTCGTTCAAACAGGATGTGTTTCCCAGTACCTTCTTGGGGTGAGGGGACGCACCATTTGTTATGTTTACTACAGTATTCAGCGAATTCAAGTCGGCGTTACGATTGTTTTAGAGTCCGTGGGACTCCGCGACGCAGTTTGTGCTATATTTTTAATTTTGCAACTATGTCCAAGGAATCCAGAATATATTAGAACTACAGATGCTAACCATGAGGAGACCCTACTAAAATGGCTTGAGGAATCTGACCCAGAGTTTTCAGATCCTGAAAGCAAAGTTCCTGCCGAGAATCCTATAACAAGTAATCACGACGTTCTCAGTTACTTAAGAAGTTTTACCTAGAAATCATAGAAAGTATTGTTTTATTTGAGATCCAAAAAAACCAATATGCTTGCAATGTTCTAATAAACTGTATGTTCAATGAATTGAAAATCTAGGTGAGTTCTAAAATAATGTTTTTTAAGGACTTTTCTATCAATGTCAATTTTTTCCATATGAAGTTTAGAAGTTGACATATGCTAATTTATTATAGTTCAGACCTTAGACAATAAGTTTTTCGCTAAAAGTTTTTTCGTTTAAAAAAAATAATAATCTAAGTGTAACAATGTCAAAAAAATTATTATTTAGAGTTTAATATAGTGATTGCTTTACTTTGCATCTTGGGGAGTTAGAGCCTGATGAAGTGAAATGCGGTAGGTCTCATACGGTGTTGCTTTAGTATGGCCCAAACCGTTCCAATGCTTAAAAGGGTAACACTGGTTATGTCTCGAATGCTCCGATGAGGATACGCTTCCACCGTAGCTAGTACATAAATGATATTAGTTTCATCACGATATCATTGTCGACGATTTGAGGCTCTCGGGGGAAACCTTTCAAGTCTGCTCTTCGTGCAAAACGCGGGAAGGCCTTAAGTTTATTTTATTTTTGCAATACCTGTTTTAGACTGCCTATTTTCTTAAAATGATTTTTCGCGATTTGCGGCGAAACGGTGCCCCAGATAAAAAAAAACATAAAAACACCGGTATAAAATCGATTCAAAATTTGATTTCCTATCGAAATCCGTCGTAATAAATACCACATCCCATTAGGATTCCAAAGTAAAGGTCGCTGGAGAAGAACTGGAGAAGGTTGGAGAGCAGACTGTAACCTGAAAAGAAACTTTATTTGACACAGTTAAGACCCTGAGAGTTTCGTTTCAAAATTTCAAAAACTTTGGAAAAAAAAGGTGTTGGCCATCGAATATGGAACATCCTGCATGTATATATATTCCCCTAGATCAATCTAGATAATTAGAGTCCGGATAATTGGACTTTCACTGTATCCTTTTCCAGTGGAAAGGTTATTTATTTTTTTTTTTTAAATCATAAAATTGAAACATTCCAATTCAAAAAATTTATCTTCATTTTTCCTTAAGTGTTATCAACTTTTCAACCTCAGAACTGAAAAAATGCAGGATTTTGTTAAGAAAACGCGTTTTTGACCAGAGAATCAATCATTTTCAAAAATCCTATCTTTAAGGAAGTTGTCCAAAATCTGAACAGATGGTCTCTGTTAGAAATAAGTCTGCAGAATAAGGTGGTTGTGGAAGGACTTCACTGTTAATTGAGTTTCTTAACTGTGTATCGAGAAACATATAATCTAATATTATAGTTTCTTTCCGTTTAACACCTACAGATTGTTTTATATGCGCTATGTCAATACCATTTAAGTACGATGTAGATGTGAAGGTTTCACCTCTGGGCAAAGAAGTAAAAGGAATTGACCACATTTCAGTCCTAATGACTAAGAAAGTAGCGGTAAACACGTTATTATTCTTGGGAAGGATCTAAGCACAAAAGGATAATTTATTTATACACGATATATCCAAAATATGGAGGTTATTTCTTTGATAGCCCAAAACTTTAATATAGATATTTTCTCTTTCAAATATGTTTCGTATTGATAGGTGCGTTACGATAAATCGTTTACTCTTTTTTATAAATACAACATATAATTATATGTATTAAATCCTCAGTACAGCTGGCTGTGGAGCACGTTGCAACTTTCAATTTTATTTAGGTTGAGAAATGTGTTGCTCCGTTTACCCCTCACTGCCAACTAACGATTATTTTCCAAAGCAGGGCGAACCATTTCACCCGTAAGGAATATATAATGTGGACAATTTTTCGGGAAAGTTACTTTTCCTTTGATCAATTGATGACGACATGAGGGAGTTAAAATTGTTGACCCCATAATATTGATATCTAACTACACGTAAATAACGCGTTCGGCCATCGAGGCCTTTATAGCGTTTGCTCATTCATATTCTGTAACCAATTGGTTATTTAATTAATGAACTAAACACACCAGACCCCTGAATGTGAACCGAGGTATATCCAAAATAACTTACGTGATTGACCGACATAATCACAAATCACATTTAGACTTAATTAATTGAAATGTAATTATATATAACATATGTTTTCTGGATGCAAATAACGTATCGTAATTATACATGTTTGGATTAAACATATCGTACGTGATAGCGAAGGCAACAGATTAGCCTAGCGATTAATATAATTGATGGAGATTAGCTGTCCAACCATCGTGGGTATATCGGTACAAACGCGAGTCCGTCAATTACTGATGCCGTTTCTCTATAGTCATTATTTCTACAGTCTAGAGGTTTCTAAAGGTATCTACATAAAATTGGAATATTTATTTGTTTTTATATATTGATTTAAATTATTGAGGTGAATTGTGGCTCCATTGATTTATCATTACGAATTCAAATTTTCAATATTCGAAAATAAATATGTATAATTGTCGAACCCAACGCCCCAGAATACCTTTTTATAGATTGTTCCCTTCGCTACTATTCCAGGGGGGAGGTTATTCTCCTTCATTTACATGGAAGTGAAAATAACAAAATATAAAAATATAAATACTAAATCCACGAAGAAACTTGCGTCGTTAACTTGTTTTACAGTTTTCCACATAAGGGAAGAGGAAGTAATAAACAATGGATATATAAAACACTAAATCAATGTTGAAACTCATGTTGTTAACTTTTGTTTATCTGTTTGCATTAGATAACCCCCTCTCTCTCTCTCTCTCTCTCTCTCTCTCTCTCTCTCTCTCTCTCTCTCTGATCTCTCTCTCTCTCTCTCTCTCTCTCTCTCTCTCTCTCTCTCTCTCTCTCAGACAAAAAAAGGAGGAGGAAAGAGAGCGAAACAAAGGGGAAAAAAATCTCGATAAACGAGCAATTAAGGTAGTTGCAGAGATAGATGGTGGTGGGGATAGGAATTGGAAAACCTCAACGGATTCCAAAACAAAAAAAAAAAGAGGGAGAGAGAGAATAGATTGTTACAGCGTTGAGTGAAATATTGAGGGGGACATTGGGTTGTGTTGATACCCTCTATTACGCACTGCGAAATTGTGATTAATGCTTCTGTTATTGGTAACGAGATATAGGATTCAAAGCTTCGATAGCTTTCAACGATAAACTTCAAAAAGATCTATGTCCCTTTTTGAATAATCGGTAAAATAAAATGATGTGTAGAGTAGTGATATGTGAGTACTAATAGTTTTCAAATCCTAATACAAATACCTTGAGACCGATTTTCTTGAACATGCTCATAATAAGGGCTGAGAATAATATGCAATATGAACTAAAAATTCAGAATGATAAAAGTATAGTTGACTGGTATGATGAATGGAGAAGAAGATGATCAGGGATGCAGTCAAAGAGAAACACCACGTCAGAAGAAATACTGTACTTAGTATTCTAAAAATATAGAAAATAAAAAAATCGCAATACATAAGTATCGTATTACTTTGAGTATCATTCTTTATCTTTTCCTAATTTGGCTATGGTTGTGGGATATATGGTGGGCTCTCGATAGATCTTAAAGAAAGATTAATACGCATCAAGAATTGTCATCATCATCATAATCTGTCCCTCTCTACCGCTGTGCAGTGTGGGGATTCCCTCTATAGAGCTTGACCTAAGTGTCCCTTTCTTGAACCAATTCTCTCCTCCTGCTCCAGTCCAGCCCCCGCTTCCTGAACGCCTCCCGCACGCCTTCCTCCCAGGTGATCCGTGGTCTTCCTCTTGGTCCTGAATCAAGAATTGTATTATTATTATTAGGAGGGGAACCCTGGAGGTAGACCGAGAAAAAAGGTGGTTGGAAGATCTAGAAGAGGACATCAGGAGCCTAGGGGTAAGAAGATGGAGACGGATTGCTTTAGTGAGAGAGGAATGGAGGCGAGTAGTGTAGAATACCAAGGTTCTTCGAGAACCGTAGTCCCACTACAGAAGAAGCATTGCATTATTTTGCGTAGGGGCATACAGGTCATACAGAGGGTATAGCCTCTTTAGCATATGTGCCGTACCGCTTTAGTCCTTTGTCGGTAAGGTGACTGGAATACCTTGGAAAACGTTTTCTATAAAATGTTAAACAAAATTTAAGAGAAAACAAAGAATCAAACGATACATAGAGGGAATTGAAGGGTGCAAAGTGCTAATCCGAGAAATGGGTAAACCTTTTGGATGAAGATCTGTGAAGGCGATGACGTTGGACCAAGATGCGGGGAACAGTCTAGCTAATGATGAGAGACGTTGTGAAGGATATAGAAGACCATGAACGAATCAGGTAGTTGAGACAGACCCGAATAGTTTTTAATGTAAATATTTTAAAAAGGAATAAGTTAAAAATATTAATTGTGCGCTGGCTCATAAGTAGAGTAATCCTAATATTATCCATAGAGTATGTCTATTTAAAAATCATCCGATTGGTTTATAGAGAATATTGTAGTACTTTACTTTAATAATACCGGAATTTACAAACATCATTAACTAATTACCACTACTTAGAATAGAACACACACCAGATAAATTCAAATAAATCAGATTGATCAGAAATCTCTAGAGGGGGCTATTCTGTTACTAGTTAAAAGACCTGTGCTAGTAAAGTTAAAAGATATATTAAACCGCCAAGCTGTAAGTAACAACATAGAATTTTTTTTATTTGAATTAATTTTCTTTATAGTTAGAGCCTCAGTCAAAAGACCGATAAAATCAGTATTGAACTATCGTCTAAAGGTCCGTAGGGTAGACCGAGATGAAGATGGGTTCCTTTAACATTATCTATTTTATAGCTAATACCAAAAAATATCAAGTCCATTCCCCACTACCTGGGTATATTACACAGCTGACGTGGGAAGAAGGGGGAGGAGAGAGGTTCCCGCCGACAGAGAGAATATCCAGGAGGCGGTGGTAATGATGTTGATTGATCGCTACAGAAGATAGATTGGTCTGATTGGTCTGCAGATTCTCATCCTGTAAAATGTCACTCACTACCTTGGACGACTTACTCATCCCAGCAAACTAAGTCCCAACTTCATAATTTCACCCTTTGGAATAAACAATTTTTAATTGGGTTATTTGAAAAATTCAAACATTAGGAGTTTATTTGAAATTCTTAGTTCGAGTTCATTTTATCCTATAACTTTAAAAGTAAATAGAAATCAGTAGTCTTGAGAGACTCATTAGTCAAATCGATAAAGCAACCTTCTATGTATTCGTTCGTCAGTTATTTCCTAGACACTTCAGTACTTGTAAAGCTTATTCTTAAACATTTAATTCAATGTATATAAAAATTACATTAAAAACTTTATTTAACTTTTTAGAAAATTAGAACCAAGATTTTCTCACATCTCTCGCTGATATGCTGGAATCAAGCATTTTTATCCCGGTTGGTTTCCAACGTCAATAAATACAAATTTATATTCTAGTCCTTAACTCATGACTTCTTTACTTTACGCTCCTCCATCCAATTCTTAAATACAATTACTTGTTTATAACTGCATCCCCTGAAAAATATTTTATCATTCCTGCTATCTCTACTTTGGAATTCATTGCCCACCTTAATTCGAAAATGCTTCTCTCCGGCTTCCTTCAAACACTATCTATTGCTTCACTCCTCAATCATTAATCTTTCAAGCAAATGGAAAAATATGTTATATCCCTTTATGTTATTTCATATTTTTGAAATTGTGTATATATATATATATATATATATATATATATGTTTGAATATTTACTGATATTCACTACTGTATGTATTATATAGAATAAGTAAATAGCTACTCACTGGCAGCACTTCAATAGCTCTACATTAGAAGGTTTCTTGGTCATCTCATTTTCAGACACCTTGGAGGATTATCGAGAATACTGTGTGAAGCTAGTTGGGAGACTAGTGGATTCGATTGGGTATGGAGTTTACTATAATAGGATACGTATCTGGTTTGGCTGATCTAATAAACAATAAGATCTTAATGGATAAGTTTGTTTCTCACATAATAAGGTGCAATTAAGGAGTTTTCGAAGGATTTTGGATTGGAAGGTTTTGTATAAGAGAAGGTTAAGTTGAGCCTCAAAGCCAATGGTTCTAATTATTGTCACATAAATAAGTTTTATGTAATCTCTCTCTCTCTCTCTCTCTCTCTCTCTCTCTCTCCTCTCTCTCTCTCTCTCTCTCTCTCTCTCTCTCTCTCTCTCTCTCTCTCTCTCTCTCTCTCTCTCTCTCTCTCTCTCTCCTCTCTCTCTCTCTCTCTCTCTCTCTCTCTCTCTCTCTCTCTCTCTCTCTCTCTCTCTCTCTCTCTCTCTCTCTCTCTCTCTCTCTCTCTCTCTCTCTCTCTCTCTCTCTTTTAGTCTATTCTTGCTTAGGTTCAGCTAAATAACGGCAAAAAGGCTTTCCAATAAACTCTGGGAAAAGCAAATATATGAGTAGGAAGACATCGCCAGAGGGAAATGAGAACCCTAAAGCAAGAGCAAGTCCATAACCAGCCAAGTCCAGATTTTTTTTTTTTTTTTTTTTTTTTTTTTTTTTTTTTTTTTTTTTTTTTTTTTTTTAGTTAATCGACTAGATTATTTTTAGATGACAGTGTTCATCCCAAAAGTGGTTAAATCATATTGAAAACGGCCGTGCAAAAAATTAGGCCTCCAAACCTTTGTCTTACCTCGTTTTGTAATTCTGTCCCTCCACTAGTCAACGGTCCCAGCTATTCTTATCAAGTCAACGGAGTCGTGGACACACCCTGAAATAGAGTAAAATCCAGGCAAACCTTGAAAACAGGTAAAAAACGGAAAGAAAATAAAATAAGATAGCTTAAACTCTTCCTTAAAATGATTGAAGAAAGAAGACATGATACGCGAGTGAAAGGAAGAATTACCTGGATTAACTGAGAGGATGTTGTGTGGAAGGAGTTGAGGATTAGAGAACTGACTGGAATTATGCAGAAGCCAACCAACTCACAAAATAATAAAAATTGAAACAAACACAACAGTCGAAAACAATAGGCCAATCTATGATTTAAAAGACCGACCGAGGTTTACGTAACTTAAAATGCAAGTCAAACTGACTAAAACCAAGCCACAAGTCAATTTTAATCTATTTAGTTTCAGTAGAAAGCAACCAACCCACTTGTTAGATTCATGCATATTCCGATATGGGTTGATAAAATAGTAGATAACATAAATGGAAACTGGCTTTTGCACTTTAGACATAATATACCATTTTATCAGTGCAAACATTCCAATTTGAAGTTGATGAATTAAGTTTGGGTTTCAAACGTTGATTATATATTATTATTGTTTTGCAATTTTCTTCTTCTTTTGTATTTCTTTTTAGCAAAATACAATAATTGCACTTTGTATTCAAGTTCAATAGGCCACTCAAATTACACCCTAAAAAGGAGTCTGCCTTGCAAAAGGTGGAGAAGTAGGTTTAGGCAAAGAGCGAATTTTGTGAACTTCTGAAAACGTTTTGGTCACTGCTAAGAGTCTATAACAAAAAGATGCCTAATCTCATAAAAAAAAATGTTATATACTAAAAGTTGTGGATCATTTGATTTTGGATTAACTGTGCTACTAAAATTGCAAAGAAATCACAAATGCAGGGAAATTAGCTTCGAACCTTGAACTCCAAAAAACAAGGTCTGACTCCTAGAAATTGATCACTGCCCTTACTTTAAATGCAGTAAAAAGTTTTCGTAAAAATATGCAATATTCGTAGATACGAGTAGTTTGGGCGGGATTAGTGAAAGGGTTGAAAATCGTATGTCCTTTGCTGTTTGATCAAATAACTCGAAAACCGTTACTTTTAACACATTTTGTTCTATACAGTATTAAAATTTTGGTGATGCTGTCTTTTTAAAAATTAGTAAAATATAAATAATAAAAATTAATTATAATGTTGATAAAAGTTAAAAAATCACATGTTTAATGATGTCCTAATCTGCAGAACCCTACCAAGCAACAAAATCTTATCGATTGTTATCAAATTTTGAAATTCACAAACTTTACGTTAATTCGACTGAAAAGTAAACATTATAAACCAAACGAAGATAAGTGTTTTTTTTTTACTTTAAGCTGAATTTAATTCGTTTTATTTCTGGTGGGTTGTTTGGTTTCTGCATAAAACCGTTTAATTAAAATTTATTCTGTAATTACTATAATTTCTATTTATTATAATGATATATTGTTATAATAGTATTATTGTAATATACCTCAGACATATTATAGTAATTACAAGCGGTCAGCAGAAAGAGAACATTTATCATCGACTTTATCGCTGTGGAGATATGGCCGTGGCAGACCCGGACATGAAGTGGAACTAATAAAAGAAAAGAGTCGGGTAAATGGTCGACAGAACGACATATATCGGCCAGCTGTCTGTCCCGAAGGAAAAATTATTTTCTATTTTCCCCTTCTCATCCCCACATCCATCTTTATCCTATCTAAATCCTACTGATTGAATGTGCCGTGTTGCATTTGTTTTTAAAAATACATTATTCTGAATTTACCTTTATTTTAAATTACTTGTGCATATTTATAATCTGTTTTAAATTATTAGTAGCAGGTTTAGTATGTAACAGGTTAGTACTAATATTGTTGTTTCATCTCTAGATATTCTTATTTATTAGTACTATTTTTTAAATCCAAGCATGGATTTCAACATTGGAAACCAGTGATGTGTCATTACCAAAATATTTCGATTCTCAATTCTCGGTACCGATGTCTCACAATTGTCAGTTTAAAAATAAATTGCTACTTCAAAACATAATCTAAAAATAATCTTAAAAAAAAAAAACAATAAAATAAATCGATCAAAAAACAATAACGATCCAAGAAATTAATTAGTTAACCGGTAGTAGCATTTATTACCCATAGCATATTATGTTATTAATTATAACTCAGACAATGTACAATAATATGATACAGTTTCTGAGTGACGTAAACGGTTAATATAATTCTAGGTGAAGGAAAACAAGTTGAGCTGTTAACTATTCAATTTATTTAAATCTACTATTAAGTAATAAGAAGGATATTTGAAAACAGAAAGCCGGTTCTTTTAACTTTCCCATTGAATAATATCTCGGTTCAAGGATTATAATGAGTGTTAAAGTGCTAAAACCCGATTTGTCCAAGGCGAGTCAGGTTTCTGAGTTCGAATGACACCTCATTCCGTCTCAACTCTCTTCACCCTCAGTAAATATTGTACATAAATCAACATCGTTACGTTTTTAGCTTTATGTATGTGTGTGTTTATATACATATTTATTCATATATATTGGATTTTTTTTATAGATAAGTAAACAAAATAAATAAAATTAAACTAGGTTCATTATTGTTACGTAGGCAGAATGAATTCATATGGCTTTATTAGAAATTAAAAGCAACAAATACGTAAAATAATCCTTCATTAAGCTTCGAAGAATTATAAACTCATGATTTGATTTTAAAATTATTCTGTTTTAACATTAAAGAAGGAGAGTTAATTTTTTATAATGTATACATGATAATGCCTTCACGCTTCAGAATTTAAAGGAAAACCAATATTTTGAAGGTAATCTCAAAAATATATATGCTATTTCTACCAGCTTTATTTTAGTTTTAGTTTTGATTTTATTCAGCTTAAGTTGAGTGTTAAAAAGTATCTTATAGTGAAACCACTGCTCAAAAAAAGTACCACTTCTAGAGATATTGGACTTAAAATAGGCAACATCAATCCCACCCATTCTAATCTGATAACAATCGGTCACCAGTAAGAAGTCAAGACTGTAATGAACTAGTCAGTAAAACATATTTTGATCATAAAAACGATTTTATTTCTATTCCCTTTGTTTCTATGATCAAAGAGGGGAGATTGTGAAGGCTTGGGCAAAAACAGACTACAGGCCGTAAACCAGACTACTAAAAAAAATGGTTTAAGGCATGTCGTGAGGAAATAGATTGAGAGGATACAAAGGCTGAGATGGCTGGACAAGAAAGTGAGCTAAGTTGCTATATTTACAGACGGCTATAATGCTTAGTAGTATACTCAAAGTGGGGGGGGGGGAGAGGGAGAAGGTCCTATTTTTGGGTTTTTAGATTATATCTCGAAAATTGTGGAGAAAAATATATTTGTCAAACTTCTAACGGTTTTTGAAGATATACGTTATTGAAAATCGGTAATTAAAAAAAATAAATAAAAATTAATTTTTACCTCACTTTTTGTCAACAACCAAACATTTGCTATAAATTTATTATTAAATTATTATAAAAAATTAAATTTACTTTGATTTCATATATACGTTTCTGACACTTATACTAAAATCAAATTTTAGACAAAAAATGAGTTTAAAATGATTCTTTTTTAAAATTACCGATCTTCAATAACGTATATCTCGAAAACCTTTGGAAGTTCGACAGATATGTATAAAAACAATTTTATAGGATATTAGCTTTAATTTTGAATTGTGGTATATTTTTCTAGAGCCCACGGTTTTCGAGATATAATCGAAAAACCTAAAAATGGGATTTTCTCCTCTCCCCCACCGTGAGCTCATCCCCCAGGGCTGGGGACTTTTAGTATGTTTACCTTCTAAATACTCCTAATGAAGCTCTGAAGTCAAACATTTCCGCATATTCCATGTACTCTACACCCCTTATTTCAGTACTCATTGCCGGCCCATATCTACTTATCACTCCTCTTAAAACTGAGTTCGTGGGAATTCTGCTTAGTCCGTCTTATAAAAAAAAATATAAGTGAAGATATGTCAATACTAATTTTTTTTTCTTTGTTTTCTTTTGCACAAAAGGAAATATTTTCAGGGACAGTTTTTCACTACTGGTGCTGGTAGAACTTAGATTGTCCGATAGTTTATAAAAGAAAGCGACGCGAGGATCGTATCAATATTGTCGTTTCGGTTCATGAAGAAGCAACTGAAAGTCTCGGGACCAGCTACAAGAGGTACAGTTAGCCCTAACAAGCGGATGCATCCCGTTTTCTCTAACTTCGTGGAGAAAGTGGTGACCTCCAAGAAGAAGACCGTTCCTCCGGGTCGAACTTCTTAAGGCCTCTTCAGGACTTTCTTCCATTTTGAGTCCGATGGTGGTATATTAAATGTGTCACGCCAGAACTTTTACATCCGATGCTGGATATAACTTTTTAAATTCTTTGTCCTTTGGTATTCCATGCATACTTTACCTATAATAAAATATTGGTAAATTAATTAAAAAGCGAATTAAAAATTACCATTATCTTTATTTCTCCTTATAAAATTAATTTGTAAATAGAGTAACGTTTATGTGGCACTTGTGAACAGTTGGTTGAGTGCATTTTATGTAATAAGTGTGTTTGTGAATTTTGGCATCTGGATTTCAATGGAAAGCCAATTTATTTCTCTTTATTGCTGTCTAATGGACTTAGTTATGAGGCTATTACATAAATAATACTAATTTGCAAATCATTCTGGAAAAAATAAATCGTTTATACAAAAATACGATCTATTTACAAGTGCCACAGATTTATCTTACCTCACTTTTATTCTGTGTGTCTGTATGTTTTTGTTTCTATTCGATTTTTTAAATATTTAAATGATAGTAACACTTCTAGTTATAAGATATTTATATTTTTGCCTGTAAGATAAGGTCTCAGGCCTTGAAACAATAAAATTCAATACCTTTTCTGGTAACGCAAAGGCATCGTTAGTGGATGGATTTTTAATCGATTAAGACACTAAGCTACATAATTATTTGGAAAGAATAACAATGGTGCGAAAAAAACAAACCCTGAATTACAGAAGATACTAATAAATAATATTTAAAAACTGTTTCTAGTTAGTGTGAGTATACAGGGTGAGTACCTCTTAATGTAAAAAAATAAAATGGGTGAAGCTAGATCAAATTTGAAGAAAAATGCCGCAGACCTCACATTTCTATTCCAATTCGTTTCATATATACGATAATTCAAAGACTGTTTTGAGGAAACCACGTCCGTTGACATAGAAGCTGTAATATCTCCAATTCTTTTAAACATTTTTAAAACTTTTACCACATTTTCAGATTTAGCAGTAAATTTCCTACAAAAGCAAAATACAAGTAACCTTGAATTTTAAAAACTTGTTACCTAATAAACAGCTTGATCTGAAGGTAAAACCTTATTTAGGGAAGATAAAATGTCTAATAATATTTCAACGCTTACCGCTTTCCGAAAAACTATCCACAAAACTGCAAATCTCACTAAAACCTAAAAAAATATATATTTTCATTAAGCGATTATCATTATGTCTTATTTATACATGTAATTGTATGTAATTTTTATGCCAAAGGAAAACACCATAGTTTTTTGTTTTTAAAAGTAAATTTCTTTTTTATCTAGTTTCACCGATTTTTTTTGTCCATCAAGTGGTACTCAACCTGTAAGTTCCTCTAATGATATTATTTTCGTATCTATCGGTTAAGCGTTTTTTTAGCCACATCTCTCCTTTCAAAACCGTTGGTCCAGTAACAGTATATCCTTACTTAAAAACTCGGACGCCTTGGAGGGTTGTCAGAAATAGAATGGGAAGTTGTGAGACAGGTGGATTTGAATGGTTATGCAGTTTACTATGAAAGGATGGGTACATGTTTGTGGTTAAATGAAAAGAAAGGAGCAATAAGGATTTTTCGAAGGATTTTGGATCGCAAGGATTTGTACGAGAAGAATCACATGGCTGAGTGGAGCCATAGATTTCAACTCCATACGTCAAAATAGGTGTAATTGCTGACATGTGAATGAGTCTTTTGTAATTATTCTTCAGCCTTTTTCTATTAAATATTGAACAAACCGAAAACGACAAGCAGTTCTTGGGCCCTATATGTTCAACAGGGATCAATGGAATAAAATTATTTAAATGTAATTAATTATAAAAATAAATATTTTCAATTGTAAATTGTGTTCCTTTTTGTAGCTCGGATAATACATATAATCTCATTCATGATAAGGCCAAGTAACTTCTAGTAAATGTCAAGGAATAGAAAATTGAAGTATTTTAAATGAAGTTTTTAAAATAAAATTTAAAATAAAAACGTTATGTACACCTCCCTAATAAGATCTTATAAGGTAATGGAATTTCATAAATACGAAAATATTTTTATATTTCATTCTAAAAAAAATTAATATATGTTTATTTTTTTAAAAATTATATCAAATTTATCTTTGAAATGTAGTTCGGTCGGAGAATACATTAAGTATTTTCATGTAAGAGATAAAGTCAGGAAAAACGAAACAGGAGTCGGGAAGAAGCCGGAGGATCGTTGAGTCTAGAAGTGGATTGCTCTTGGGAGCACTATTGTGTCCTGATGGTTAAAGTCTTTGCGGACCACTGGGTATCATGATCCAGGATACAGGATACTATATGTTTCATCAATATTATATATCCCGGTCTGACCTCTCTTACCCCGGCTAGTATATACATATCTTTATGTCTTCGGATAAATATATTTTTCTATCTCTTTGCTCCCGTAATATGTATATATTTTTTATACGGGCGCCATAGACAAATCATATCTTTAAGGCAAACTGTAAGTGATTCCAATATTCAGCTAATCAACTTAAACAAAGTCCAATTTTCAGATTTTTATTTTATTTATTTATTATTTAATTGTTTTTCTTCTAGACTAACTTTAAGGGAAAGGTTTACTCCTAAAAGTAGGTAGTTAAATCACATATAAAACGGCCATACAAAAAATAATGTCTCTTCCCAATACAGCCAAACCTTTACCTTTATCGACCAGCTGTAAAAAATTTTTGGCTTGGCTGAATTTGAAGTTCTAAATTCCTTCAAAAAGATTCTAACCATCCCATTCCTCTGCTTACATCATTATCTAGACCCTCGGATCCCTATAATCCTTCTCACAAATTATAATTACAACTGCTACTTACACAGACAGTGGCTGAAATGAGATTCATCAGTATTGTTAGACAAACTAAGAGGAACTGTTTCAGAAATTAAAGAAATCTTGTTGTAATTAGGGATATG
This sequence comes from Euschistus heros, assembly GCA_003667255.2. NCBI lineage: Eukaryota > Metazoa > Arthropoda > Insecta > Hemiptera > Pentatomidae > Euschistus > Euschistus heros. The sequence continues at coordinate 672,887 of RCWM02000374.1, read as the reverse complement.
AATTATTTTCCATTTTATTTATTTTATTATTATTTTTTATTGAAGACTGGTTTCAAATGGTTTCTACAATAGATCATTGGACGTAATTTTTTTTCCCCCAACTTTGAGCTTATTATAAAACTAGGCTTCGAATTAAAAAGGTCCAATTATTATTATTATTATTATTATTTTATATTCGACCACTACTGTCATTCAAGAACAAGCGTCCTCACCAAGCTTGCCTATCAGCAGCAACATTCCTCCATCTTCCAACTTCCAATTGCTGTAAATCTTCCTCTACGTTATATCCCCGTGTCATCCTAGGACGATCTAGTTTTCGAACACCTCCCGGCTTTTCATAAAGTAGTTACCTTGGGAGACGGTCACTTCCTATCCGCTCCACATGGCCGATCCACTTCAACTTTCCCTTTTACATTGCATTCATACATATTAGGATGGTCATACAATTTTCTTATCTCGTAATTAGTCGCAATTCTCCATTCTCCTTCAATGTAGATTGGTCCATGTAAATTACCAAGAACTTTCCTTTCCTATGTGCAAAGCCTTTTTTCCATTATTTTTGCCATGACCAATGTCTTGCTTCTATAGGTGACAACTGGGCCAACGGATATTCTAATAAATGGTCAAAGAGAGGTCTTTAAATTTCAAAACGTTGATAACTCCAAAAAGACAAAGATGAACAAATTCCAATAGAAGTGACAAAAAATTGATCAATCCCAATTGTTGTACTCCTCTGTACAATCATGCGCAACTTAAGTCAAATCTACATGATTTGGCTGGAAGAGCTAAAACAGTTGTCACGTTTGCAAAATGAGTAGATTCGTAGATGGCGATTTGGTTCTTCGAAGCTATGCCTTAAGGCAGATGTACGAGTGTATACTCTGACAATATTGGGAACTGAGGGTAGCAAAATGATGCAGCATACCTAAGAAGAGAAAACTTGTAAGAAACAGGGATCAGTGGGCTAAGAGGGCCAGAACTGCAACTCCACGCTTAACGGCACAGAGTTAGAGAAATAAGAAGAGTTTTTCTGTAAGTTTTCGAACAGTTGACGAGGGGTGTTCATCGATAATGCACATTTTTATCAGGGAAGAAGCCTTTATCTTCAAGCCTGAAGTTTCGTCCCCTAAATTGTTTAAATCATCATTTACGGTGATCACCCTGGGCTTTATTAATGTTTCTGGCTGTTTGGACCCTGTTTAAACGTAGTTAAAACTCGCGAAACGAAATAATGTGATAATCGCGCGTTGAAATTATAGTAAAGGCTGAATTATTTCAAAATAATGGAAAACTAAAAGTTAAACAAATATTTTAGTTTAATCCTCGAGTGGTGGCGTCGATGACTATGGTCATCCACTGTTTTTAAAATTGCTGCTATTTATTAGTTTTGGTTTGGAAGAATTTGACGCGCCTTAAATCTGCAAGGGTAGGCTAGGAGATTTGTCTCAACACCTCTGTCAGTTTCTATTTGATATTCTTGAATTGTAATTTCCGTTTGTTTTGGTTGGATGAAAATTGTCTTCCACGCGACCTTTTTATTATTTTTTTTTCTTTTTATAAATTTAAAATTTATTCAATTAGTGTTTGTTATAATTACTTTTAAATGTTCCCTACTGATGTTATTTAAGCGAATTATTTCATTTGTCAGCGATCCGTCCCCGTAATTATTGTTTCCGACATGGTGCGAGTTTATAATGATATTTGTTCTTTCCTTTAAAAAAAGGGGCTTAAAAAAAGATACTTAGTCGACTTTTTTTGTAGCTTGTACACACACGCGACGGCTCAAAAGTTAAGAGAGGATCCAAAGGAATAACCCATCAGATGTAAACAGTCAATTATACAGAATTATACTTCAGATTGGCTAAAACAGATCGACTTCCTAAGACTGATATATATATATATATATATATATATATATATATATATATATATATATATATATATATATATACAGTTACTTAGAGTTGGTGAAGCAACAGGCTGGCGTTGGGTTTTACTGGCTTTAACTTTGACGAATGACTCTCGAAACAGTCGAGTGCACAGCTAATGTCGCGAGTCCGAAGTCACAAATGGCCAGTGACACCCTCTTTACTTCCTAGTCGCTCTGAAAGGAGCAATCGGTACTTCTTTCTTATTATTCGATTAGTCGAAATATCGATAGTGTCTTTGATTGAGTAGAATCCAATCCAAAGCATAGGTACAATTTATAAACCGCCATTCAGTATCCTCTGGAAATATCTTGGGATCACTTAAGGTACGCATGATGGAATAGAAGGATCCATACAATCGGGATTGATGAATTATTTGGTACGTTCATAGGATTTTATTTTATTTCTTTTTTTATTGAAGACTAGTATAGAATTTTCTTCGAATTCATCATCAATTTTTAAAACTTAAGACAATCATTTTTTTTTTTTTTTTTTTTTTTTTTTTTTTTTTTTTTTTTTTTTTTTTTTTTTTTTTTTTTTTTTTTTTAACTTCAACACTTTGCTTCATAGATTATGTATATTCAAATTTATATAAGTGTAAGAAAATAAATTAAACATGTTGATACTAACCGAGGGAGGTGAAATAAAAAGGGTTTCTGAAGTAGATTAGGACGTAAAACAGATTTAATGTTTAGAGAAGAAAAGGTCAGGTAGATAAGTTGTCCTTTAGGCTTTCCCTACGGATGTTTTTTTTTTCCTATTGGAAACAATCATTCATTCATTAAATGGAAAAGGAAAAAAAATGGCAAAGAACATGGATCGGTTTATCCGTGTTATTTTTGTTATATCTAGTATTTTGTTCATTATACCCCTGAAGAAGACCTGCTAGGCAGGTCGAAACGTTGGCACGTATTAAATAATTTCTTCTTAGACGTGGTGGTCCTCTTTGACTGCATTGTAGTATATTGGTTTTAATTGTAGTATATTACCAAATTATTATTTTTCATTTTATTTTTGTATACAGTCACTGACTAGTTAATAATATCTTCTAGTTTTACAATACAAAAATAAATTAATTTAAATGATTAATTGTTCACAAAGTTCCCACTTTCTTGATTGATCGATAAGTAATTTCAAGTCCCCGAGAGCGATATTTAATCCGTTAAGTTTAACACTCATCTTAATAGCTATGCTATGTGCTTCACATCATATCGATTTTGTTTAAAAACCAGCTTGTTACTAAAAGGCTTATAATGTAACTATTCTTGTATTGCCTGCAACCTTTTTTTTTTTTTTTTTTTTTTTTTTTTTTATTAATTTTTACGGAATCGATTTAACAAATGGCACAGTCCAAGCATAAATATTTTCTAGAATAATCTTCCAAGGATTCTTCCATCTTATCGCTGGTAGGCCATCGCGAAGACATGCCTCGAAAGGATGTCCTTTCTATCCGTGACTCCAGCCATGGATCGTGCGATCTCAGCCCCCCACGAACCACTGTCAAGATCTCCGTTCTCGGGAGCTAGAGTAAGATCAATTAAGGTATCTTAAAAGGTGGTGAGATTATGGGAAGCTATACATCTTATAATCGACAAATGACTTTAATGTTGAATAGAGTTTGGAACTGATTCTAATAAATTGTTCTCAGAAGTTTGAACGTTTTTTTAGAGTCGGTGCCGGCCAAGAAGGGCAGTTTAATCTTGCCTTAGCAATAAATTTTCGAATGGCCAGAGACAGTGGTGTGGCGGTGATGAAACAGTGGGAGCATCTTCACAATTACCATTTCTTTTCAAATTCTGTTTGTTTTGGTTTGCACCGACTCCAAAAATAACTGGTCATAAATTGTAAATAGGTATATAAGAGTCGATAATTTTGTTGATTGACATTTAATGGTTTTTGTTTCGAAGCAATTAAAATATTATTTTTTATTTTTTAGTTCAAGTTTGTTTATGTAGGTTTAATCTTGAAGTCGGTTTTGTTTTTTTTCTAAAAATTATTTTTATTTTTTACTTTTTAGTGGTGAGTGTATTTTTGTTTATATAGTCAATTCTCGATCTTTAAGCTACCCTGAAAAATAGTTCGACTTACTGAACAAAGAATTATCGAGGTTATCATTCCACTCTTCTGCATGTAAATGGGAAAATTGAACACAAAATTGTAGTTGAAATCATTATGTACATTTTCATTAATGGGAATGTTGTTTCTGCATATATATAAAATCATTAATACAGAAAATTAAATACCTGGTACCGATTTATCATATAACTTTTAACTGAATTGCGCTGTTTTCTGAGGGAGCCTAAAAGTAGACTTACCGCCTTCCACCAGTGGCGATCTTTTCTTTATTCTTTAGGACGGTTGAAAGAGAACTACGCGGAATTCGGAATTCACTAGCAACAAACGCCCAACTTCTTTTTCCTTTCTGCACTTTGCAAATCAATTTTAAATTTTCGTTAATTGAAATAATTTTCAAAAACCACTGTAAAATCACGCGAGTGAATAACTAATAAAAAGTGACTGGTGTAACTATGAACTGAAAAGACAAACAATGACAGAAAACAAAAAAACAAATTACACAATTATGGAATTCTTTTAAGAGTTCGAGTTATAAAGGTGATGACTTCTAATAGTTCGTTTGATAGAGGTGGTCAGTCCTTGAAGTCCTCTCTTTTGAACCCTATTTTCAGTTCTACTTATTTTCGACACAATTTTTCACCTTCTTTGTCTCAAATCGTCTCGTTGAGGTGAAACTTAAGTGTAATGTACTTCCGACCGCAGATTTTTTTTTTTTTTTTTTTTTTTTTTTTTTTTTTCCTTATCCTCCATTTATTAATTTAAACAAACAACAAATAATAACAATTGGAATCGATTGATCTTATGTTCTAAGATCATCTCATAAATCCTTCTCAGCATTTTAAGATTTGTAGCTTCGTGGATCCTGGCGCTTCAGTTGACTATTGTCTTCCTGTTGTCTTGATCGAGTGAGGAGGAATCACTCTGCTGGCTATGGTGTGAGAATGGGTCAGTCTAAAAAGCCTGAACCACTTCCCTAAGCGAATATGTCCGCTAAGGAGGTCAAACCTTGCCACCTACCAGGCTTGGGAGGTGGGGCTATGTCCCTGAAAAGAGGGTTGGCACAGTACTTTAGGCCGTCGAAAAATTTTATGTGCCGTCGACCAATGAATGATGATGGACCGATGGTATTTGTAAATTTTCAGTTATGACCGTGTTTCTGGCCCTCTCGAGGTTTGTTCCGCGGAGGACTGAGTTCTGATTTTGTTCGAATTATTGAAGAATTTAATAGCTTATCGAAATACAACACATCGAGAGTTGACTGCATATGTAGATTATTTTTGTTAATAATTTAGATTTAGTTACCATGGAGATTTTAGATAATCATAATCATAAATATGTTGTAATTTAAGGTTATATAACAGTGATTTTTATTAAATGGTTTTTTGATTTTTCTTAAAAAGTGCTGCGTTGATTTCAAATATTTTTTATGGGACCACCTCTGAAGTATGCCCTAACGGTCTAAAAAAGAATCATCAAAATTGATTAAGAATTGACAGAGGTTCTCAACTCATCTGTATACCTATATTTTTTTTGTATGTTACGGGATTACTCCGTCAATTCTGAATCAATTTTGATGATTCTTTTTTTGATCGGTAGGGCATACTGCAGATGTGGTCGCATAAAAAACATTTTGAAATCAACGAAGCACTTTTTATGAAAAATCTAAAAAAAAAAAACAGTTAAAAAGTGATTTTATTAACTGTTTTTTTTTATTTTTCTTAAGAAGTGCTGCGTTGATTACAAAATAATTTTTATGGGACCACCTCTGAAGTATGCCCTACCGATCTAAAAAAGAATCATCAAAATTGATTCAGAATTGACGGAGTAATCGCGTAACATACACACAAAAAAAAAAATACAGACGAGTTGAGAACCTCCTCTTTTTCGAAGTCGGTTGAAAATACATAAACACTCGAGACTCGATCGACTAAGGTCTCAATCAACCAAGAATTTTTCTTATTCATTTCAGTTTATTACGTATTATTATTATTATTATTATTATTTTTTTTTACAAAATATTCTATTGCCAAGTAAGGCATTCTTTGTAAGAAACAACTACTAACTACAAAAGTAGTTATAGTTCAAACTACTTTCCAACTAGTGAAGTTGTAGTTTTTTAATTTGTATTTGAACAGTTATTGTTCAATTTTGGATGGGGATGATGGTCCACTAAAAAACGATTCTTCATTACCAATTTCTCATGAAAAAGATTATGTAGGATTGGAGATGGTATTTCAAAATCTAAAGAAGAATTGATACAAAATCGTTCGATTTCATGATTTTTAGACAATGGAATATCGGGACATAAACAAAAAAATAAATAGTGATTTGTTTTCCCAAGACATAAACTATATAAATTTGCATATATAATAATGTTACTTTTATATTATTATTGCATTTTAATTAAATATTATTTTGTTTTCTAGCAATTTTTTTTCCCCTCTTACAAACACTATTACAAAAACTTGACGATACTAATAAATAAAATTTTTATTTTAATCCTCCGACAACATACCAGACTTAAAAGACACAAAATTGCTCGTCATTTCCGACTATTCTAACATTTACTAGAGAAGCGCTTAAAGGCCCCAATAAATTACAAAACACTTATTATGGCAGTAATTAGACCCATTTGGACATACGGAGTTATGTTTTGAGGCACCACTAAACCTTTCAATTTTTCTTGTATCTAATCTAATTTGAATTCCTTACAATTCAAAATCCTTCGTAAAATCCTCAATGCTGCTTATTATATCACAAACAAACTTGCTGAGTTGGCCCAAATACCACATACCTATCCTTTCACTGTAAACTCCATACACACTCGAACCCACTAGTCATCCAACTTGCTTCACACTCCATTCCCGATAATCCTCCGAGGCGTCTGAAAAGAAGATAGGCAAGATACCTTCTTATGTAGAACTATTGGAGTGCTACTAGTGAGTAGTTCTTTATATGTCATTGTAATCATTTTCCTCAAATACATTTGTATGTAATGTAAAAAATGTAAATATCAATAAACAACACCGTTCAGTTTCCCTGAATATACTTCGTTAATTATTCTGAAACATCTGAATAAATTTCAAAAATCAAATCGTTGACCATACTCACTATCTTACCTACTACTTCATTTACAATTATATCTTCTGTTTCGTTTCAAAATTTGAGCACATGAATTGGAAATTCGGAATTCCCTGCCACAAGATGAATTCCCATATATTTTTTTTTAATTCAAGTTTTAATGAATTTTGCTCCAAATACGAGAAGACTTTAAAGCTATTTACAGTATCGGCTTTAGTAAAAACCATTTGGAATCATGGATAAAGTCTACCAAAATCTCTGGCAAAAGTAAAGGTTATGCCACCCAAAAATTTATTGTATAATTTGTTTTTTATTTGTACTAATATATTTTTATTTTTGCAAGAGAGTACAAATTAAATTATCCTTGAGACCCGTGGATTGTATTTTTTACACAATATTAAAAAGCAAGGGAACAACATTTTGATTTGGCATTAGTTTTTAATTTGGCAGAAATATTTTTATCGGTTTCATCTGGTTGAATTTTAATATCTAATTATAACAGTGTATGAAAGTTAGGCAAACCTCGTTTCTGCCACTCAAGACTACAATAAAAGTATTACTATAGTAAACATTATTAATTTAAACCTTCTTATAACTATGAAGTGTTGTAATTAAGGTTTGTTACAGTTTAATAGTTTTACCATTGTAAACTGTGTTGCAGAATGGCATATCGCTCGATTTTTAGAGTAATCTGAGATCCACATATATTTGGATTTTTTAATGAAAATTTAATTGGATTTTTTTTTTTTTTTTTTTTTGGCTTCAAGACTTGTTAACACAAGTCCTATATTGCAAAGTTAATTGGAAATATGTAAATTTCATAAAAATTTTCTAGTTCTATATAACACATCAGCTTTGTAACCTGTGCAAAAAAAGTTTCTTTGTCAGCTACACGAGATATTTTAACTGAATAATATGTTTTAAAATGCGCTGATTTCAGAAGTGATCATCCTTTTTTAACGATTTTACAACTTGTTTCATCAACTGGAAATTTGATATGGAGAGGGTGGAAACAAAACCTTTTCTGGTGGTACCAAAGTAGTATTGATAACATTTTTTTCTCCAGGTTTTAAAGTTTCTCGGGTGGCCAATCACTGGCCAATCAATCAGTGACCAGTGCTGTTCTTTAGCTCTTAAAAAGCATAAGAAGCATGGGTATATAGTATAGCCTGCCTGCTGACCCAAAAGCATTGTGAGTAACATACATATAATAATAAACATAATACTGCAAAACACATATAAAACCTAAGTGATAGAATTTTTTGAATATTTTTCCTGTTTTTGAGAGGTCAAAATCTATAAGAAAATGTTCAAAAATCATATGCAGCTTTTTAGTCGCAGACCTGTGTTATCAAACTTCACTGCACTCCACATATTTATTAGGTTTTTTTCATGACAATTTAATTGAAAATCTTTTTATATAATTGTATAGATTATTTTTTTATTAAATAGATATAAAAATTAAGTAAATTATCTAACGTTATTTATTCTTTTTAATTTCCATAACAATTTTGGGGTTTTAATTTCCAAAAGTATTGTTTGTTTTTTTTAATTGTTTTATGATATGATTTTATAGAAATCGGAATGAATATAAAATTGAAAAAAAAAAAAACTCAATAAAACAACTTGCATACACTAATAAATAAAAAAAATATTTATAAAAAGAAATGTCTAACGTTCCCTTAACAAGGCATACAAAATCACAAATCATAGAAATGAGGAACTATCGTTTTGGACGAATATTTGCTCTACGGATCTGACTCTAACCCACACCAAATCCCATCTGCCAATTAGCCCGCTCCAGTTTTTCATATTGAATTCATTAATCTGGCCGGCTTAAATCCTGAGTCAACATGGGCCAAGTTTGCACAACAAAGCCCCTTCATCTTATCTAACAGGGAAGTTAGGGAAGTTTTCCCTCCACGTCCAATGTCCTATGTAATATGTCTGCACTTATCTTATCGCAGGGTATTAACGCTGTATTTTGGCACAGGATCGGAATAGGGCTGTCACGATTCGTACCATTGGACGTTCTCTGGACCAGTCGGGAGGAAGGATACGTTTCACTGGTGGGTCTGATTAATTTACCTCTAATTATTCTTTACATATCTATATAAAATATATGTTTGTGTAAATGTTTTGGAATAGGGAAATCACTAGTTATCGCAATAGTTAAAGGAACTTGTCGATTTAAAAGAGAATTTCGTTGATAAGTTTGTAATATAATTTAAAATTGACAAATACACTAAAGCTTCCTTTCAAATAAATTTTTATATTGTTCTACAAAAAGCTAAAAATACCAGTTATGGGCATTTAGTACCAGTTATGGTCATAGCCAATCCTAGTTATGGTCATGTAACAAAATAATCTTAATTTTTAATAATTTCAAAATGAGTAAGAATTATTAAACAATTAGAACTATGAAAATAATTAAATTACTAATATAAAGCAGTCTAACAAAAAAAAAATTATATATATATATATATATATATATATATATATATATATATATTAATCAATTTATTGATATTTAGAACTGTACAAAATATATACATCAAGTAAATGTGTTGATAACGATTACCATAACATGTCAAAACTTTAAAAGAACTACTCATGAGTAACACTTCAATAAAAATTCTAAACTAGTTTTCTGGGTCATCTTCTTTACAGACGTCTGGGAGGATTATCGGGAATGGTATGGGTAGCAAGTTGAGAAATTAGAGGATTTGAGTGGTTATGGGGCTTACTATAAAAGAATAGGTTTCTGGTTCGGGCTAAGTCAGCAACATATGGAACATATAAATCTTTATAGATAAGTTTATTGGTGACAAAGTAAGGGACATTGAGAATTTTGGATTGTAAAGATGGGATACGAGATGAATTGGATAGTATGGGGGAGCCCCAAAGCTCATCTCTGTACGTTCAAATAGGTCTAATCACAGTCATGCAAATAAGTCTTTTGTAATTAATTGGGAGCTTTGAAAGTTTGTCTATTAACTATAACTAGTCTATTGTCTAAGTAATCCATAACGACGGGCAGTTTCTTGTCGTTTTAGTCTGGTATGTGGATTCCGAGTAAGACGTTTGTTCAAGTGGAGTCCTAGGTAGCAGATCTGTTCAACAGAAATTATTGGAATATCTTGAAAGGATACTGTTGTTTAAAGTCGTAGGTTTACGACGAAGGATAAAGGTTATTTGGTGAAATTTTTTTGGATTTATTTTGATTCTCCATTTTTGACACCATTCTTGAAGTTTTAGGATATTGGATTGGGATGTTTGGGAGGCAATGAAGAGATTATCGTTTACTGATAACACACGTGTCATCAGTGTAAGTGGTGAGGACAGTGGTAGGATGAGTTGGGATGTCAAACAAAAAGTAAAATATACATTTAAAAACACAATCACTTGGTGCACTCATTAAAAAAATTTGTAGTTACTTATTAGTAATGAAACGATAGTTGAAAATAAAAAAAATATATTTATCAGTGTATAATTTATAGCTGCACTTCTCGCTGTTTTTTCTACAAAAGCAGTAACGGCTTACAATATGGTAATCACCCCCTCTAAAAAAATAAAGAATTAAATAAAACGGAATCTATTTTTTGTAAATTATCTACTTTCAATATTTCCAGTTTTCTTAAACAGCAGTAGCCACTCGCAAAGTACAGAATATAACCAACTAAATTAACTAGTAATGGTCACTTAAGAGACGTAAGCTCTATCATGACAACTACTTTTTTTTTTTTTAACTATTCATAAATTGATATTTACAACTGTACACAAAGTACAACAAGTAAATTTGATCACGATGATAACGATGACTTGTAAATAACATGTTAAGAACAACTCACTAGTGACACTCCAATAAAAATTTTATATTAGAAGGTCCCTGGGCCATCTTCTTTTCAGACACCTCAGAGGATTATCAGGAATGGAGTGTGAGACAAGTCAGGAGAAAAGTGGATTTGAATGGTTATGAAGCTTACTATGAAAGGATAGGTATCTGGTTTGGGCTAAGTCTGCAACAGACGGAACATTAATGAATGAATGAATGAATGAATGAATGCTCTTTATTTGTTAAAAACAGAGTCTTGTACAAATAATAATATTATTAATAATATACAATAGATCGCACGAGTCTAGTGCTCTTAAACAAATCCTTACATAACAATATTTTGTTTACATTATACAAATGAATATTTATATAACAAAAATATATGATTTAAATCCTTTATCTTTATAACAGATATCATCGTTTTACATAATAGATATTTACATATGCACTTATCATCTACACACAAACACACACCTTCGTCCATCCACAACGATACACAATATACCTGTGCATAAAATTAATATTAATAATTAATTACATAATTAAATAAATAAATATAAGCATACACACTCACACACACACACCTACATACATATGCATATACCTTTAACTCAGCGAGATGGTGCTGTATTCTGGATGCTCTAAGAAATATGGGAATTCCTATGTACTTCAGGAAGATAATCGCGGATTATTTCAAAGACAGGGTCCTGGTATTTACAACTGACAGTGGGCAGAAGAATTATGGAATAACTGGGGGAGTGCCCCAGGGATCAGTGCTGGGACCCTTGCTGTGGAATATAATGTACGATGGAGTTCTCAGACTGAGCTTTCCAGGAGACGTCAAAATAGTAGGATATGCTGATGACATCGCAGTGGTGGTAGTTGCGAAATATTTAGAGGAGGTAACTTTAAGAGCCAACCGGAGTGTTTCCCTAATCCGCAGCTGGCTGGCATCAGTGGGTCTGCAACTAGCTGATAGTAAGACTGAGGTGCTCCTAGTTAGCAGCAGGAAAAAAATTGAACAAATCAGAGTAACAGTTGGTAGAGAGGCGATTCTGTCCAAATCCTCCTTGACTTACCTAGGAGTGAAAATTGATGAACGCCTAACCTTCAAAGAGCACATAATGAAGGTGTCAGAGAAAGCAGCTGGAGTGAACACTGCACTGTCTCGACTGATGCCTAACATAGGAGGTCCCCGGCAGACCCGAAGACAACTGATGTCAAGTGTCGTAACATCCATTGTCCTTTACGCTACGGTGATATGGAGGGATGCTTTAGACATACTTGCGTACGGAAGGCCTATGATCTCTGTGTACCGCCGAAGCGTCCTTAGAGTTATTAGTGCATTTAGAACTGTATCCTATGAGGCAGCATGCGTGGTAGCCAGGATGCCACCTATCGAACTAATAGCTGAAGAAAGGAAGAGGTCATATCAAAGAAGTGAACGCATTCCCAGAGCCAATGAGAGGAAAGAAACTATTGTAGCTTGGCAGCAGCGTTGGGACATTGCCTTAAGTGGGAGATGGACACACAGGCTGGTCCCTCGTATTCAACACTGGGTGGACCGGAAGCACGGAGAGGTAGAGTACTACTTAACTAAGTTGCTCACTGGACATGGAGCCTTCCGAGCCTATCAGTATAGGTTCAAACTAGATGTGACAGGGAAATGCCCAGCCTGCCCGGCGGTGGATGAGAGTGCAGAGCACGTGTTTTTCATATGCCCTCGCTTTCAGCAAGAAAAAGAGAAGAGTTCCGACAGGTCTGTGGAGTTTTTCCGACTGTTGATGGTCTGGTGCAATTGATGTTGGCTTCTGAGGAGTACTGGATGGCGGGCCAGAGGTTAGCGGTTGAGACTATCAAGCGGCTCAGGCAAGAAGAGAGAGATAGGCGCAGCAGGATGTAACCAACTACCATGAGGCGGCACCCAGCCATTCCTCTCCATGATGTAATGCCTAACGGCGGTTCCGTGGAGAGGGAAAACAGGTGTAGGGAGGTGGTTTTAGTGGGTAGGAATCCCACACATGGTTAGGTACGGGCCTAACAATGTCTTTTGAAGATTTCCCCTACCCTCGTAAAAAAAAAAAAAAAAAAAAATATATATGCATATACCTATACAAACGCAATGTATAAATATGGTAAATGCAATATATAAAATAACATCAAATATATATGTATAAACATACTCAAGACATATCTCCATGTTATCACTAACATAATTTAAACAACAACCTTATATTGATTCTAATAAATATCAGTTTATTCATTTTTTTTTTTTTTAATTAGTCATTGACCACATAAAGACATTAGCACCCTATATACATTTATCATGAAGAAATATACTTTATTTAATTTTTCTACACCGTCAATATTTAATATAGCCTAAATATTGTGATTATCAGAGGACATTGTGATGTATGGCTGAAGAAACTGTTGTCTATATTCCTTGAACGTTGGGCAATAGAGAAGGATGTGGTACAAGCTATTGGAGATATATTGACTGCATGATATGCAAGTTTCCTGAGATTTGAATAAAAAAGTTTTGTTTTTAGTACATAATTTAATTTGTTCTTGGTTAGCGACTCTTAATTGACTGACACACCTCAACTTTTTTATGTGTACTTTGTATGTTAGGTACGTTTCGGGATTTAAGATATTGTAGTTGCAGAGTAATCGGTACAATGAGAAGTTGGTTGACCTGAGAACTCTTTGAATGTCCATTGAGATATAGAAGTTCTGTGCTTTTTCTAAGATGACATCCTTGTATCTGATAAGGCCGTTGGAAGGATGGGCAGAGAGCTCCTCTGTAAAGTGACTAAGCTCAGCTATCGCTTTAACTTGAGATACCCAATTATACTCCACATCAGGGTTATCACTGTCTAGTGCTTTCAACCTATTAAAGCACAGTTTTGGCAGTCTCTCGTCAGGCATGAGTGAAAGTTTCGTCCATAGGTTTAACTTTTTGATAACCTTCAGGCTCAGTGAGGTTCTCCCAGTCTCGAGGCGAACTATATAGTTTGGAGTGTTCCTGGGCCAACCAAAAAGATATTTTATGAATTTCAGCTGCGCTATCTCGATCGGCTCGAGACTCCATATTTCAGAAGCATATAGTAAGGTTGAGGAGACCATGGAGTCAAACAATGCTTTTTTGCTTCCCAGGAATCGCTTTTGCCTTTTTTCAGAATGTCTATCACTGTTGCAGATGCTACTGATGATCTCTGGATGAAGTGCTGCGATGCTTTTTTAAATTTGCCTGTTTGTGTAAAGGGTAATCCTAAATAAGTGTAGCTTTTAACGTATTCCAATTTTTCATTGTGCCAGTACAGTGATTTCAGTTGTTTAGTTCGTGGGGATTTGTGAAAAACTAAGACTTTTGATTTATCAACGTTTAGAGTAAGAGAATTGTCACTACAATAATCCTGTAATATTTTGAGGTTCTTCTGTGCACCATACCAACTGTTGCTTAGGAGGATGATATCATCTGCCAGCAGGAGAATCGTTACCTCATGTGAACTGTCGATGCTTACACCTGTTGCTCCTCTATTATGAAAATACTGGACTATACCGGAGATGAATAGCAAAAATAATGTAGGGCTCAGACTTTCCCCTTGTAACAGACCTAAAGAGATGTTGATTTCTTCAGAGAGTTGTCCATTGACTGAAATTTGAGTTGAGGCATTGTCATATAGCATTTTTATTATTCTTACAAGTTTACCTCCAGTTCCCAGGATAAGAAGCTTTTCCCAGAGAAGACTGTGGTTAATGGAATCGAAAGCTTTTTGAAGATCAATGAATACTGCGTATAGGTATCTTCCTTCTGTTCTAAACGTGATTCCAATAAGTGACGTAAGGGTGAAGATATGGTCGATGTATCCTCTTCCGCTTCTAAAGCCTGCCTGTTCCTCTGGGATGAGGCTCTCGGAATCCGCCCATATCATCAACCTCCTCGCGATAATGCTGGTAAATAATTTTGTCAGAGTATTCAACAGAGAAATACCTCTGTAATTATCTGTATCCCTTCTATCGCCTTTTTTGAATAATAAATGCAGTTTAGATTTGGACCACTGAAAAGGTAGTTTTTCTTTTTCTATAACTGTATTAAATAAGTTTAAAATGTAGTGTTCCCATTCAGGTGTAAGGTTCTTAAATATTTCATAAGGTATATAGTCCGGACCTGGAAATTTGTTATTTTTAGAAAGATGAATGGATAGTTGTAACTCCTCTAATGATATGTTGGTTTCAAGAAATAGGTTGGTTGCTGAAGTGAATTTTAAGTCTTGAGTACTCTTCTGACCATAATGTTCTATATACAACCTGCTCCATTCTTCTATGTCTATTTCATTGATACCTGATTTGTATGGTTTTAAGGAATTGACGGTAGTCCAAAACTGCTTACTGTTTCTTATGTCTTGTAGCTTCTTTATGATGGTTAATCTTAATTCTGTTTTTTTTTTTCCTTTGTCAATTTTCTGTATGAATTCCTTGTTTGAATGTATTTCTCTAACTGTTGTATTGAAAAATTAGATTTAATGAAGTTTTTATATTTCCTTCTGACTTCTCTTTTGAGGTTTCTACACTCTAAATCAAACCATGGTTGGTTTGGCTGAAAATTCTTTCTATACGATGTTTTCTTCATTATGAGCAAACCAGCAGAAGACAAACCTTCATGTATACACTCAACAAAGTTTTGATATAATTCATTTGCCTCATCTGAATATTTGTATATTTTATCACTGTTTGATAAATGTGCCTTGAATTCAATGGCTTTTTTTTTCTTCCCATTTAACAGATTTTATATGGCCAGTAGATACATTATTGGGTACATGACAATGCTAGTTAAGATTTGGGATATGTTCATGTCGTTGTACGGAAGTAGCACAGGATAGGTGATCAAGGAGGTCAGACATGATTATAACTTCCATATCCACGATTAATTCAAGTGCCATATTGTTTATCCATACTAGGTCGATAGTACTTTTTCCAACGCTAGAAATAAATGTATGTTTTCCAGGTCTGTCAGAGATGGTTCTGCCATTACATAGTATAAGACCTGCTGATTCCATGGTTTCCACTAATTGTTTTCCTCGTTTATTCACATGGTTATGGCTAGGTATCCTCGTTGCATAAAGATTAGGATTGACTATAATATCTTCCTCTAAACCATTCAAGTCACCAACATGACTGTTAAAGACACCATTGATAATTAAGCAGGCGTTAGGATAGCTAATTATTATTCTCGAGATAATGTTGAGTAGGTCTTCTAGGATCGTATCCATATCACATGCTGGAGGTAAATAGATATTTCCTATTGTTAGTAATGTATTATTAATCTTAATGTTGATAAACATCCACTGACGATAGATAAATATAATATTAGAATTTGAAGCAATTGAATTGTGTACTAAGGTCAACAAACCTCCGCTAGCGCGCCCTGTTATGTATAATTTAACAGCCTTACTATTGAAAGGAATATAATCATGTAACCACGTTGGTAAAGAAATACTATTATCAACCACCCACGTCTCTACAAAACACAGTATAGAGTATGACCTGATTGTATTACATTCTTTATTTGTAAAGTTGAATAAATTTTTGAAACCATTTATGTTGCAAAATAATACAGAGGGATTGTATTCGTTTAATTTTTTGTTGCAGATAGTTTTATTAGGTATTTTCGAGAATCGATACTTGATTGGAGGACGACGAGTTGTTCTGTCAAGATGACCTCTTATCTACTGATGTAGTTGATGAACTTCTAGGTCGAAACTTGTACCTATCTAATTTATCTTCAGCCTTTCTTTTCTTTTTGGCTTGTTCTTCGTCAGTTAGTTGCTTTGGGTCTGTTTTTTGTTTTGTTTCAGAAACATCAGGGTCATTTCCTTTTATTAATTGCTCTACTTCGTCAATTCTATAGTATGACCCTCTTATTTTGAAAATACCTTTTTGAAACGTGGCATTTTGGTCGATAACTTTTAGTTTTATTAGGTAGGAATAAATTTTTTTGCCTTCCTCCCGATCCTCCAATGATTTATCATGGCTAATTGTATCTGCTTATTTCTTAGTAACATTCTCTGCCTAAAAATATTCTGTTTAATGTTATAGTTATTTAAAGAAACAAGTATTGGTCCTTTTCCTAATCGATAACAGTTGTTAATGCTATAATCGGGAAGGTCAATATTGGCTTCACTGCAGACGCCCTTCACTATTTCTAAAATATTCTTATTTTCAGAAGGGGGGATATTATGAATTAGAAAATTATTTTTTCTTAGCTGTTATTTGAATGTTTATGGAGCTTACTATGAAAGGATAGGTATCTGGTTTGGGCTAAGTCTGCAACAGACGGAACATTAATGACTGTATGGGTAAGTTTGTTTATACAAAATAAGGAGCATTAAGGATTTTTCGTAAGATTTTGGGTTGCAAGGATTGGATTAGATGAATTAGATGATTTAGTAGAGCCCCAGAGCTCAAGTCCATATGTCCAAAAAAGTCTGATAACTGTCATGTAAATGAGTCTTTTGTAGTAAATCGGAAGCTTTGAACGTTTGTCTTGTAAATGTTGAAGAAGTCTAAAACGACGAGCAGTTTCCTGTCGTTTTAGTCTTGTATGTGTATTGCAAGTTAAACGTCTGTCCATTTGGAGTCCTAGATAATGGGTCTGTCCAATAAGGATCATTGAAATGTTGTTAAAGGATACGGTAGGACAGGAAGGAAGTAGTAGGTTTACGACCTAGGGTAAAGGTTGTTTCATGAGATTTGTTTGGATTTCTTTAGATTCTCCATTTTTGACACCATTGTTGAAGGTTTTTGATATGGGATTGGAGTGTTTGGGAGGAAGGGATCATTGCTTATTGACAACACACATATAGATGACAACTATTAGGAAGTTATTTAGTATATAAATTTTAAAATGACATAATAAAATGAAGAAAATTCTGTTTGTTTTTTCCTTTATTAGCAGAAAGAACGTTTGTAACACGAAAGAAAATTGAAATTGATAGGGGTGGCCATAACACATGCCGCGTATTTTTATACACCGGTTATGGTCAGTTAAAAATTAATTTTAATTAAAATCAGACAGTCCAAAATATTGGGGCTTGTATATAAGCCTGAATTCTAATGAACTGTTACATAACTCAAAAACTAAAAATTAATGAAGTAATTTCTCTATAATTCCTTAAGAATCCTCTTTTTTAAAAACAATCTTACTAAAAAAAAAAAAAGAGTCATTTCAGGACACTATTTGAGAAAAATAATTTTTAATGACTACTGGAAAGGAATAGGAGGAAGGGTTTCATCAATGGATGAATCTTGAACCCTTTTCAGAAATATTTCTCCTGGTGATATCACAAATAAGTGGATTATAACCTTATTATTGCGATAATTGCATTAGCCTGCCCTTAACTGGTGAGGTAACCATAACTACTGATTTACACTTAATTATCTTCTCAAATAAAAATTCGTAAAATAAATAACTGTTTTGTTCAATGGCTGAATTTTTATGTTTATGCTACTGTAAATACATATTTTATAAGGTAGATAATAAATGCTATTTGCAGTTTACTGGTGCACTTCATTTTTAATTGAAGGGCTTACTGCGAAAAGGAGGTAAACCTAGTCAACTGGATACTGAAGCTTATGTAAGCTCTAGCGATAAAAAAATGGATAAATATTATTTTTTTTAGTAAAAGGCGAAAGATTTATTTGCTTTGAAGAGAGGCCGGAGGTGAATTTTTTTTTTTTGCCAGATGGTAAGTGGAACTACCTCTTTTTTGCAGAAAACTCTTCAACAATTTTTTTTTTGTTTCTATAGACTTTGCTTGCGTTTTGAGCTCCCTTAAGGATTATTTCATGCAATATAAATTAATTTCAAGAAGAAAATGGTCTGAGATACCGTCAAAAGTAAGAAAAAGACATCCATTTAATAGAGTGCCAACGTTTTGACCTGCATTGCGAACCTACTTTAGGGCTAATAAGGCTTGAAATGCAGCTTGGGGCATCGGCACTCCATTAAAAGTTTATGTAACATGGATGTGCAACTTCTAATTGCATCCTAGATTATCTTACTTATATGCTACAGTCAATTATGTTTATTAACAATTTATTTAGATACTGAGAATCAAAGATCGAGAATCGATTTTTTTGAAATGGTATCGAAACCGACACATTTTAAATAGAAATAATAAACATTGACATATGAATCAATTAGACTGGAGTCAAATATCGTAATAGCATTGAAGTCAAAGAGCAAGCGGATATATTGGCTAAAATAGCTGCGCACCATCCACAATTACGAGTTGAATAGAACCGAGTACATGTTTCATTTGTTAATGATGAGGCATCCATGGAAGTTACAAAACCGGCATTTGAGAATTAATAAGTCCAAGAAAACATCATTATTTATGTTACTTTTTTTTAAGATACCATAAAAAACCGTATTTTCGAATAGGTGTAATGAAAGGAAAAAAACAGTTGTAGGTCCAATAGGAATGAGAGACTTAAAACTTTCCCGCTATCTTAGAATATAGGGGAAACCTTTATAGGGTGATACCTACGTTACGTTTTTTTATTCTGTGACATCTATAGCGCATTCAGGTTTTCTTTTTTATAAAAGCACGTACATGATTTGTTTCTTCTTGTAATATTATAAAAAAAAAATATTAGTTTTTGTTTTTAGTTTATATATAT
This sequence comes from Euschistus heros, assembly GCA_003667255.2. Lineage (NCBI taxonomy): Eukaryota > Metazoa > Arthropoda > Insecta > Hemiptera > Pentatomidae > Euschistus > Euschistus heros. The sequence continues at coordinate 653,282 of RCWM02000374.1, read as the reverse complement.
ATAGTCTACAAAAAATTTTTAAATGGACTCAGTAACAGATCAATGAGACTATTCTGTATTGTAAAGTGAGATTTTGAGACACTGAGCTGCAAAGGGGTGCAAGTAATAGCATTGTTATTGCAGGCCATTGTTGATAGTGAACCAGGAGTTCTACAACAGAGAGGGTGTTTGTGTTTCAGACTATAGCAAATGGAAAGCATGAAACTCTACTTTGTGATACCAACATCAAAATTTTGGGTTGGAAGAAGGTTTAAGTACATTTCATATTTCTCATTTAATCTTTATAATTTGATATTTTAATTTAATTATTATAGTAATTTAAGTGATTAAATCCGTTTAGTTATAAAATGAAAATTGGGAAAAGCAGTAGACTATAATATATACATCATCTATTGTTTTTTTCAGTCAGAGAGAAATTGAATTTTTTTTCTTATTTATTTAATCTAATAAGGTTCCCTAATTGATGTGAAATCCCTGAGACTGGGTATTAAACTATGTTATTTATAATTTTTTTTGTATTTATGGATTATGATTCTACTTAGAAGTTTACTTTTCACTTGTTGAATACAATACCTTTTAATTCATATTTTTTCCTTCTATGTGTCATCTCCTTTCAACAATAAAAAAATTGTTAATTAAGCCTATTTTATGGCTAAAGAGAAGAGTGACAATTGTCCAGAAGAGAACTAAGCCAATTCAATATATTTCTTGCCGACGGACAGGGCTATTGTGGTCGAGGAGGTGGGACTCGTTAGTCGGTCGAAAGAGAGAGGAGCGAGGAGTGAGGGAGGAGGGATAGGGAGTGATAAGGAGGGATAGGGAGTGTTAAGGAGGGATAAATCACTGGAATGGGAGGGCTCAAGGGAAGCGAAAACCTCATTACCTGTCCCGGGGCGCCTTGCAGTTATTATCCGCACGGCCCTATCTCTTCTATTGTACTTGCACTATTGAGAGCTTTCTGGTTGTGTAAAATTTTATTATAGTTACTGATAAAATCTTCTTAAGAATTCTAAAATAAATTACATTATTATATTAGTGTACAGTGACCCAACTGTTAATATATATGTGATTTTCATCAAATAAACCTCAACACAATGATATTCTATTTCGAGTTTTTATGCTTCTTCTTCGTTATATTCTCTTTCTGTGCGCAATGACAGCGGGTTATATATTGGATATTTCTATTTCCGTCCGCCCTGTCGCATCCGCATAACCATTAATCGTATTAAAAAAAAAATTAGGAATTAAAATAATTCTTCTTACAAATGTTTCGTCAAGCCAAATAATGAAAATAAGTTACAATAATTATAACAAAAATGTATTCAAAAGAATTAATTGGACGTGTGACATACAAATCGTAAATGAATTTGAAGTTGTTAAATTAAAAGCAATGTATTAATCAATCCTTAATCTTGGTATTATCTTACTTGGTAACAAAAGAAACTTAATCTAGCCTTTTCTTTATCAATGAGAGATTCTCTGATGTTAGTAAGGGGTCCTCGGCGAGGGTCGAGGTCTTGGATCGGTGAGATGTCATAAGAAGATGACGATATTGACACGGTTACATCGTGATAAAAGCGGAAACTGCAAAACAGGCGTACAAGGCAAGCTCAGAAGGGCAAAAAGGAACAAGAAACCCCGATAATATTTTTTCGGCCCTTTTTATTACTATCATTTTTTTTTCTCAATCGGCGCAATAACCCATTACTGGGTCCTGGCCTCCTCAAGCAGCTTCCGCCAGTTTAATCGGTTAAGTGAAGCTGCTCTCCAATTTCGTACTCCGAGCAGGGTTCTAGCATCTTCCACACCACCCACCCATCGAAGCTTTGGGCGACCTCTCGGCCGTGTTCCATGTAGGCGCACATTCAGAAGTTTATTTGGGATCTCATCTGTCCCTATCATTACTACATGGCCTGCCCAGCGTAGCCTACCAATCCTCACAATTTTGCCAACATCAGGCTCACTAATCAGCGAGTACACGTCCCTGTTCCTGCGTCTTCTCCGAGCTGAACCATCCTTTACTGGACCGTAAATGCTTATTACCATCTTTCTCTCAAACGTTTGGAGATCCTTTTCATCTTACTTCGAAAAGGCCCGAGTTTCTGAGGCATAGGTTGGCACTGGTCGAATCAGGGTCTTGTATAATCTTGTTTTTGTAGATTTTAATAGTGGACTACTTCCCAAGTGCCGAAGCAGGCCAAAGTAACACCTGTTGGCCCATGCTATTCACCTTTTTATCTCTGCCGAAACATCATTAATGGCACTGACCGAGACCCAAGGTACACCAATTCCTCAATTCGTTCGAAAGATTAATTACCTTGGTAGTTTGGGGTTGGAAGGTTACTTAGGAACTATCCATTTTTATTTAGCCGAAGTGTTTACCCAGAATATAAGTTATGAAAAAAACTACTGGTAAGTACAAAAAAAAAAAAAATCTTTGTGGCCTTACTGGTGTTTATTAGCGAGAAGGTTCCAAGATATTATGTTAGGAGCTCTGAGGATGTAGCCTACTGTGTGTAATGACAAATATGATTACAAAAGATTGTTATTTTTAAAAAGTATTAGTTAATTAGTAGAAAAATTATTAGTTGATTAGTATGGATTTATTTTTTATGAAAATGTATGCATCAGTAGCGGACATTGTCGTATTAAATTGTAGGCCACTTGGATAAGAAATTGTTTTATAACTATCAGCTTAAAACTTAATAATAAATAATAGAGCATAGTAAATATAAGTATTAAACAGAGACCGATTCGGACTCTATTAAATACTTAATAATAAGTATTATAACTCCGAAAAGTTTGAGGTAAATTCGGGTTTAAAACAGGGAGATTCTCTTTCTCCGGTATTATTTAACTTAGCACTAGAATACGTCATTAGGAAGGTAATGCTTACGGGAAAAGGATTAGAGATGGGTGGTAAATGTCCGGTTCTTGGTTATGCTGATGATTTGGTACTTTTGGGTGAAAACTAGGTAATTATTACATTAAACGCAGCTACGCTTATGAAAACCGGTAACGAAATTGATCTAGTAATTTATACCGATAAAACGAAAAATATTATTAGTAGTAGAAACATTGAACATTTTAGTGATGTAGATATTTTTTGGATAAAGTTTGAACACGTTGAGCAATTCAAATATTTAGTCTTTTATATCAAGAAAAACTGAAATTCAAGGTCAGATAAGGGCTAGGTTTAAAGCCGGATATGCTTTTTATTTCTCGGTCGCAGAACTATTTAATTCGCTTTATAGAAATATAAAAATTTGGATATATAAGACTATTATACAACCAACAGTTCTCTATGAATGCGAAACATGGCCGCTTACGTTAAGGGAGGAATAACGGCTTAAAGTTTTCGAAAATGAAGTACTGTATGGAATACTTGGCTAAGAAAAGGATGAAAAAAACGTAGAATTCAGAAGCTTCACAATTCGGAATTGCGCTAGTTATATCTGGTAAATTTAGTTCAGGTAATAGTAGCGCGACGTTTAAATCGGGAGTGTAAAGTCTTTGGGTTTAATAATGATCGAATTCGGAAAAAAATAATCAGTTTTGAGCCGTCGTGTAAAAGGACTGAGGGGTAGACCCAGACGTAGACGAGAGGATTGCGTCAGGGCCGACCTGGGGATTTGGGTTTTGGGGGAGTAGATTTGAGGAAGGTGTGTGGTCAATGGTTGGTGGTTTCGGCATCGAACCTTCGGATTCACTAGGTCCTTATGTATTTATTATTTAGTAAATATAAGTACTAGCATACTGGACTTTTACGGAAATTCAGCTTCTTTTTGTTAGAATGGGAACCACCATATTGGTTATTGGAAAGAAGAGTTGTTGAAAGTAGACAACGTTTTAGTATGGTTCGATTGTGCCAAATATTAAATTCATTAATAAGAAAGGTGTTCCATCCATGTGTTCCTGATTTAGCCTTAACCAGATAACTTTCCTTTCTTAGTAAACCCAAATCCACAAGTTTTAATTATCGTTGTTATTCTATTAAATTAAATCGTGTTGTAAATGTAAAATTTTATTGAATAGCCCGTGGATTATTAGTCTGATGTTGGAGTTTTGCCGGCGTATATTGCTGTTAAGGTTTAAGGTCCAAGTAGAATGTCATGCATGTAAATGACACAATAACAAAGCGAGGATAGTCCCATGGTGTACTCCTGCTTTAAGAGGGATCTCTGAGCTCTGTCGTATTTAAAAACATTCATGTTGTGAAATGTAAATAAGTAATTTCATAAATATTAATGAATCACATCAATAGTTTTTTTTTTCTATATTGACTTAGGAATTAATTTAGAGTTAAACATGCTTACATACACACCAATTCAACGAATACTGATGCAATATATTTTCATATATGTCCAGTGTGTAGTTTACTTGAAAATCTAGTCATTTTTTTAGAATTTAATTAACCTAAACCAAAATATATGAAGTGGCTATATTTTTCTTTAAATTCACAATCAAAATTAAACATCTTGGTGCAAAAATCATGTCGATATCATTTTTTAAACCCGAGATATAAAATAAATTAGTTTAATGCTATTTTATTTTTTTTCTCGGCTTCTAGTGCCCATTGGTCGGAACGGCAAAATACGTGTCTAATATTTTTTGACCAGGAACCTCCAAAAAAATTACCAACAAGATCCGTGAGAGACTGAGTGTGCCTCCCTTTGTAAATGAAAATATCTTATACATATCGGTGTTAATCCCGCACAAACAGGTATAATATGATATAAGTACTTCTATTATCGGTCCATGACTGTTAGAAATTAGGCCATTCGTAGAATCCATTGAATACTTTTCATAATTTATATCTATTACCTCAGCTCTTCCTTTTAGAATCCAGATTTTGTTTGTAGTAGTTAAAATTTTATTGCCTAACTATGTCTTAAATATATATGAGACCCCTATACACAAAGATAGAAAAGCGATGGTCGATTGTGGCCGTAGGGAGGAGCAGAGAAGACTAGCGGTAATGGCGGAGTCACGTAGAGGGTTCAACGTCCTGTACCTGATATCCTCACTCTTCGGGTCGGAGGTTGTCCCGATGTCTGTCCCAGGAGGGTAGACTCTGTCAGGGTATTGTTTCAGGAAACGGGGCACATACCTTCTGAGCGATTCTTTTGATAATTCAGGAAGTATTTCTGAAGTAATTTTCTTTTATCATAACCGACTGCCACACATGTTCCATTCTCATGAATAAAGAACGAAGAGAATAAAGTGAATGAATAATCTTCTAAACTTGGTTAAATATATACAGGATACTAACAATATTTGTTATTATAGTTTTATTTTTCATGTCCGCCAGTCCAACTCTCCGGGTCATCCGACCTTCCCGTGGAATCCGGAGGAGAGGGAGTCAATATTTTCGCAGACTTCCTGATAGTACAGTATAATTGTAATTTGGCGTGCAAAAGGTCTAGTAGTTTATGATTTTTTTTTTTTTTTTTTTTTGTTTGTGTTTTCTATGTGTGATAAAATTTAAATTTTGGACTTGTTCACTAATTATAAAAAGAAGCAGTTGAGCAAAAGGAAATAATAGTGAAGGATTTCCAATAATATACACAACAATTAAAAATTAAAAAAAAAATAATAACAAAAAATTTGGCTTCAATAACTATGGGTGAATGGTTAAAAAAGAATAGTAATTATAGTGAAATCATAAGATAAGAATTATATAACGAATTGTGAATTAAAGAATTTATGACAAACGAGTATGATTCTGATAAGAGCTTAAAAGAAGAAAGAGCTTAGGTAATTTATTGGGTTAGCAAAGAAGTCATTTCGGTTTTTCTGTGTATTTTTCTATCATTACGGTCCATTTCTTATATTACAAATTATTCCCTATGGTAGATTGTTTACACCGTTTGTAATATGTAAACAAAGATTTCTGCAAATTATTGTTTACATTAGATTAGCATTGTGATTGCTATTGCACTGTTGACATGGAAAAAAATATTATTCATTATCGGCATATTTTGCTATATTATTTAAAAAAAGGTAACCGTGCAGCAGAAGCCCATAAAAAAATTCGCAGTGTTTATGGGGATGATTCCTTAACCGAACGCATCTGTCGACATTGATTTGCCAAATTTCGTTCAGGAAATTTTGACATCGATGACTCTCCATGGTCTGGTCGCCCATAAACGAACAATTGAATAATTGAAACTAGCTATTGCCATCAGGACAGGAATGTTGGATCAAGCAATAAAAAAAAAGCGCGCAGAACAGGTAAATCGAAAGGATGTTGTTTTCCACCAAAACAACTAAAGGCCCTACCCTCGTTGGTCACTCGTAATTAATTATTAATCTTTGGATAGGAACATGTACCTCATCCTCCGTATTCATTACACATAGCTCCACTTATTCCGGCAGAACTCCATTAATGGAAAGTAATTCTAAAACGACCAGGATATCAAAAACCACTTGGATCTGTTTTTTGACAATACACTCAGAATGTTCTATGAACGTGGAATTATGCAATTGGTCGAAAGATGGGAACAAGTTATACTAAATAATGGTGAACATATTGTAGATTAATTAATCTTATGTCTATTATATACAGGGTTTTATTGCACTTCAAAAACCGAACGGACTTTTTCGCCAACCCAATGGATTTCTTGCAATATCGAGAATTGGGTTATATAAGGAAAAATATATTTTTGGACGGAGTCAAAGTGGAAATCATTTTACATGTACTGAATAATTCAGGAGCTTCGACACTTCAATAATTCATTCGCTCAACAAAGTCTGATTTTGTTTTTAATCATACTAGCACTGCTGGAAAACCCACAATAAGAAAACACAAAAATAATTTAATAAACAATTATAAGCAAATAATTAGTATTGATCAATTCTTTGATTAATTTAATTATTTTTAAAGCACATTTGTCATATTTTTATTTGATACACATAAATATTTGATACCCGTCTGTTGCGTATACACATAAATCAGATGGTTTTCCAACGCGTAAGCAGGCCACATAAAACTGTCCATGAGAGAAGCATGTCCAAATTTAGCCCGCAAACTTGTAGTGATTGCTCCTGTACCTTGTTGATGGTCATTGCAAAGGCGAGTCGTACTGGAAATTGCGCATCCAATGAAAATACCAATAGGCCTATAATACCGTTTCAAAGCCTATAAAGGACACACACACATACATTGATTTTTATATTTATAGAAGATCGTGGAATCTCTCGTTCTTATTTTTAATCATCTGGTTTTTCGTTCTTTCACAATAAACAGCATAGAAATAATTCAGATGTTAGAATACACTGATTTGTTAAAGCGATTTTTAATTATTCGCGATTTTTACATTTTGGTCCATAAAATGTCACCTATGCATCCAATCTATATACCAATAGGCCAATATTTAGATGAGTCGCCTATGACTGACCGACTAAACGGTTACGCCGATCATTGCTTTCGTTAGAATTCGGGTAATATCGGTAATATTCGAGGCGGTTCGATTATAGCTTTACAGTCTTTTGTACATTTATTGTTAAAAAAAAAAAAAATGGTCTATTTAATCTACTTAGCTCAGATAGTTAATTGTTAAATTTGGAATTAGATCTTACCGAAAAATATTTAGCCTTTATAGACTTTCTTTAACAAATATATGCATATATAACATAAAAGTAGCTTACATGTTATTGTAAATTAATGCGTTGGTAAATTGCTAAAACCCAAGTTTCCTTTTTTCTGTTCCTATGATTTTATTACATTTCAATTAAGAATTAATAATTTTTTTAGTTGTGACTTAAAACAAAACTGACAATAAATAAAATAGGTTACTTAAGTTATTTCTTCAGTTTTTTATAAGTTATCAAATTTATTATCTGTTAATATCATAATCTTTTTTTTTTTACAGTTGATAATTGTGGCGAAAAAATAGTTCTATTCCTGGATTAAATAATAAACTGTAAAGATTTATAAATTACCATGTCATTTATTGAAATTTACAACTGTATATACAAATATAATACATCAAGTTATCTCGAACGGAGTGAGAAGCAAGCTGTGATACTAATGGATTTGAATGGTTGCGGAGTTTGCTATGAAAGGATAGATATTTGGTATGAGCTATGTCAGAAACGTAATGCCACAAAGTTAAGATCTTTGTGGATAAGTTTGTTTGTAACAAAGTAAGGGGCATTTAGGATTTTTCTAAGAATTTTGGATTGTAAGGATTGGATACGAGATGAATTGTGTAGCTTAATGGAGCCCCAAAGCTCAACTCCGTACGTCCAAATCGGTATCATTACTGTTATGTAAATGAGTCTTTTGTAATTAAATGGAAGGTTTGAACGTTTATCAAGTAAATGTTGAAGTAGTCCAAAACGACGGGCAGTTTCTTGTCGTTTTAGTCTTGTATGTGAATTCCAAGTAAGACGTTTGTCCAGATGGAGTACTAGGAGTACTAGGTAGGAGTACTAGGTAGCGGTTCTGTTCAGGCCATCAGGAAAAGCCATGTTTTCATTCCAATGAACCTATTTTGAAGAATGAAAATATAAATTAATAAAAACTACTGACTAGTTGGCACTTTTTGCCGACTAATTCCGAACTACAAAAACGGCCGATAAGTTGGCTTTCCTGACTAGTCACCCCATCTAACTTTTATATTTAAGAATACAAATTTCTAAATTTACACATCTTTCAAGTTTTTATTAAAAACTTGCTAAATGAATAATCACTAATCTTTCAATGTGAAAACACAAATTACCAATTGGTAAGCAGTGTTGCACAGGGCAGCTGCCTTAGCAACTTCCTGTTTAATATAGCTATGATTGGGGTAGTTAGCGCTGTCCGGGCCCCTGCCAAACTGCAATTATATGCAGATGAACTCCTTTTATACATTAAAGGTAAATGTTTCCTACCGATATAAATCGATTCAGTGTCTTTTTACATTGTGAGGTTTATACGTTTAACCCAGGATAAACCTACAAATTTCATATTCATGTTGCGTTCAGACATTAATCTGCTTATAAAAATTCACCACTTTATGAATTAAAATGCAACTAAAAATGTGAGAAATTATGAATTTAAAACGTTAAAGTATATTTGACTGTTAAGATGGATGGAGAAAAAGATAATCAGGGATGGAGTCAGGCAGAAACAACACGTCAGGTAGAAATACTGCATTATTAAAGTTTTTCTACTTGACGTAGTGTTTCTGTCTGACTGTATCCCAGATTATCTTCTTCAATTATGAATTAAACGTCATAGGTATTGTAAAATGTAACAACTTTATATCACTCTTCGTATTTTAAAATAATATTTTACAAATGAATGTATCTCAAAAACAAGATGGCATGAGGAGGTTTTTTATTAATTTTTTTTTTGGTGCTCCTCTATTTTTCTTTTAAATATGAAATTTTAAAATGTTAATAAAATAAATTTTTAAAATATGGAAATATTTATTTAGTCATTGAAAAAAATAATTGTATTATATAGTGAGTTGTTCAGTCAATAAATAAAAATAACTATTTTGGCCACGTTTCGAGACTATATTGTTCTCATAATAATGCCCTGCATATTAGTAGGATTGTTCTAGTATTCTTCACATTTGCTAGTTTTCTGTTGTATTTCTGAAGTTCCTTCACCACAGTGATTGCTTAAGTACCGTGGGTTGTCTCGATTTCTTCATAAAATCCCATTCTTCCACTATAGATATTTTCCAGACTCGATATGTTAATATGGATAAATTTCTTGAGTGTTAAATGTATAGTATGGTTCTTGAGGTTCAGTCAATAAATAAAAACAACTATTTTGGCGACGCATTCACTGTGATAAAGGAACTTCAAAAATCCAACAGAAAACTAGCATACTAGGACATTCCTACTAAGTTTCAGGGCCAGATTATGAGAACAATATAGTCTCGAAACGTCGCCAAAATAGTTGTTTTTATTTATTGACTGAACCTCAAGAACCATACTATACATTTAATAGTAACACTCAAGAAATTTATCCATATATATATATATATATTTTTTTTTTTTATTATATATATATATATATTTATTTTTTTTTTTTTTTTTTTTTTTTTGCCACAAATTTGTTTTACATCAACAGCGCAGATGAAAAATTATAATAACTACAAAAGATGCATCATCATAACAACACTATTCTATGAATAGAACTAAAAGCTATAAAACAATTAGTCGACAAATTTAAAGCTACAACCAAATGTTTTATAGCTTGCCCCAAAGTTTCTTCACGGCAGAGTGTGGTTATGTTAAATCTTTTTTAGTTTTTTAATTTTCCATTTTCTCCAACTCATCCAGTCATTTAACACAGTCATTGTTAAATTTATAGTTATTTTAATTTTAATATTTATACTATTATAAAATATACAATAAATATTAAATATACACTACGCTTTAAATAAAAAATTACTTGAATTGTAAAAGTACTTCTGCCAATCCCACTTCCTTCCTGATTTCCGTGCGAAGTCCTCCGTCATGAGACACGGATAACTGGTCATAATAGCTCTAAGAAGTTCATCCCCTCATTTGAAATATTAATATATTCCTGGATTAGCGAAGCAGGAAATCTGTGTCATTGTAATAAAATATTGAAAAAATATGCTTCAGAATTTCCTCATAAGAATCAGAAACAGGACAAGAAACGATGTCTTTTTTTTTCCCACATTGCAGGAAAATCTTTTATACAATTGAAATAAGAATAAAAAGCAGTCTTGCTTGGGAAAATAAAACTTAAATAAAGAAATAATAAAAAAATGGAGTGATATTTCTTTTAAATAATGGAAGTCGGTGTACATGTATGCTAAAACAAAGTCAGGCGAATATTCAGATAAATGTGAGCGGCTGAGAATTGGCAAGGACTTCCTCTTTGATAAGTCACACTTTCTTCGCCTCTTATCGGAGCTTCTTCCTGGCGCCGACGGTTACTTCGCAGGTTCGCCGGATTTTCATGTCTCGAATCCTGAATCCTGAAGACTGCGGGGGGAGGGAGGATGGGGGAGGCTTATTGATCATGCTATTAGTTATGCGACTCAGATTGTACTAAGTTATAAACCCGTAAAGTTGTTTCGCGCTTTCTATTGTGTTAATTTAAAGTTTAGTTAATAATATTTGTGAAGTACAATCTCGATAATCTAGCGCTTCGATAATCGAAACTGAAAAAAAAAAAAAAATTTAAAACTAAGACTAAATATTTTGAAATTAACAAAATACAATTCTAAACTAAAAACTTCAAATATTATATATTTTTTTTTTCGGTAATTGAAAAGGTAAAAATAAAAATCAAGGTTCATAGTTTAATTAGGTCGAATTACAATATTAGAAGTATATAAACAATGCCTAAAAACGGGCAAATCCGGCCGAATTTGGATAATAATGGAACCTATTTCTCTCATTAAATACCTAAGGTAAAAATCGGTGAACTCCATTTTATGGAAGAATCTGGAGGTTTTCTTGATGACGCAATAATGTACTCGAAACAACCTTAAAGTTACTCCATATCATTGTTTTCTAAGATCCTAAATTATTCTAATAATAAAACTATCACTACTAACTTTTTCTTAGTTTGAATAGACTTGTACAAACTAGAAAGTAATTAGTTATTTGAGATTATTAGATATCATATCATATACCCACTCAAAAAAGTTCAAGCCTAATAAATACAATGCAAATTAAGTATTTTTTTACATACATTTGGACTTACTGGCCAGCTGTGTTCCGTTATTCTGCTGACAAACTACAATAATAATAATAACTTTGATTGGTGCATAATAAAAAGTCATTTTCAGCTTTAATAAATTCATTGCACTGTCTCGGTAAATTCGACATCTTTGATAGCGCACCTGATGCACCTGTTTTAACGTTGATGATTACGACTGTAATCAACTATCATAAAACCAGCCTTGATAAATTCAGAGCATTTTTTGGGCATCTTGAACTAGATACTACTTTTTTGATTAATAGGTGTCTGTAGGGATGAACACTTTAATCTACAAATCTGTACATGATGATTAAATTGACATATCGTAACTTCACCACATTCCAGGAAAGTGGAAAAACTGTATCAGGGTTCATTGAAAATCACTTGAAATATATAATCAAAGCTGAGGACAGAGAACAGAAGAACTTGGATTTGTGACAGCCAGAAATTTGTATCCACTTGCCTATCTTTCCCTATTAACTAACTATCCTCACCGATTGGGTATAAAGGTCCGTCAGACTACAAGAGAAAACTCACATCGACCGGACCTGATGATGAATCTACCGAGTATTTTTTTAATAATAGTGGGTATTTATTGATAATGGCGACCTGGTCCCCCTGAATATAAAGATGAGGTCCTCTTTCTGGAAAAGGAAGTATTTATTTTTATTTGCGACGATTTTTACCGAGATGCCTTCGAATTACTATGACAGGAGTTAAGGATACTGTACTGTAAATTTCAAATATCGAGCCATCGAAGTCAAATAAGCATAGATAGTTGGTAAGTTAGTATTTAATAATATATACTGTATTATTTATAATATATACAGGATGAGTATCTCTAAGTGTAAAAAAAAAGGAAAAAAAAAACCAAGTGAGAAACTAAATCAAACATGGAGAAAAATGATGCAGATCTTACTTTTCTATTCTAATCCGTTGCAGATAATTCAAAGAATTTTTTTTTAATGAAGCCATGTCTGTTACCATAAGAGCTGTTATATCACCATTTCGTTTAAAGATTTTTACACTAAAAACTTGCAAACATAACCAGCTTTCATTTGATATGATCAAATTAATAATCCAAATCGATATCATGAGATTTTTTTTTTTTTTAAACCGGAAAATATTGTATTTTCATTTGGCATACAAACCAGTTACTTGTGTAGATATGACATTATGATAATCACTTAATGGAAATACGAATTTTAAATATAATAAACTTGGAATAGATAGCAAAGAAAAAATTTATTGTTTAATAGAAAATAAAGGGAATTGACAATAAAGCGGCACCAGATGAAAGGATTTTATGTTATTACATTTATTTTTTTATTATTATTATTAAAAATTTATTTTATTAGATTTCCAATGTAAGCTATAAAAACCCAATGATAATGAACATAGGCCTCAATTTTGGTGTTAGCTTCTGAATGCAGATGATATTGAAGAATACCACTTTTTGAGGTAAATTTTATGGTCAGATGGGTCAGTTTTTACAGGGCAAGGCATCCCATCCATGTATATCGTTGGTTTATGTGTTGCATTCGAATAACCAAACTTCAGATGAAATATCTTAATGAAGTTGTGTGATTATTTTGTAACAAATCCTAGTAATTCTCATCATTCTACAGCTGTACAAAAATGAATCAACCAGGAGAAAAGATATATTGAGATCATTATGCTGGGTTTAGTTGGAGACATAATATGGTGCATTTACAATGGTATGAAAGACTTTGGATTGGAAGGATGGAATGCGTTTGATATTCGATTGTTTAGCTGTCCCCCACAGTTCAAGTCCATAGGTCCAAATAGGTTTAATGATGGTTTTGTATATGAGGAGTTTGTTTTCAATGGAAATATGAAATATCCTATTTCGAAGTTTATACAATTAGCTGAAGCGTCTGATAAGTTCTTGCGTTTTAAGTCTTGTGTGAGGGTTCCATGTAAGTCTTTCCTTCTGTCCCTTTGCATCCTATAAATATGGAGAAGAAATAGGTCGTATGTTAATTCTCTTTGTTGTGGTCTGAAATTCAAAGAGCTTAATAAAACCTCAAATGATTTAATAATTAATTAAAAGCGATTCCAGAGATATTTATATGACATTCGATGCCTATCCACGTTTTATTATTATAATTATTATTATAATTATTATTATTTTTATTTTTCATATAATTTACCAATAAATAAGACAATGAAATGGCCATTTCTTTTAAATAAAGTTTATTTTTTTCTCTATGTTTGTTGTTTTCTTTATTAAAATCGTATTTTCAATCATTATTAAATCATATTTAACACTTTTATTTTTCAGGATTCATGTTGATTGGCATAGGTTTTCGAAAACCATTAATACTCCTAATAAAATTGAAAACAATCTTCATACCTAACTTTTTATACGAATGACAAAAATGTACAATAAATTGATAAAATTGTCTGGCACCATTCGTTTATTTGGTTCGACATTATAAACTTATTTAATTTTCCATTAGCAAGTACATATTTTATTTAATACATGTAGCAAATACATATTAACAAACCGATGTTTGACTTGCAGTAGAAACGGATTCACTATGAATTACGTGTAAAGGAGTTTTGGTAAGGTATGGTACACTGTTCTCTCTTTTTAAAAATGAGAGAATTAAAAAAAAAAATTCTATCTTCAGGAGGATAATTGATGTATAATAATTACATAATTAAATATTACAAAACTCTTGCGCACGTCGGCGGTATTAATAGGTTCCTAGAAATCGCTTTTTGATCATTGATTTTCGATACTGATTCAATTATCAAGAATCGATGAAATCGAGATTGGATATTTATAATCGCCACATCCCTAGGTTTGAGTAATCCAGTAGCTTCATAAAAACTATTTTGATCAAAAAAAGTATTTTCTAGAACATACATATAATCAAAAAGAAAATGGATAGTAGAAAGACAAGGAAATAGAAATAGCGTTTTAGTAGTTTCAAATTTAAAATCCATATTTTGAATTTCTCGATAGTTCAAAATATCGATTAATGGAAAAATTAGCAATGTTTTTTGGTAACCTCTGTGATTTAAAATTGTTATAGCACCTTACTCGCAAACAATATTAACATTAAATAGTTTAGACTTTCCCCACCAACCCCCATTACTTAAAATCACCCACTTGTGTGATTGATTTGAGTCGGCACATGTAATTAGTTTACATTTCATGATTTAAGCGAGACTTAATAAATATTACTCCACCAGACTCAGGGAGTGCTCCGACTTGACTGCGGCCGTCTAGCCTTTTCATCTGGAAAATGACATCGGTGTTTAAGATTCCCTATGTAATGTTTAAATCTTAATCTATTGTAATGAGGGAGAGGAAGAATACAATAATATTTCTTTTCAGACCTAAACGCCATAGGAAATTTTAAAGAGAATCACTAACACTTTTTTTTTCCAAGATTGAAGTTTAACTGTTATACTTTAATGTTTATAGACTCTATACTCACTGAAACCCCCTAGTCTCCCAACTTGCTTCTCGTTCTGATAACTTACGAAGAGTCCGAAAAGAAGATGCGAGGTTCTGATATAGAACTTTTATTGAAGAGCTAATAGTGGGTAGTTTCTTTGCAACCTATTGACATGTTATTTTAATCATATTCCCAAACATTTACTAGATGTATAAATCCTTTACAGTTTCATATACCAATAAATAATAATTAAAAAAAAAATAAATAAATAGTTTTTAGGGTGGAACGGATCTCTTAGTTATGTCACTCGTAGTTTAGTTATGTAACTAAATTCTTTGTTTATTCTGTGGCATCAATAAAAACATTTTTAAAAATTGAAATTCGGACATAGAAAAAAAACAAAAGTTATGAGACAAAAGAAAAATGCTGAAAACAAGTGAAATATAAAACAAAGGAAATTGTTTTGAAAAAAACCGCACTATTTGCCTTATTACAATATGAAATTTTATTTTAAATATTTTTATTGCTTACATTTTATCAACACATATGCTATATTATCTTAAGAAATGAAGAATTGAATGAATATTCATACTGTAATACTGCAAAAAGTTTTTTAATTTCCCTTACCTGTCAAGAAGTTTAAAATAACTGTCAACTTCGATTATAGTTATCTATATAGCTATCCACAAATAGTTATCTGCTTTGATTCCAGCACAAAGTTATGATACTAATTTGGAAAGCAACTGCCAATTGCATTGATACCATGATCCGACAAGAAACCCGTCCGCGACACAGTAGGAACGTAAGTCTAGTCAATGTCACCATAATAGACACCTGACAAGGAACTCGTGTTATTCAAACATTTATCACATCAGTTAGTATTATATATTCAGGAAACGTATATAATTTATAGCAAGCGACGAATAGTCAGTTAAGACAACTCCCAAAACCGGACAAACGTTGCCATTCATAACGTAAGTAACAAGAGTATACAAGACCGATATACTAATGATTTAATCATGGACACACGTCCATCCTTTTGCAACTAAAATATATAAATACTGATTTTATATAGAGAGGAAAGGAATTAATAAAATAAGAAATAAATTCCTACGGTACAATGTTTTATGCAAAACATATAAAACGCCAGTATTGTATAAAAAAAAAATAGTTTTTACAGAGTAAAAATCAACGTACTGGATCACTGAAAACAATTGGACGCTTGGACAATATCATCTCCTCCTTACTTGAACATTTATTAATATTCACAGACGGATCCAAGTCGGACACAATAGCATCTGCCTTTGTCACTCCTCAAACAACTCATAAGTGCAAATTATACAAACTTTTCTGTATTTATACGTCTGAAATTAATGCTATTGCCATGGCTTTAAGATACTCCTTGAGCTTGGCCATTGAATATGTTGCCCTGGTGTCAGATTCACTCAGCGCTTTAAGGTCCATGAAGAACATGTATTCAGTTCACATAGGAATACATTACATTTCTGGATCTGGTCAAGAAACTATATGAAGGAGGAAAATCGGTTTACTTCATTTGGTCACCAAGTCATATCGGTATGACTGGTAACGATATGGCTGATAAAGCAGCAAAATAAGCTCTAGTCGACCCAGGACCTCGCAATACCTTTTCAACGGCATCAGAACTCGCATGCCTACTTAGAGAGACAATATCCCAAGAGTGGCAAGCATTGTATACTGTTATATGTGCATATAACAGTACAATAGGGAGTGTTAGGCAAACCTCAAGCATGCTTAAAAAAAAATAAAAATTACTAATGTTCGGGATGCATTATCATTTGATAGTGAATTATAACCAGTAATAAATAGATTCATTTTAATTAGAGGGTATATTAGAAACATTAGAGCTCGTAGCTTTTATTTTAGAGACAATTGTACAAAGTCGTCAATGGACAGTAAATATATTTCTGTTTCATGTCCTAATTAAAAATTTTGGAATCGTTTCTAGTATAATCCCTCCAAGTATTTTTTTTTTTAATTTGCTTTACTCAATAAAGAATGCTGTTCCTAATACATTGCTTTCAATGGGCCATTGAAGTCTTGTACAACTTAGAAAAATAGTATGTTACTAAATAGCATATATAGACATACTATATCTAAGTCGTTGCCTCTAAATTTCTGCTTTCTGCCTCTAAGACTGCATATTCAGACAATATTGCAGCTATACTGCTTTTGCAAATATTCCATTGCAGAAAGCTTCATTGACCTATTTTCATCTCTGTGGTTTTTCCCTACCGCATACGTGAAACCTTTAGTTGAGAAAGAAGTCTAAAATGTCCATGAAAATTCAAATAAAATATAATTTCGGTCTGAATTAGTTTATATAATTATATTAGCCTCGTGAAACGCCCCAAAAACGACGTTAAGAGGTTAGATAAAAAAACGTTTAAAATAGGTTCCTAACTAAAACTTATATGACTTTCTAAATAATTTTACATTTATATACTATACCGTTTAAACTATAGCACTAACAAAACAAATGCTGTCGAACAATGACATCATTTTATTATACGTATTATTATTTTAAATTTTTTTCTCTTTATAGAATAATAAAAATTATTTTTATTTTCATCTGGTTTACTAGTTTTCACTATTACTAGTTTCATACACTATTAAAGCAACATGCAGAATAGTATCACTGTATCCTCCCAACTGTAGTGTGTTGTGTAGGTTTTAGTAACATTTGTAATTTCTCCAATAATAAATAAAGTCCTGAGTTATTGGGAAATTCATCTTTTCAACAAATAATTTGTAAAATAAATTATTATAAGTTTTTTAGCCTTTAAAATTCTCTCATTGCTCTTCACTACGGTCCGCGTTTTTAGTAAAAGCAACCACAGAATGGTCATTAATTATTCTATATAATTTTTAAACATAAATAATAAAATAAAATAAATAAATACATTATACTCATATATTAATTTTCCATATGGTATGCTATATTATATTATAATATACTATATTTTAGTATACTTACTACTTATTACTAATATATATACTTCATATATTATTTATATAATATTATTCTACTATTAATAACATTATACTATTAGTTTTCAATTAACTCATTCTCACACCTTGCCATTTATTTATGGCTTCTCAGGGTGATTACTGTTGTCATTTTAATATAAATTGATTGTTTCATTTAAAGACTATTTATAAAAATAATAAATTTAAAAACTTTTATTTAGTTCTTTGCTGGCTATTTTTTTTTTCTATTTTAGGAATACCATGTCTATTATGTATAACTAAAAGTATATGTTAAAATAAAATAAACATGAAAAACTGAAGTACAATTTACAAAAGCATGTAGTGTGATTTCTTTTGGCATCTGGAATAGAATCTTGTGATGAAAAGAGGAAAATTTTGAAATTTTCATTTCGAATGACTACCGTTAGAATCAGCGCCAGTTAATTATATATATATATATATATATATATATATATATATATATATATATATATATATATATATATATATATATATATATATATATCATATAATCACCATATATAGAGGTCAGAGACTCCCTTTCTCCATTCGATATCAATTCCCGTTGTGTCCGGTTTTATTTGGGTCGAGCCATCCTTTGCAGTCAATGGGACAAGCCTTACTCAGTGGCTGGAGGGAAGGAGGATTGAGGCGTCTCATTTCATATTTTTCAAAAACAGGCCTATAATTTTATTTTATCTTTATTTAATTAGAACTTACTTTTTCAATAAATAAATAAACTAAGGATATGGCGATTCCAATTGAGAAAAGAATCGGTAAGTAGAATCCATGATCTTATGTTGATTCTTTGGAACTAATCGATACCTCTGGTCTTGAAGAAAGTAATTATTTTCAGATTTCATCTTTAACAATAAAGCAGATACACCCGACTGGAATACGTAAGGATAACCCGTCCTTCCTGCTCCAGTTGGAGTACAAAAAGACGTTAAGCCCCAATAAAAAATAATGTAATAAAAAAAAAATTAATTTTAAGGAATTTTTGGTACCCTAGTTTTTGTTTTTCTTAAATACTGCCAGCATTTAAATATTTTTAATAGGTAATCATAATTCGTCACATTTGCCCTGGTTTAAGTATGTGGGGGTACACAATTAAAGAAGAATAGAATTTGTCGAGAAAATGAAATAAAACATTGGGTGGGTTTTTTTCCTGTCAGTATATTGTATGTTATAGATAATACATTTTGTTTGCTATTTACTTTTTATTTATTGAATAATTATTATCATTATAATAGATTTTTATTTTTATTTTATTTTTATTTTTTTTTTTTTTTGAGTTTTTCTTCCAGCAGTAACCCTGGTATAAGGAATTTTATTTATTTCTGTACACACCATACTTTATCGGGCACCATCAAGTATCACAATGTACATGTTATTTTTATTTTTTGTTTTTGTTATTATTTTACTTATACATATACATAGTTTATAAAAAGAACAAGACAAAAAAAAAAGAAGGAGCTGTACAATATTAAAATTCAATACAACCAAGCAACAAAGTTATTTCATAATCAGAAATACTTTCATAAAAAAAGTATATATATATATATATATATATATATCCTCTATTTTTGTATTAAAATAATTAGAAAAAAAATTTTAAAAAGAATTTTTAAAAAATATTTCGAAATCTTCAAACATATTTTTTATCAAACATTGACCATCCGCCAGCCAATGTCCTAGTTTCTATACTGTTTTTTTCTGTAGTATAGTTCTGTATTCAGTGAGTAGTCTGCATTCATATATGAGGTGGTGTATATTTTGTTCTTAAGCGAAATCACAAGGACATAAGAATGAGTCTCTTATTCTGAATCTATAAAAGTAGCTGTTCATTGCCGCATGTGAACATATGAATTATTTTTTGTAGTAGAAATTTATGTTTAAACCGAGGTATATGGTATCGAGTTATATTGTATCAATGTACTATTTTTTTAAAAAATACATGTTTTGAAGTAAAAAAAAAAATGTATATATCGAGAATCAAGATTTTAAAAACTTTTTACCTACGCATCACTAATTTAAACTAATATTTAAAGCAATAAAAAAAGTAAGAACTTACATCCTCCCCTGAAGTCGTGCCTCTTGCCAACGGATTCTAGAAACATTCTAGTACCAAACGAATCACGAGCGGAAGTATTAAAATAAATTATTACACAATAAAAAAACATTATAACACCACTAAATCACAAAACACTATAGCACCATCTAAAACATTAAACTACCGAAAACCGCACTCTGATCAAGATTAATACAATATCTCAAGTTTAAGAAGGTTTTTCATGAATTATATTGATAAACAAACATGAAATACGAGTGAATTTTCAAATAATTCTGAAACAATTTTTTTATTTTATATATTAATAATTTTTTCATGTATTAAAAACAATTCCGTGTAGTTATGATCTAATCAGTTCTCATTTAAAAAAGTAATCACTTTTAATAAATTATATATATCAGTTCTTCGCTGAAAGATTCTAATTAACTACAATTTTAAATATTTTTTTATATACTTAACTTTTCATCTATTCAATTCACATATGTTATGTATCCAGGCTTAAGTTAGTCAACAAATACACTGAATACATAAGATATAACAGCTTGTATGTAAAATGTATATATTCCATATCTACAATTTTTTGACCTCTGACTATCGATATATCGGTGACCAAAAATATCGATTATTGTGTTTTTTTAATGAGATGCCATTTTAAATATTATTATCAAATTACAATGATATTCCTGTTGATTTTATCGTGTTAGCTAATTTAGAAAACGACATTGAATTAAATTCGTCAAAGTCGCATCACTATTGCAGATCGATTCCGATGTTTCAATATGACTTTCATATTTATCGATAGCTCTTTCTTATTCATTCTTAAACTTCCATTCCTATAGTTTAAAGTTGGATTATACTGTTAAGCGCGTTGTATTGATATCTTCTCTTTTCGTCTTCTCTTAAATGTAACAAAACGTAACATCAACTTTAACTTGGATTTTGTGTTATATTTATCGATATTTTTTTTATTTCTTCATTTCTAATATCTGTTAGAAATTTTATGTTGTGCAATGCTATTTATTTTGTTTTAATAACTTTATTGAAATTACAATAAATAAATAAAAAAAAAAAAAGTTTTATTTCAATATAAATGTAGTTATGTAAATAATTGAGAATGCTATTAACGTCTTCTTGTGGATTAGATTTCTTCATATCTGACGTTTCAATCATTTTAAAAAGGGGTGTTTAAACTCCAAATGCCGATTCTCGATTCAACAGATAATTGAAAAAGAATCGATCATCCAATCTCGATTCCTAGGAGCTGATAAATGCAGTTATACAGTAGCGCCATTTTATTTTATTTTTTTAAAAATTATTGTAATTGAATTTTCGTTGTCCGTGAACATATAACTTTTTATTCCATTACATGTTTATCTTCGTTTTCGAAACCAAATACTCAAATAATTAGGGATTATCGATTCTCTATTCCATGGAGTCTTTGGAAACGTCTAGGTATACCAAGAATCGATGTTCCAAAGTCGGTTAATTTGTTTTATTTATGATATTTAGTTTTATTTTGTTAATCTATAAATGTAATTACTATACATTGATTCTTTACCGTAAAGAACCGATATCAATTTTTTTGCATGAGACCAATTTTTGGGTACTAGATCAACATTTCTTTAATTTAATGAGACCAATACCTCTCTATGGTAATATCAAACAAATTTACAGGAAGCCAAAGAATAACTATGTATTTAATTTTCCTAAATAAGGATTTGAAATCAGTAATGTTTTTATTACTTACTTCAAGTATTAATTGCATACATTTTATATAAAAATACTTCATTCTATTTTCTTATATGTTTCTTTAATTGTTTTTTTTTTTAAGCTAACATACGACCTTTTTTTTCAAGATGCCGTCTACTTATAAATTTTTGTTTTGAATAAAACGTTGTTATTCAAGAATCGATATCCTGCCGCTGATAGCTGATAGGTAGCGGGAATCTAAAAATGTTGACATAACAATGAAACAAACCAATCAAATATTATGACAAAGTTTCGGAAACCGAGTACACTATCGCAGTGAACTATGTGGGTTGTTATCGCGTCTTACTTCCTTTTCTTGTCCATCCTTAGCTCTGTGGCTGATAACAGTTTCTTCGGTAAGAAACCATTTATCAACAATATGGTAATAAGTAGTAGAACTGAGGAACACATGATTAAAACTAAGCAAAAAACCGCTTGTAAGACCAAGAGTTTGTTACCAGTTACCGCAATTTTCAAAAGCTACCTACTAGTTATTGAAACTTAAAAAAAAAATATATAAATATATTAATTAATTACACATAAAATTTGTAGAATTAATATATATATATATATATATATATATATATATATATATATATATATATATATATATAAATTCTAGATTAGAATTAAACTGAAATCGTTTGACCAAAACAATAGATTTATCGACATTTGTGTTCTTTATTTTAAAGCAAAATTTTTATATACATTTTTATCACGACACAACTGTTTGAAATATTTATCGACTTAACATATTATGTAGAACTTGATCATGGACAATGCAATAGCTAATATCATCAATAATTAGACATTTTAGTTACGTGCAATAGTAATACATGATTTTCAAAGAGAATGGTTTTAAATTCTGTACTAAGCAGTGTAGGTTAGGTACATGAAAAATCACTCTGCTACTAAAGATGAAAACCATATTTTCTTATATCATCATCACGTAAAAGAATCTCTATAGAATAAATACATTCTAAGGCATTACAAAACCATCGCTAACATCAGCGGTATCAATTTTTTTTCTAGAATTGATGGAAAAGAGACACAATCGGAAACGACACATCCCTCGTTTGGGCAATAATTTTAATACAAGTCACTATAAAACACAAGTTTTCACCAGGATTTATAAATCTGAAGGATTTCGCATAATTAAAAAAAAAAAAAAAGAATTTCATAAAGTAATTTATATAAATGTGTTTTTAGACTTAGCGTTTAACGTTAAGTCAAAGTTTAACGTTAAGCTAAGTTTAAACGTTTAATTGTCAAATTTTAAATTCAAACATGCCTAAAAAGAAATTGTGTTTTAGGACTTTATTTGAAGCGGTTTCCTTTTTGTGTTCCTATCATTTATCATATTTTAAATAAGGATTGATATCTTTAATTGTGGCAAAAAACCAAAGCTGAGATTAGTGGGTTACGTAAGTTCTTTATTCAGTATTATAAAATAAATAAAATTCATTTTTTGTTAATATCAAAATCTTCTTTGGATTAAAAAACAAACTGTAAAAGTGAATCTAAAATAAAAATTATAATGAATAAAGGCCATGTTTTTATTTTAATCAACTTATTATTAAGCGTAGTCAAATAAATCACTAAAAATGGTCGACTAGTCAGCGCTTTTTGCCGACTACAAAAACAGCAGATAAGTCGTCCACAAAAAAAAATCGGCCCATCTTAAGTAATTTATCAGAATTAGAAAAAGGTTTTTGGATTAAATTTAGACTTTAGAAACCATGGAGGGATAAATCATAGGAATTAATAATTAAAAAAAAATGATTAAATAATTTATAGAGCATATATATATATATATATATATATAAATCAGAGCTTCAATATTGTTCCTTATAAAATGTATTTAAAATCCTTCCAGGACCTTCTCTTAAAACTTCTGTTAGGGGAATGCGGTCTAGACCGAGTGGAGGGGGTAAAACGAAGGGAGTGGGGGTAATTGGGAGTAGTGGGGGTAGAGGGGTGGAAGACCTCAGTCAGTGTCAGGCTGTAGTCAAAAACGGTCGTATTGTGGAGTGTGTGTGCCCGTACCATAGTGTTGTCGTGGTGTCTAGTGCCTGTGTGTACCAGCGTCTATACTGCCTGTAGCGTTTACTACATCGCCCTCTGTACTCCTAGGTAAGTCTCTTAGTCTATTAAAATGTCTAATACAGTTTTAAAACTGTATACTCTATACGACTTGTGTTAAGTATATCAATTTCTTGAAAACAATTGTAGATTTTACTTTTTCCTTTAACTCATCATATATAGTCTAATATTATTATATTGCCAATAATAATAAACTGAAAGACTAAAAATTTGTAAAACTGTTAAATTATCGTGAAATATATTTAGTATTATTTTAAATATACTACATAAAAAAACACATCTTATACACACATATACTTTATTGATGTTCTGAGGTGTTTATCCCTCAAGAATTCCCGGCGATCTATACACACTCCTTTCTGTTTTCAGTTCCCTAAGCTTAACCTGATACATGTGAATTAATTTATATGTTTAACTATACATAATAAAAATACATTTAAATTTTCTTTAATAATTCACTCTTTAAGATGAATCTATAAGATTAAAGTGATAATTTTTTTATCTTGTTATCTTTTATTTGAGCATATAAAAGATTAATATCCCTTAAACCTTTAATATTAAAATACTATAGTTTATTATATAATACAATATTTATAGAAGAACCATAAATATTGTAAACCATTATTGTCATTAGCCTTAATAGTATTGGATTTTTTTTTATTTATTTATGACTATATCTGACCTATATTTATATATTTGCTTTAAATCAACAAATGTTTAGACCTATCAAAGAGTTCTGTTTTGGTTTTATTATATCATTAAAAAGAGTGTTTAAATAAGTGTAAGTGTAAAAAACCGGTATATTAAAATTTAATATTTAAATTAAATTATGCAAAAAAGGATGAATCGATTCTTCTGTTTTCGAAGTTCAACTGTCTCGGATTCTTTTTTTTTTTCTTCTTTCTATTATTTTTCTGTTTTGTTTTTAATGTTACTAATATGATCAAAATAATACCTATATTTAGGTCATGACCTACGAAAAGTGAATTTGTTCTTTTTTATATATTTTTTTTTTACTTTTTAAAACATTTAACCTAATTTGTTAATACTTTTACTTAAAACGAGTGTATTTTTGTCAGTGGTATGTTTTCATTTTTTTCAAACAATGCAAATGTGTCTCGAATGATAAAAAAAAAAAAATTCCACGACTGGGAAAAATGTCTGATCATACTGATTTGCCCAATTTATATTTTAAAATTACTTAAATTAATAATTAGGTATATTAAATAACAATTAATGATTATTCGAAATAAATAAAGTTGGAAGAAAATAGGAGTTTCAAACGTGACTTTTTTCCACTCAAACCAATATACCAATAAAGCTAAAATTTTATAAAATAAAAAATATTCTCCATTTATTTTCTAATCCGGTAACTTTTCGTAAATTTTCGGTCTTATCGGCATCAACAGACAGCTAGAGTGTGTCAAAAAATCAAAAAAACTATAGATCTACCAAAATACAATACTGAAATATCCATGTAAAAAAAAAAAGTAAATCCAATTGATTCAGAAAAAATTAAAAACAAGAATATTTATTTTTATTTACTTTGTTCTCTATAACTTATGTTATGTTTATTAATTTGTAATTTTATTTGAAGGCCATTCACTGATTATGAAAATTATTAAAGCATTTTTTTGCCAATTTATGTTGTTTGCCGTGCCAATTTTGTGTATTATCGGGATTTATTGTCCCCCAATTTATTGAAAAAGACAATAGTTATATTTTTAACATAAACATATCCAAGTTGTTATAACAATTGTTATACCAATGAGAAGTTTATGCTACAAATGTAAAAAATTTATGTCTTTTGGCTTGGAATCTAAAGTTTATTGTTTTTTTATTATTTTTGCTATTAGTTGTATAGCAATGAGTAATACAAATTAGAATTCTCACTTGTTATTAAATAGTGTAAATTATTGTTATAATTGTGTAGATGTATGAAGGATCAATGGACTAAGGAAAAATAAGTGTTGTTATATTAACTAACATTTTTAATTTTATGCCGATGTTGAAATTTAAAAAAAAAAACAAAAAAAATCGATTACTTAATTTAACAACTTTTATTTTCACTAATTTTATTGATCCCTCATGTTTCCACGCAGATTACCTACAATCAAAAAATTGATGTCGCTTTTTTTTTTTTTATCATTATTAACTTTATCGGACTTATTTATTTTTAATTCAAATAAATTAAGATAAATGTTTCAGGTCATTCTAAAGTTTTAAATATTTTATAATTACTCCTTTGTAAAAATTCTGGTGTTTAGAAAAATGTATCTTTCGAAAAACATATTTTATAATTATCTTATACTTGACTGATAAGATTGGACGTGTATAATTTGTCTAAAGCCATCTGGCTAATGTATATGATATAGATATCGTGAAGGCAATTAATTCAATATTACGTTCCTACCGTAACTTAAAAAAGGGACAACAAAAAAAATCTTTTGAGGTCCCATGAGGCCTTATTTTAAAGTTATTATATCACATATCGCGTGCTAAAGTCTATTAAAGTAATTATAGTAAAGGGGATTTACTTTGTGATTATTCTTGTTACTATATATAATTACATGATAACATGAGCTATTATTTTTATATTTATTCTGCTAGAAGAGAAACATAGTTATAGTAAATAAAATAATATAATATATGCCAGCTATTGATTAAATAAGAAACTGTAGTTTTATTAAATATAGATAAGATATGTATTTACTAATAATTGGAAAAAAAAAAAAAAAATTAAAACCTTGGTCTACTTTATCGCATAACGAAAAAAAATAGACCCAAGTTTAAACTCCATAGTTTATTTATTAAAATTAAAATGCCTTAAATATTTAGCTAAAATAATTAAAACCCAGTAGGCTTATAAATTTGTTCTTAAATCGTATTGTAACTGATATATTCAATCTTAACTAACACACTATTTAAATTATTTCTCTTTTTTATTTTGTAATCGGTCATGAGACGAAAACATCTATTTCACGATAAATATTATTCCTGACCTGTTGGTCTAATTAAAAAAGAAAAACTTGAAGTTATATTTAGTGTAGAAAACGTTCATTGATGGATTCGTTCATTTCTAATGAACGGTGAACCTATATTGGAGCTGACCACGTGAATATTACATAGCCTCTGTTTCCGATCGATTTCAATTAAGAATCGACGTTAATGTATGTTTTTTTTTCTAACGTATCATAAATGTTCGGAAATGGCGTTTAGAGATAGTGGGTGGTATAAAATGTAATAAAGTAACCTCATAATTTTTTTTAAGTTTCGTGCTTCTAATCTAATACTTATTTCGTCTAATATGTATATGAACCATTTGGGAAAAACTACAAAGTTGATTATTGTCCATACTAACATGGGGACATTTTGAGTTGTAACTCACAGATTTGAATGCCGATTTGTGTGTGGGTAGTAAGGACCTATGATAGTAAAATCTAGAGTTATAGCCGCCAATGAGCATTGGGAGCGGTGAAAAAGAAATAAAATATGAAAATCACGTTTTATTTTTTTTCTCAGCTCTCAGTCAAGATGGAGAAACGATTCCTACACGTTTAACTGCAGTTATGTATGCTTTTTGAAATAAAAATGCTTTCGTTATGCTCAAGAGACGACCCGGATTTAGGGTCCTCATAAATTCCAAAAAAATGACTAAATTCAAAGGAAATCAGCTGTGAATCATTAACATCAAAGTTTTTCATGAACAACTAAGGAAAATTTTTAAACTAAAAACTGATATTATTTTCAGATTCCTCATCTCAAAAAACGTATAGAAACTAAATTTTGTCGAAATCATGGAGGATTTCTTGCAGGCATTTACATTTCTGAAAAAATGTAATTTGCGCTATCTGACATATTTTGCCACCGATTAAAACCAAATTTTAAGGTCATCTAAAAGTCCTAAAACTAGTTTAGCCCGAATTCGGAGGGTTGGCCTTAGAATTTTTATTCTCATCAGTTTTTATCCACTAAAATCTGGTGGAAACCCAATGTTATATGCATGGATAAAAAGCAGAATGTATGCTGATGCGTTTGATGCTATTACTATTGTAATCAGTTGAACACAACAGTTGTTATGGCCGTTAGAAATTGTTGAATAAATCTCAACTTCAAAATTTTAACCTCCTCTAAAGGGGTAAAAATCAATTTTTTTTTTTTTTCGATAAAATTTCACATATAAAAGTTTTATGGTGCGTCAAATCGATATTTGAGGTCAGTTGTTCATAAAAAAAAATAATGTTACAATGATTTACAGCGGATTTCCTAGGAATTTTATCAATTTTTTGGACTTTTAGAGCACCCTAAAACTGGGTCATGTCATGAGCATAACGAAAGCATTTTTATTTCAAATAACATACATAACAGCAATTAAACGTGATAGAATCGTTTCTCCATCTTGACTTAGAGCTGAGAAAAAAAATAAAACGTGATTTTCATATTATATTTTTTTTTTTCACGACTCCCAATGCTCATTGGCTGCTATAACTCTAGTTTTGCACAATTATACCCACACAAAAATCGGCATTCAAATCTGTGTTACAACTCAATACGACCCCTTGTAAGATAAATAATACTTTAGAAAACCCGTATTAGTGTCCTTCACATCTTGTGAAAGTAGACCAGTATTAATGCCAATGGTGTGTGTCCTTTTAAATGTATAGGGAATTTTTATACACATACATTTATTACCAGTGTATATGATTACATATATACATCCCATATTACAATATACAGATTTTATAGAATAAAATAAATAAATTGATTTACATGTGACTTTGGATTTCCCTAGTTCTTCCAAAATGGTACAGATATAATATTATTATTATTATTATACATTGTTAAGTTGAACTATATCTATTTCAAAATTCATTGATTTTATTTCTATACTGAAACAGCATCTGTTTGAGTAAACGACCACTGTTGAAATGTGAATCGTACAGTTAGGATTTATAAATTAATTGCCACCATCGGAATTATTTTTGTTTGAAGACTAGCTTCAAATGTTAAAAATCCTTCATCCTAATGATCAAAATAAAAAAAAAATTCAAATATAAAAATATTATTTTTATATTAATCAGCAATTAATTTATCAATCCTACTTGTATTATTGATCTTTCTATATGATCATATAAATAACAATGTATTTTTTTTATATTTCAGTTGTTTTTTTTTTTGCATTGTTTCTTATTTAAATCAAATGATGGGATCGAGTATAATTGGTTATGAATTTAATAAATAATCTTTTATTTTTAAATTGTTTATGTAAATTAGGGTTCCCTTACAGAAGTGTGGCTCCGCCAGACCGGCCTGACAAGCAATGCACCAACCAGTTCGATCCTTACGCTTCATTTCGAGTTTACATATATCGATTGCTGTTTCCTTTAACCTCTCATGTAAACATCCACTTCTACAGTTTCAACTTGAATTGTGTTGTTTAGTGTGTTGCATTAATATTTACTCTTCGTAATATGTTTTATATTTTGATATTTTCTTATTTCCGCTTCATTATTTTCGTATTTCTCATTTTAATATCACAAGGTGAACAGAAGCTAATATTAGTTTGAACATAAATTTAGAGTTTCTCCGTAAATAATTAAATATAACCTGTCCCCCTCGAAAAGTAGCGACTAATATATCGAAATAAATCGGAGGAGGGTTAGAATCGATAAGAGGTATTTTGGGCGCGTGAAGGGGTTGGATCCCCGCTTCTATAAGAGTACCTAAATTAGTTATATAAAAAATTATAATTTAAAAAATCTAATTGATTAATATCACCATATGTTTGTTGATGCATATGTGTATGTATATATATATATATTATATATATATATATATATATATATATATATATATATATATATATATATCATTATTATTTTTAATCTGTACTGCTTATTATTATACTTTCATGGCTGATTGTAGTAACTTTTTATGGCATACTTTAATTTTTTTTGTTACATAAAATTCCAGGCATTAATTATTATAAATAGTTTGATGTTTGTAATTAAAGCCAAACATTATTTTGTTATCATGAGATATTCACTAAGCGTTAAAATGATTATCAATTTTGAGATAGACGGCGGAAAAGTTCCAAGGCCATAAGGTTAGTAGCCACTAGGGCAATCAGTGACCCATTACTTCAAGGTTTTGGCTATTTTCTGAAAAGCCGTGTGGTTGGGTATGATAATTCGAAACCGAATTCCTTCTCTGAATTTACTTCATCTTAGATTCTCTGATTTTAAGTCAAATAAAATACGACAAAATAAAGAATATTTTACTGATATACTTTGTAAAGTACCAAAGGAAACGTCAATAAAACAAATAAATAACAAAAGAATTTTGATTCGTAAGTCATCTTAGAATATGGTTTTACGAATTAAACGAATTATGAAAATTAACTATCGTCATGGGAAAATTGTATTTTATAGAAACAATAAAATTGAAAAGATTTAAAAAAAAAATAAACATGCATGCATATGTATTATATTATATTTATTACATATTTGGCTATATATGTACATTATTAAAAAGGTAGTTGTAAATGTAAACTTATTGATTAGAGCCAATATTGAATAGGTGTGCGAGTAATAGGTATGATAAAGTATCAATGTAACTCACAAGGGGAGGACACACTCAGTCTCTCACGGATCTTGTTGGCAATTTTTTTGGAGGTTCCTGGTCAAACAATATTAGACACGTATTTTGCCGTTCCGACCAATGGGCCCTAGAAGCCGAGAAAAAAAATAAAATAGCATTAAACTAATTTATTTTATATCTCGAGTTTAAAAAATGATATCGACATCATTCTTGCACCAAGATGTTTAGTTTTGTTTGCAGATTTAAGGAAAAATACAGCTACTCCATAGATTTTGGTTTAGATCAATTAAATTCTAAAAAAAATGGTTAGATTTTCAAGCAAACTATCTTTATAGATTTTTTCATGCTAAAATTGACGTCAGATTCTAATTTAAGATCCTAAAAAACATTGAAAAACGCTTATTTAACAAAATCAAAAAATATCATTTTTTTCATGCTCTTCGAGGAAAATGAAATTTTGAAACCTATTATTGGTTGCATACCTTTAAAATGGCCATTACTTTGTCACACAATGCACTGGTTGGTATCACTGGAAAGAGGAGAGCCTCAGCTTTCTTTTGATGTATATAAATGTAAAATTCGATGAACATAAACCTATTAAAAATTATATTATATTATTATATATTATAAGATTATATTATAATCTGAAAAACATTTTGATTTTTAGCTTGAGTTTTAAACCAGATAGGATGATGAAACCAAAGACATTTAAAGCGTATTACCACCCTATATTTCGTGTAAAAAAATAAAGTTGATACGTTTAACCGTCTAAACGTAATTCATGTTTTTGTCAATTTAAACAAAATTTGTCTACCATTTGGTCAGGCAAATTTTGAAGCTTAAGAATTTTTATTTTTCTATTTGGATGAAATTTCGTATTTAAGGGTTCTTTGGAATGCTGAATTTGAATCCGATGTTGGTTCTTTGGATAAGAATATATTGAATGCACTTCACTTGAAACATTTTAGCTTTTACACTGTAAACTGTGATAGAACATTTTTTTTAGCCCTATAATTCCATTTCAGCACCCTCAAAACTTAGGAAACCTATGTATATATAGATATCAATAAAAATAATGGAGAGACGCTGACCTTGAGACAAGTAACAGGTATTTTGTAACAGGTATTTTTTGGACCTGTATCGGTCTTCCCTGTTACTTAAAAATATTTGTTTAGACCATCCCTACTTCAGATGGTTATCTTGAGTTCCTGGAGGATTTGAATAGTTATGAAGTGATATCTAGTTTGAGCTGAGTCAGAAACGTGAGGTGCATTAAGATTGTGGATAACTTTGACTGTGATAATGAAGCATTGAGGATTTTTCTAAAGATTTTGGATTGTGAGGATTAGATACGAAATAAATTGGATAGTTTATTGCAGCCCTAAAGTTCAACTCTGTATGTCCAAATAGTTCTATTTACTGTTATGTAAATGAGTTTTTTTTAAAAATTAATCGGAAGGTTTGAACGTTTGTCTAGTAAATGTTGAAGGAAACGAAAACGAGGGGCAGTTTCTTATCGTTTTAGTCTTGTATATGAAAGGTTGAATTAAAATCTCAAATTTTCAAATTATTTACACCCTTTTCTTCTATTCTTTTGGCACTCAATAATAGACGTAGGAAGCTCCTGCACTTTAACTAAAAATAATATATATATTTTTTTTTCGAAGAACAGGTATGTAGTAAAGGCCTTATGTCTGTGGAAAAAAATTTAGAAGAAAATTTAGTTGAAGATAACCCACTTCCATGTAAATAGCTTAAGCCATATTATTGAAACGTAATACCATCATGACCAGTGAAAAATACACGCATGGATAATCAATAATAGAAAAATATATTTCTTATTTTATTTCATTAAATGCAAATGTTCTTTTATTATTTCATAATTATTATTTGTTTACGATTTTTTACATTGCAGAGGCTTTCCTTGACTTGAGTTTTCAATGGTCTTCCTCCATATTACTGTGTCTAAGGTCCATTCCTCTCTTAGACCAAGTCCCATCATGTACTCTTCTATTTCCTCTTTCCTTGTTTTCCTTGGCCTACTTCGTTTCCTTCTTCCTTCTCTTCTCTACCTATATACCTTTCGTGTCGGACATTCTTTGTTAATGACTGTTTAGGGATTTTTTTCGATCTCTTCCAGGATATTTGTTCGCAGCTTCATTTTTACTAATTTTTTTTTCGTTTTTACTTTTTCTTTCACATAGAAAAAATAAAAGTTCAAACTAAATAATAAATTATAACCTAACAAAATGAAACATTGGTTGCTCTTCTATGACAGTTTTATAATAATAGTTTTATTAGGTTCTAGAGATAATCTGTAAGGAAAGATTTTTGATGATAGCATTAGATAGTTGATGAAGGATTCAATAGTGGAGGCCTGGAGCACAACTACGTTGATCTAATAGGTTTGTTCGTGATTAAAAATATCCCCTTCCTATAATGATTTCAAAAATGTTTTTGTCACGAAAATATTAAGAACAGTTTGTCGTTTTAATATTTTATTGCCTAGTTGTCGAACCTTATAACTGAGATGAAAAGAATGTTATTAAAGAAATCTGTAGGGCAGGTATAGTGGTGTTATTACTAAGAAAACTAGATTATTAAAATCATGAAAGCTCAGGGAACAAAAAAAGGATAAAAAGAAATATTATTAATTAAATTTTAAAAGCTTCTCTTTTTGAAAAGGATTGGTGTTTTTGACTAGTTAATTATATTTATAACAAAAGGAAGTTTATTTAAAAAGTGGTTATTAGACTGAACAGTTTTGTTCATCAAGGACCTAACATAGAACTTTTTAAACTAAAAATAATTTAAGTATTTTCTAGGTCATAGTTAAATATAAATGGGGCTCGATTAACCGACGTGGTTCAGACCGAGATAGGCTCAGATAACCGAATCCTCGGTTAATTGAGGCCCCGAAAAAGCAAGGGAAAAAATAACATTAGGCAATTGACGTAATACATATACCTATTTTATATCAAAATAAAATATATTATGTATGCAATAATAATAATAAATAAGTAACATTATTAATTTTGTAGATCAAAACATTTATGACTTGAAAAATTTCTTTTACTATATACAATATACAAGTAACTACCCCCTAGTAGCACATCTATAAAAGCTCTTGATTAGAAGGTCTCTTGGCCATCTTTTTTTCAGACACTTTGGAGGGTTATCAGGAATCGAGTGAGAAGCTAAGAGACTAATGGATTCGAGTGGGAATGCAGTTTAATGAAAGCATTGGTATCTGGTTTGGGCTAAATCAGTAATATGTGTAACATTAAGGTCTTTATGTATAAGTTTATTTGTGACAAAGTAAGAAGCATTAAGGATTTTCCGAAGGATTTTGGATTGCAAGGATTGGATACGAGAGGAATTATAAGGTTTATTGGAACCCCAAAGCTCAACTCCGTATGTCCAAATGGGTATAATCTCTGCCATGTAAATAAGTCTTTTGTAATTTACTGGTAGCATTGAACGTTTTTCTAATAAGTTTTGAAGTATTACGACAGGCATTTTATTGCCATTTTAGGCTAGTATGAAAAAATTATTTAAACATTTGATTGAAAATTACTGTTTTCTTTACTCTAAGTACCTACATTAAATCTGCCGCTGCACGATTTCTAAAAACTATCAAATCGATCGACGTTGCACCAGTTTTACCTTCGAAATGTTGCAGTGCCTTCTCGAAACGTTTGGCTCGCAAACTTGAAATTCTTGTTCAGCGACCCAAAAAACACGTAGGTTGAGAAAATAAAAACCTTCCTCTGATCCTAATACGCCAGACCTATATGTTCAGAAATCAATTTTTTTGTGGAAAGGTAATGGTAATCTATATTTATACTATTAAATTAAAGGGCAAGCCATTTTTCGTTTGTGATCGCTAACCACGAAAACTACCGAACCAATCTGTACCAAATTTTAACCTCTATCATCTTTATTGTTCTAGGAAGATTTTAACAATAGTAAAATTTACTTATTTTCAATTTATTTGTTATAAAAAGCGATAATATGTGGATAACAGTGAAGTTTGATAATTGGCTGTAGGTGGCGAGCGCCATTCTACATGAGAGGTTGCAAAGGTACGGTGTTTTATACAGCTTGAAATTGATAATAAAATTCACTTACATTCAATTAAATTAAAATATAATTCATCAAGTAAATGTGATGACATAGATACAAATGACAGGTCCCTTGTTTTTAAAGCAACTACCCATTGGTAGCACTTATAAAGATCATGTATAATGATGTACTATATTAGAAGGTCCCGAAGCCATCTTCTTTTCAGGCGTCTCGGAGGGTTATCTGGAATGGAATGAGATGCAAGTTGTGATACTAATGGATTTGAATGGTTGTAAGTTTGCTATGAAAGGATTGATATCTGGTTTGAGCTAAGTCAGAAACGTAAGGTATATTAATATCTTCGTGGATAAGTTTGTGACGAAGTAAGGAACATTTAGGATTTTTCTAAGGATTTTGGATTGTAAGCATTGGATGCAACATGGATTGGATGGTTTAGTGGAGCCCCTATAATAAAATTAAATAAAAAAATAAAAGACTGAGTTGTTTGAAAGCTCGGTCGATCGAGTCCCTAGTGTATATATCTATGAATTAAAGATTTCAGTTTATTCTAATTATAAGTATAAAATACAATTCTATATAGATAGCAGTCACTGGAACGATGACATTAAACCGGTTTCAGATCCTTGGTTTTTTCCTACACTGTCGTGGCATTGGCTCAGCTGGGGCACAACACCGATCCAATCGTCTTAGTCTTACAATTATTATATTACAATTATGAATATTAACATAATTTATATAATTTAAATAAATAGAATATATTAAATTAAAAGCGGTAAATGCTTGTTATTTCTTGGTCGTAAAACTATTCAATTCGCGTATACTCTCCAGAAATTTATACTAAGATATATACGACCACTATGCTTCCAACAGTTCTTTATAGATAGCAGTGAATTTAGAACGCTACACAATGCGTAATTACAGGAGATTTGACTAGTAAATTTAGTTTAGATCAGCGCGTCGGTTTAAATGGACATGTAATGTAGTTGGATTCAATATTTCCCAAAGCCAAAACAAAAACAATTGTCTTTACCTTGAATAGGAGCATTGCGCAGGGCTGATCTAGGAGAGTAGTTTTTATTTAGGATGGGTTGGAGGGAGGTGTGTGGTCAGAGGTTAGTGGTTTCGGATTCGCTAAGCCTTTTGTTTATTTAGAGAATATACACTTAGTGACGTTCATTATCATAACCTACATTTCTATTTATATCACCTTTTGCACACATTAAAATAAATAATTAATGTCATATCTTAGTCGGTGAAGTGCGAAATCGTATTTTAGGAAAAACGCATTTTTCTACAGAATGATTTACAAACTAATATTAATTTCTGTGATAGCCTCAAAACTTAGTCAATTAGACACAAGTAAAGAGTAAAAATAAATAGCTCTCTGGTGATACCAATAACCTAACAATCACAATTTTTTTTTTTTAAACTATTTATTTATATTTACAACTGTACAGACAAGTTTAATGAACAACATACGCAAGTTTAAAAAAAAATTATATGAAGTGCTTCATATAAAGTTATTTTAACCTGACTGCATACTAGACCATCTTCTTTAGTAAAAAAAAAAAAAAAAAAAAAAAAAAAAGAAAAAAGAATGGCAGTACGCCAAATTCACAAAATTGCGCTTAACACACTGTTAGCAAGGTCCACCGGTATCTAAATTTACCTGGATGCTGAAATCATAGTTGCAAATCTAAAGTAAATAAGTAAGATACATTCTTAAAATAAAGAATGTATTAAAAATATACATTCTAAAATGAGCATCACCTCTAAAATTTTATTTTTTTGTTATATCAATTTATTGAAATTTACATCAAGTAAATGAGCTAATGACGATTACAATAAGATGTCAAAACTTTAAAAGAACTACTCATCAGTAGCACTTAAATAAAAATTCTACACTAGAAGATCTCTAGGCTATCCTCTTTTCAGACGCCTCGGAGGATTATCGGGAATAGAGTGAGAAGCTGAGGAACTAATGGATTTGAGTGGCTATGGAGCTTACTATGAAAGGTATCTGGTTTGGGCTAACTCAGCAACATAAGGAACATTAAGATCTTTATGGATAAGTTTATTGGTGACAAAGTAAAGAACATTTAGAATTTTTCAAAGGATTTTGGATTGTAAGGATTGGAGACGAGATGATTGGATGGTTTAGTAGAGCCCCAAAGCTCAACTCCGTAAGTCCAAATTTAATCACAGTCATGTAAATAAGTCTTTTGTAATGTATTGGGAGCTTTGATCATTTGTCTAGTGAATGTTGAAGTAGTATGTAACGACGAGCAGTTTCTTGTCGCTTTAGTCTTGTATGTGGATTCACCAAGTTAAATCCTGATTTTAAAATCCACATAATCAATAAGTTATTTAATTAACTTTGATTTCAGTAGTTCATCTTTAATATAATTGGGTTAAAAAGTAATGTAAAAAAAAAAAAATTTAAAAAAAAATTAATAAATATCAACGCAAAGTTGGGTAAAAATTTCCCTAATACAAGAAAAAGTTGTAATAAGGAGAATGTTCTTTGAGAAAAGCTATCGGTGGACAGTCTATTAGCAAAAACAGATTTATACTTTAATAGAACTTGTTTTCAAAGAGCTTTCGTTCCAAGTCGGAAAGTTTCGTGACTTTACTCAGGTCACGAAATAAATATACAATACGACATGGCCGCCCCTCAGACTACCAGATTTATGTTGCATATTATCCTACAATTGGTTTGACGTCTAACAAATTATTCCTAAAAAAAATAATAATAATAATATAAAATAATAAATTTGAAACAGCTCCTAATGATTCAGGATGTAGAGCACTTAGTTATATCTATTATAATGTTTCTGAATTTATTCAATTGTTTATCGAAAAAAAATGCAATTGTGCATGTCCTTATTAAACTCTAGATTTTTTTTTTTTTTTTTTTTTTTTTTTTTTTTTACATTTCTCATAACTTATTACTGCATAAAGAAATAGTTCATGAGAGAAATCCATACTGCGATATAAAAGGACAAGCCATTTTTCGTTTGTGATCACTAACCGCGAAAACTACTGAACCAATCGGTACCAAATTTTAACAATATCATTTTTATAGCACCAGGAAAGTTTAGCAATAATATAATCTACTGATTCTCAATATTTTTTTTATTTAAATTAGAAAATTAAACGATAGGTGGGAGCACCATTCTACATGAAAGGTTACTAAGGTGTTATATAGAACTTGAAAGAAAATAAATTCACTAATTATATTGAATACTAGCATCTCCCGTCGCGGCTTCGCCCGCTCACATAAGTAAAGAACTTACAATTAGATATTTAAACTAAATTGAATTTTTATTTGTTTAGCTTTAAAAATCTTTTATGGATGTATGGAATGGAGAATTATTTCCTCAATGATAATTTCATGCACAAATAAAAGCATAATATAACGTAAAAGCATAATTTAACATTTTTAATGTAAGTAATGTAATGTAAGAGGTGGTAATCCAGATGGACAGAGACTCTATTAAGAAACTCTAGCGGATAATGGACATCATTCTCAGTGTTTGCAACTAAAGACCCATGAATCAAATTTGTACATAGAAT
The DNA here is from genome assembly GCA_003667255.2 of Euschistus heros. NCBI lineage: Eukaryota > Metazoa > Arthropoda > Insecta > Hemiptera > Pentatomidae > Euschistus > Euschistus heros. The sequence goes on along the minus strand of RCWM02000374.1, from coordinate 614,947 downwards.
ATAAGAAAGCAAAGGATAAACATTTTGTATTGGTTATTATTTCATATAGCAGATATCATTATATTGATTTCATCTGGTTAGGTTCTAATTACTAACCATAAAATTATATAACCGTGGGGCAAATCAAGTTTCCGACATTCAATATTGTGCATTTAAATTATGATTATAGTACTTTTAAACTTTCCTAAAACTATGAATATGATCTTGTTAAAATTTGGAACAGATAGGTTAAGCAGTTTTACCATTGTGGACAATATTGCGTAATATTAACCAAGTATGTATTTTTAAACTTCACCGGGATCCATAAGCCGCACCATATATTTACATTTTTTAAATAAATTAATTAAATATAAGACAATTTTATGATCCATTTCTAGCTGTATATAACACCTTAACTCGGTAACCTCTCTTGAATGGAGCTCGCCACCTATCGGTCAATTTTCAAAATTCTCTGCGCACCACATATTTATCGCGTTTTTAAAATCAATTTAATAGGAAATATGTTAATTTTATTATTGATAAACCTTCGTTGAACTATGAAGATGATGTAGTTAAAATTTGGTACAAATTAGTTCATAAGTTTTCGCGGTTAGTGATCACAAACGAAAAATGGCTTGTCCTTTTATATAATCGTATAGATAATTAAATTAGTAAAAAATATTTTAATATGTGGTTCGACGTGTAGATCCCCTTGAAGTTCAAAAATCGACCGATAAGTGGTTAGCACCTTTCAGCAATTGAGTTTACTATGTTAACGCTACTGAATGCATCTGTGCCAAATTTTAACTACACCATTTTCATAATTCTAGGAAGGCTTAGCAATAATAAAATTTACAAAAATAAAAATTTAAATGTACAATTTTAATTGGCAGAAACGATTTTTTCCATACTGTCATGTACAGTTAGAAAATAAAATCCAACCAGATAAAATCAGTAATTATTTGTGCCGAATAAAAAATAATTCCCAGTAAAAATGTCAATCCTTTGCCTTTGGATATTGTGTGTAAAAATATGATTCATAGACCTTTAGTTGTAAGCACTGATAATGCAGTCCACTATAAGTGCTTCTTATTAGTCTCTGTTCATCTGAATTACTGACTTAAAATTGTATCTTACACTTAATCAGTGCAATTTTAACCAGGTTACGAATCACTGCTATCATAATAACTCGGGAGCCGTTACTTTCAGCACATTTTATGTTCTATTCATTATTAAAGCTAAGAAAATTTGTAATAAATTTGGTTCTATTAATTTTTATACTCCGATCAGTATTTTTAGAATTGTGAAGGACGAAAAATTGGCTAAGTCGCACTTTTCCGAGAAAACACGTTTGTCAGAACTCTTTTGGCTATAACTCTGAAACAATGTGTCAGATCGCGAATTTTTTTTTCCATCTCAAAGCTGCTTAAATTTACTATCAGATCCCATTTATCAAATTTTAGCCAAAAGAAAAAAAAACGACCTTTAGAGCGCCCCTCCCCCCTTAGCTCTACCCCACCCCCCAGTACTTTTAGTATGATGTTAAGTCTACATGAATTAATTCTTCTAAATTTCCTTCGTTGCTTGGACTATGCCTTACAGGTCCTCTTTACGGTGACCGAACCACTAAAGAGAGGAGGTAATCGATAACATTTATGAACGTCAGCATTCCATAGTAGTATTCTTTTACTTGGACATGTTATTATATCGTTTCTGATGATTGAATCATATGGAATAATAATTGTTATCATTATTGTTGTCTATCTATTTCAACGCCAAGTATATAGTTTTTTCTCTCTTAGCAAGTCATTATTACACTATAAAAATTTTATAAAATTAAAGTGCCTTTCAATTTTTAAATTTATGTACAGAGAAATATGATTATATTAAGAACATTAAATTAATTTAAAATAAAGTAAGGCATCCGTTTTTAAATGTATAAGATAATGTAGGTGGGATCCAAGGTCATGGCCGCCTGATAATAGTAGAAAGAGGAACATGCTGATAAAAAAAAAAATTTTTCTTGAATGCATATTTAATTTATATCTGCCAATGCAGTTTGATACAAGCTTTTGATCTTTAAACGCCTATCTATTGACATAATTGACTTAATACATCAAACAGTAATACATAATAATCAGATAAACGCTTAGTGAAGACTATCATGATATTAACCAAGGAAAGTTAAATAAAATAAATTTTTTAATGAATTCCAACTTCGCTTTACTGAAAAACTGTAGCGTTTCTGGTTATTGGACTAAAATGTACAGCTCACTAGCCGTTACTTCCGATCTCACCCATTTAACTTAAATGCGCTCAAGCGCCTAAATTGTTCGATTGGGGAAAAAAAATATCTATACCAACAGCTTCTAGGAAATTTAATGTATATACTTTTGTATCACATATATATTCATCGCTGTATTATAGTTACAATGATTTTAAAATATTCATAGATAATGAAATAAAGAGATAATTTATCTTTTAGGAGTTTATGTTAATGTTAATTGGTAATAGTAAAGGTTAATTGTTCACAATATTAAGAGCCCCCGGCTGTCCGTCGCACAGTGGGGCAGGTGCGGAAAAAATTCGATTTTTCGAAATTTTTGATTTTGATCATCTGGCTCGTGTTTCTGTTGTAGATTAGCCACTGCATCTAGATATAGCACAAATTTCATCCGGACTAATGTTTAGCCCCATTTATTGAGGCTTGAAGTCAAGCTAGTGGAAGTTTTGGTTAAATTACACTTAACTTTTAGAGTTTGGTATATGAATGGGAAAAATAGTGGAATAATTCTAATGTTTTATTCCTGTTCTAGGATGTGTAAATATGCCACACATTACACGAATTGGTCAAAAAAATATTTTTCATCACGTTACTAGACTAAAGTTACGAACTACCATAAACATTTTGAAAAGGTAGTTTTACAAAAAAAGCTCCGGTTTCCTCCGGGATGGGGAAGGTATTTTCTCAAACTAGACGTATTAAAGTATAGATTAGAACCAAAATCATCTGCCTATCCGATCATAACACCGCAAAGAAAGAAAAGGATTAGGGAACACCTTTGTTTGTTTACCCAATTGGCTCAGAAAATACATGTCCCGAGGTCAAAACACTTTTAATTCGAGTTCAGTCTATTTGCTAACGTTGTCTAGTCATGAGCTCTATTAACATTAAATACCGCGATTTGTGTGAGTGCTTGTGGGGTGCATAAACTTCGACGAATTTCTTCAACGAAATCACCCTGAACTTGACGAGAAAAACATTTCTTCAATTGTTACAGCTCTAAGTTTTGCCTCATTTTAATGAAAAAAAAAGTTAAATCGGGACCGGGCGAGGTTCAGAAAAAGATTCAGCGAATGGATGGAGAATGAATTTATTTTTCACATACCAGACGACGAATCCATAGAATGTGTTGGGAGACCAAGTAAAGACTTTGATGATTGAGGTGAAAGAAGCAAGAGGAATAAAATACGCAGCCTTCAAGCATCGTACGAACAAAGCTTGATTAACGCAGCTGACAAGAAGACTTAAGCTTGAGACACGAAGACCACGATAAACCCAAAGTTATGTCATTCGATCAGGCATTAGCTATATTTTCTCCAGGTCGACCTGACAAAATATCAGTACGAGATGATTCGACAAGCGCTAAAAGACTTTGTGTGCCATGTATTTCCAAGTTATAAAAAATTAATCCTCTCAAAGAAACAGTGCTATCCTGAAAATATGTCAATTAATGAAACATCCGCAAAAGTCCCTTTGCAGAATTTGCTTGACCATACTGCCAAACGAATTCTGGAAACTAAACCTCCAGAAGAACTAGAAAAATTAAATAATTATGAATTAATATTGACGACGAAATGGGGATTCGACGGTGCCTCAGGCCAAAGTGAATTCGCCCAAAAATATTCGATCGACAACAACGGAATAAGTGACTCGAATTTATTTATGACGTCAATAGTTCCTCTGAAGCTCACAATCCCAATTGATGTTGATCAAAATAGATCGATTTGGGAAAATGGCCGACCTTCCTCAACAGGACATTGCAGGCCCTTGCGATATAGTTTCCAGAAAGAGACACTTGATTTGGCGCGAGTTGAAAAAATATTAGTTGAAGAAGAAATAGAGAAGTTGGAAATTACCGTAGTGGTGATCGGCAATAATGTTATTCGTATTCGACATGTTCTGGTGATGACAATGTTGGACGGCAAGGTATCTCAAGCCATCACAAATATGAAGTTTGCAAGTGCCTCCTACATATGCAGTGCTTTACCTTCGGAAATGAACGACTTGGCGAAAATCCAACAAAAGACTCTTAATGTAGATGCCCTCGAATTTGGTATCTCCCCATTACACGCCGGAATCAAGTGCATGGAATACATCCATCACATTGCCTATAAAATTTTTTTTGAAAAATGGAGGACTACAAAAGACACAGGAGTCATGCACGAAAATGAAAAGAAGCGTATTCAACAAGAGTTTCTTGTGAAAGTCGGTATCAAAGTAGACTTCGTTAAGCAGGGTTACGGATCTTCAAATAATGGCAACACTGCCAGACGATTTTTCAATGATTGCAAGGTCACAAGTACGATAACGGGAGTCGACGAAACTCTAATACACCAGATCGCTACCATACTCGAAGTCATAAATAGCAATGCAATGATCGACCCAGAAAAATTCCGGCTCTTCTCAAAAGAAACAGCTGAGATGGCCATTGAGAAGTATTCATGGTACTACATGCCATCCATGGTGCATAAGATTTTGTTGCATGGTGCTGAAATAGTGCAGAAGTCGATTCTCCCAGTTGGAATATTGTCGGAGGAGGCGCAAGAAAGTAGAAATAAGGATTACAAGGCTTTCAGGATCAGAAACTCGCGTAAAATGTCTCGTATATCTACCAACGAAGACGTGTTCCACAAGCTACTGGAGACTTCCGATCCTTTTATCACGAACATGAGACCCGAACCAAAGAAAAAGCTCCTGGAAATCAGTGATGCGGCTAAGGAACTGTTAAAATAATTTCCTTAAATTTGAAATCGTAAGTATCTTTTCAGTTTGAACAACCTTTGAATCGCTAGTTTTATTATTTACAAAATTCTTTTAAACTTCCTTGAATATTTATTTGCATGTATTATTTATTTTCAAAATACTTGTTAGAACTTGTTTTGATGAGTACAACCCATTCCAAAAATTTCCGAAATTTTTATGTTGCCTGTTGGCTTTAATTTATCATTATTTCTTTAATTTTCTTCAAAATAATTTTAATAAAAAAAATTGAAATTGTTGTATTTTTTTGTAATGAATCGAATGAGACCAACCCCAGGTTTCTATGTTAATCCGTTTTCGAGATATTGATTTTTTTCCGCTTTTTGGCCATTCGGCCCCACTGTGCGTCGTGACTTCTAGTAGACATTCGAAGTAATGCGGCCGTAATTTATTTTGGGTAACTTAAGAAAAGCACTCGTACATGAGTGACGTGGTTTTCTTTGCATAAACATTACAATTTACTATTATTACTTTATTGAAACACACAGAGTGGTGATGAATACGTTCAGGGGGTTTGGTACCAACCAAACGTTTTTGTATTCAGTGTTTTTCTCATTATTGAAGTCGGGTCAAGTAAGACTGCCATCTATGCTTCCTCTAATTTTTTCAATGAAATACCTCCATCTTTGAAGGATTGCACTGCCATTTGAGGTATAAGGCCATTACATGATAATACTACTGGTAGGATAAAAATCTTTTGAAGGTTGTACATAGTTTTCAACTTACCATTATTATTATTATGCCTTAGTGGAAGGCGATAAGCAAGAAAAATCGGTTTTTCTTCTTGTTCGTCCAGTATTCTCGCATTCGTTTCGCGAAAACCTGCTTTCGTTCTTCTGACCATTTCGGCCTGCATTGCTTCTGGCTTGCTTGATTTGGCGTTATCTTCCAATTGTCCACTTTGTTCCTGAAGGTGTTTCTGTCTGTTATATCGGTTTCTTATATGTTAGCTTTCTTGAGATTTTTCTGGATTTTAGTTATCCAAAGGGGGGGGGGCTGTTTTATGGATTTTATGTGATCTAGTATTTTTCTTGTCAACTTATTTTCTGGTAATTTTTTTTTCAGGTGACCGAAGGATTTTGCCTTTTCCAGATGTCAATTTCTATGTTCGGGACTGCTTCTACTATTCTTTCGATTGTACTCTATATTCATCTCCTGATTGTTTAGCACCAAGGATTGTCTGTACAATAAATTATATATATTTATAATTTTAATATGAAGCTTTTAATAAAGGAACAAAACTGAAAAAATTGTTTACTGTTTCAATGGCTAAGTTAAAATTCGTATTCAGACATCCCAAGAAACATAAAGTGAATCAAGAAAAACTAATTATTAAATCTCAATTATTTATTAAAATATCATTCTCAATTTTAAGTTTCCATTTTTTGTATTCTATAAAATGAGAATTATTTAAAAAAAGTTTATTATGGTTTTAAATATCGATTCACACTTGTCATAATGCTAACAATCCATGCATTCGATTAAAATATGTACAGAAGGATACCTGGCGTGAGTAGCATGTGGGGGAGTAGAACCAAGCGCTACCTCCTTCTTTATTGATTTTGACATTATGCTTTAGTCCAGGAAGTCCCTCATCCAGCTCCTTTTCAGCCTTCTGTGCTTACCTAGTATGTAGGGTGTGCTAGGATGTATTATTATATACATATATATTTTACTTCCAGATCGCCCTGGTAAGCCTTACGTGGATGTTTTAACAATATTAATAATGATTTAACAATAGTAGAAGGAAGGATATAATCTCGTGCTAAAGACACCCATAACAGATAATTTTTATAATAATTTTGGAATAATTATAACTTTAGAGGAAGTTTATAATAACAATAAATTAAAGGGGGGGGGAGTGCAAAGAAGTAAAAATAACAAAAAAAATAAATAAATTAATAATAATAAATAAATAGGAAAACAAAAATAAATAATAGTAACATACAAGGCAAAATTAGGTACTTAAAAAAAATTAAAATTAAAAATAATTAAAAAAAAATTAAATAAATGAAAAAAATATTAAATAAATGAAAAAAAAAAACATAAGAGAAAAAAATATATATATATATATATATATATATATATATATATATATATATATATATATATATATATATATATATATATATATATATATATATATATATATAATATAAGAGAATAATAATAAAAACAAACTAAATGAATGAAGTAAAGAAATAATGAAATAATAAAAAATAAATTGTAGTAATAAGAACAATAATTGGTGTTGTAATGAAGAAGTAAATACTGAATAAAATAGTAATGGTGTTTACATCAGGACGTCTTGCATGAGTCTTGGTTTCAATCTGCGGGATGTTGTTTGAGCTCCTATCTTGAAAGCTACTGCACCTTTAACCGCAGGTAACGCTATGAAACCTGGTGAAGTATTTTTTGATGAAATCGTCTATTGATTCTATTTCTAATTCACGATGTAGTTGACTGTTTCTTACAAACCAGGGAGCATCTACAGCAATTTTTAGGACCTTGTTTTGGAAAGATTGTAGTTTTTCCGTTTGGTAGAGGATGCTGGGATGTACAAGTAATTCCGTTTTGAAATGGATGTGTATTTTAGCTGTGGGTGTATAATTTTCTTGTGAAACGTTTTTTCTCCCTTTAAAATTTGTATCTTTTGACTCTCTCTAGCTCTGATAGTGTTCTCGAATCGAAAATTTGTTTTCCTATCTGAAATTTAATCTAGAATATTTTTGTTAAAAACTATTTACGGTAGGTCCTACAACCGTTTAGGGGCTATGTTGGTTTGAGTGTAAAATGTTATTTTTGAAACCCCTATTGTCTCTCAACTTCGTTTATTTCATTATGACATAGATAATAATACATTTTGCTCCCTGAAATCGAGATTCAAACATTGACTATGCTAGCTAATACTATATTAAGCATGCATAAACTCCATAATTCGATTCTGCTTTCAAGGACGTCTGTAGAAACTGCGGTTGAGGAGAAAAGTGAAACCCGTCGTTCGTAAACGATTCGCAACAGCGTAAGGTTGGCTAACCTGGATTCGGGGTCATCGGTGTTGGCAGCATTGTAGTCTCTACAAGAACAAAAGGCGCGTTAAATCAAAATTCGGAAGACGCCTTTATGGTTGTTTCATGGTTTTGACCCGCTATTGTATTCTTCAAAATTAAAAAAATGGAACGGGTACATGATGTACAATATATTCAATACAGTGTATATATAGTCAATTGACTGAAATTTAAGAACCATATAAAGCCTCTAATATTATCAGTCAAGAAAATATATCGCTATATATACATTTATGTTAAAAATACAAATGTACTGTACTATAAAGCCGCATCAGAAAAAGTGAAAAATTAGTTTGAATCACATACAAATTTCTTGAGGCCCTAATATATTTCTTCAACTTTTATTTTGGGAACAGTTTATAGATAAAAATTTTTTTTATTATTAGGATTGATAAATTAATTACCACTTCCTTAGGAGTTTTTTTTTTTAATTTCAAAAATAGTTTCGAATATTAAACGTCAATATTGGTTGTAAAAAAAACACAGATTATAATTATAAAACTTTTTCAAAAATATAAGACAAGAAATCATAATTGCTGGTACTCACCTAATGTGACAAAATGAAAAAGACTTCTGTGAGATATAAAGACTGGATTAGAACAGGCGAAAAGGGACAGCTGATAGGTTAAATGTTTTCGGTTTTACGTATGACTAGTTGGTTTTTTTTTCGTTCCAATTGGGAAACAAAATTAAAATGGAGCTATTGAAAATATATATCTGGTCATTTACATTAAAATCTAGGTTGGTTTTCAACTATTTTATTATTTCTAATGATTCATAAGAAAGTCAGTGAAAAATTTTAAAAAAACAAAAACATTATACACAAAATAAAAAATATAGAATAATGAACGAATAGAATGAATGGACCAAGTCTCTCGAGATGTCCCAGAATCTTATTTGAATACAAATATGACAAGTATAGATTTAAAAATATATTAATTTATAATTTCGTTAATTTTTTTTTCTTATAAACAAAAATCATTAAAAAAAGAAAAACGTCAAAAAAAAGAAAAAAAAAAAGGCAAAAAAAGGCTTATATTTACTCTGAAAAGTGTGAGGCTCAATTTTCATGAATTAATTAATTTCACCGTTTCCTTTCTGTATTTATTAGTGAATTTTATATTTACTCTGAAAAGTGTGAGGCTCAATTTTCATGAATTAATTAATTTCACCGTTTCCTTTCTGTATTTATTAGTGAATTTTTGAATAACTTAACAATCATTCATAACATATACCATTCAGAATATCTTCCGTTTATTCCATTGCTAATTGTTGATTTCCAAAACGATTCATTCCGATTATACCTGAGATACCGTTGATGTACAATGAAAGGCGTTTTCTCACGCGTTTTTATTACTCAAGGAACTATTATTTTGTTTATTAACAGCTGATGAATAGTTCAGATTCAATAGTTTTATTTTTCTATCTTTCAAATTTTTATTGAAGTAGCAATAAGTGACTTTGCTGAATGTGTAGTATGTATTTAGTCGCTGTCGGAGTTTTAATATCGACCGTTTATAAAGGATTTGATAAAAGAGATTTAGTCTCTTGTTTAGACTAAGACGATTGTTTTAAGTGTTGGCCACAGGTCATTCTTTTATCGAATGTAAGTCCTAAATAATAGTAAATTTCGTTTGTCTATTTAATGGGTTGATTGGCCAAAAAAGAGAGGTGGACTATAGTCATGTCAGAGTGTCAAGGTGATTTGCTGTTAGGTTTTGTTGAGTTTTATTTACCATTTTTTTGATCAATCTTGTAATATTGTTAATTGTCTAGTAATAGCTTTCTTATAGATTTAAATACTATATGAGAAAGCAAATATAATTACTGTTTTATTCGTTCGAGGCTGCTATTGCCCATGAAAATAGCACATTTCGGTATACAACAGGTAGTTTTATTTCTTTTAAATATCTGTTAAACGGTTGGTTTTGAATAAAAAGTTCAAAATTAAACTATACTAACGTTTCTACAATTTAAACTCTGTTTGAAAGTGAGATTTGCAACGGGAACAGAGATTCAGGTTTTTGGAATTTCGGAATTTTCTCAAGAAGTACCAATATTGTGATTTAGCTGCGTAACATTCAGACTACTTCAACATTTACTAGACAAACGTTCAAAGCTCCCAATAAATTACAAAAGACTCATATACATGACTGTGATTAGACCTGTTTGGACGTACGGAGTTGAGCTTTGGGGCTCTACTAAATCATCTAATTCATCTCGTATCCAATCTTTACAATCCAAAATGCTCAATGCTCCTTACTTTGTTACCAATAAACTTATCCATAAAGATCTTAATGTTCCATATGTTGCTGATTTAGCCCACACCAGATACCTATCCTTTTATAGTAAGCTCCATAATCACTCAAATCCGTTAGTTTCTTAACTTGTTTCCCACTCCATTCCTGATAATCCTCCGAGGCGCCTGAAACGAAGATGGCCTAGAGACCTTCTAGTGTAGAAGTTTTAAGAAAGTGCTGCTGATGAGTAGTTCTTTCCAAGTTTTAACATGTTATTATAAACGTTGTCAATATATTGACTTGATGTATATATTCTGTACAGTTGTAAATTTCAATAAATGCGTATTAAAAAAAAAAAAAAAAAAAAAGCTGCGTAACAAAGTCTAAGACTTTGATTTTAGTACTCCAGCACATATAAAAAAATTTAACTACCCGATCTTTAGCACACCGAAAAAAAATAAATATACGAACCATTGGCTGTAGCAACAGCAACAAACAATCTTATGTTAACGCCGTTGTTTAAAAAAAAAAAAAAAAAAAAAAAAAACAACTAATTTCTGACTCCCTTTGAAAAATATCCGAAAAAATGTAAGCCTATATCTCAGATCCCAGCTACAGAGCTCATTTTCTGCTCAACGTTTTGAAAATTTATTCTTGCTCATTAAAAAAAATTAACAGGTTTTTTTCTTGAAAACTAATTGTTCAACAAATATTTTCGTGGAACGAGGATAAAAAAAGAAGAAGAAAAAAACCTGTACTATTACAACCCATGAAGATTCTTCGGTTTAGTATTTCTGTTAGGATTTACTGTTACTTGGCCAACGATTGTAAAAGGGAGATAATCAGACTCAACCCTCAAGTTTTTCCCGATTAAGGGTACCAACTTTATAAAGGCCAACTAGAGCAATTGCTCATTTTTTAAAAGGTCGGACCGTTGTTAATTACAAGGGCGCAAAAATTGGATATGAAGAATTCCGTGCCTCAAAGCCAAAGGAATGGTTCCATCAACGAATCCAATTACTGGCAGAAGGATGAATAAATCTGGTTGAAAACAATGGACTTTACTTTGATAAATAGTATTTAATAATGTTTAAAATATGTAATCTGAAATCAAGCCATACTAAAGTAATAAAAATAGGGATTTTATGACAACATCGTTACATTTTCGCTATGGTATATTGTTTTAGATACCTACTTAATAATGCTGCTACCTGTTGAAGAGATGGTGAATTTTTTACAGTCGTAATTTACTCCTTCGAAACCAAAACCTTTTGGGTTGAGTCCTAAACTAGCCCCAATTTATAATGTATATTATATAACATAGTATACATATCATGAACGGTACAATGCACACCCGCGTGATACTATTATCATTGACTCAGCGGAGCAACACAAGATAACTGGTAACGGCCTACCTGATATCTCTCTTGTAACACCGCTCTGATAGTTACCAAATATGTTTTTATTGAATGTACCGAGTGTCCTTTTTTCTTTGTAAAACCTCTGATAAGGTACAAAATAATAAAATTATTTTATCAAGGGTTATCGCATTGTTATTTGTTGAACATTAGTGCATACTTAAATGCATTCTGTTGGCGCAAGTTAAACAGAGTTATATATTGTTTTTGTAAGTTTCTTTTCCTTATTTGTTCCTGTTGCACATGTAGATTTGGTCGTAATCCCGCTAAACCAGCAGGTTTTCCTCCTAAATAAGGATACCCACTTACTCGTAATAGAGGCTAGATGCGCCTTAGAAAGTTCTACCAACCCCAGATTCGAATCTTGACAAAAACAATAGAAAAAACATTTTCTACTGCACAGCTGGAGTCCAGTGCTTACTGACAATGAGTCAGAGAACCTTACTTAGATCTCATAATTCTAAAAAAAAATTTAAATTTAAATTAAAAAAAAAACTGTTAGATAATTTATATATATATATATATATATATATATATATATATATATATATATATATATATATTTATAACTTTCTACTTATTTATTTTTATTTCTATTTTTTCTCTCTTTTTTTTAATAAATGTTAACATTATTTTACTGGCCTTGCTAAATATTTTTTGTTGCATTTTTGGGCGACCTCTATAATTTTAATTTAAATAACTTGAAAAAGCTCCCCCTTTAACTTCTTTTGGATACTTTTTTTCTATACGTGTCTATCTTCTCATGTTGTGAATGAATTTTATGAACCATTGTGGCGTAAAATTCCAAATACAGCCAAGTCCTTTTTCCAATTTTTTTTTTTTTTTTTTTTCCTCAATTTGTTTCTACTAGATTATCTTCATGTGGAACGTTTTCTCTCAAAAGTAATTAAAACAGCTATATACGAAATAAGTCCTCTTCCTTATACATTGCTGTTTGTTTATTGGTGGTTTAACGTCCTTATGTACTTAAACTAGGGCAGGAAGGACGGGTTACCAACCTATTCTAGCCAGGGTAGGAAAGTCAAGATTCATAAATTTTAATCCGCCCAGGTGGGATTCGAACCCACGACTTTCAGTACCGAGCTCGGCCATCGAGTCCCCTTTCCCAATACATTTATCGACCACCTGTGAATAGTTTTCAAAAATGGACTTGGCTGGAATGGGTATTCTACGCCCCAATTGTAGTACCGAAACACCATATTCTGTTAAGTTTCTTGGTGTCAAATTAAACTGGATTATCCGAAAATATATTGAGGTTACGGTTTTAGTATAAATCTACAATATAAATTATTTTAAAACATTTTTAATAATCTAAATAAGCTCTTTTACCCTGAATACATTCCTTCCTACATGTCGTGTCGGTAGATTTTCCATTCTCTCTGAAAATAATTTAATATTTTTATTATTTATAAATTACAAAAACGCACCTTATATCAAATTTTGTTCAGTAAAAAAGGCTTAAATAATAGCGAAAAAGATTAGCAATCTGTTGCTACGCCAACTTTTGCAGTGGTCTTGTTGAATTGCTAATTGAGAGTTTAGCTAGAGGTTATCAATGAAATTTTCTGTAATTTTCAACTATAACAATTCGCAAAAAATTGTCATCAAGTGAAAAGATCTTGCGAAAATTACGTGACATCTTAACAAAGACTGAATTATATCCAAGTAGTAAAATAATAATGAGGTATAGAATTTTTTTTTTCATTTAGTTAAGGATTAATAAGCTTTGACGTCTATACAATGGAGTAATTGTTTAAAGATAAACAGTTAATTGTAGGGAGTAATAATTTAAAGAATAAAAGAAAGCTTTTATCACTTTCAACACAATAAATTGGAAAATGGCGCGTTTGAGATAATGTCATTGGAGAAGGATTTAATAATGTTTTGCTTTGATTTTATTAAAAGTTTTCTATTCCTTCTCCCATTTACAAGAATCTACTTCCTATTTAGTGGAGCTATATTACTTTTGCAAACATTCTGTTGGAGAAAATTTCATTAACATTCTTTTCCATCAACTTCAAAATTTTTATTTGAACCTGAAATCTAAGTACAATCAGCAAATTTATAATATGTAAAAGAAAATCATGACATATGTTGGAATAGAGACAGCAATCAGTGGTGCACCAGACCCACTGATTTATAATGTTACGCAAGGAGATCTCTCATTCAGCTCCTCTTCAGCCCTCGCCTTGTACATCAGAGATTTCTGTTGTCGACATGTTTTGTACAAGTCTGTTAAATTGTCCATTTAGTTTATCGTCACTTAAGTTACTTATTACTTTTCTTGAAGAATGGTGTCATATCAGCAAAATGGCAAATAACCTTTATATTATCACTTGATATTTGCAGGATTCCTCCTATTTCCTCCCATGCTTCGTTGCGTCCGTTTTTTAACTCTGTACTCCTTCTCAAACGGGTCAAAAAGAAATGGATATCGCTTCACATGCTCGATGAGCTGCTCCTCAATATCCATTGCTGGCGGTCTGATGCCTGCTGACGATATCTGGGAATTTGAAACTGCCATCGAGGAAGCGTTTAGCGACATGTCATGACACGAAACAACACGTCAAAGGAGTTTGAGCACTTCTATTTAAAATAATGGCTTATATTTTTTCGTAACACGTCAGCTGAAGTGTTAACATGTCACGTCAGCGTAGTGTGAATGCACCAGACGCGTCAGCTCAAATATAATTTCCTAGATCTCGCCAGTAGGCATCTGACAGTCAGGAATGAATATTGAGGAGCAGCTCATCGAGCATGTGAAGCGATATCCAGTTCTTTTCTTAAAGTAAATTAAAAAATGTTCTTTTTCTTCTAATAGCTGAGGCATCAAGCTGGCTGAAAATTTGGTGCTGTCAAAAGAAACGACAAAAACCTCGAGATAAATGTGAAAAGTTATTTTGGGCGAAGTCGTGCTTCAATATCGCTAGCTAACTTAAATAAACCTTATTTTGTTGACATTTGTATTGATCTTATATTTTCAAAACGAGAAACGCTGCCCACATAATGTTGCGTTATCATTTATAGAGAAACAGTGGCTACTTCCTTACCTGGAATTGAACCGGAGAACGTTTAATGGTTTATCAAGGTTTATTTTTAATAATTCCTAATCGATTTCCAAGACAAAACTTTTATATTTATTTCATTTTAGGTTTTAGTTATTATTTAGGTGTTTCC